>CM038114.1:34939405-35327403 GCA_001642375.2 Mentha longifolia
GGCTAGGCAGCCCGTCAGTTTGTGCACGTCGTGGATCGACTTCGGCACTTGCATTTCTTGGATAGCCCGGACTTTCGAAGGGTTGGCTTTTAACCCCTCGCGTGAAACCCAACACCCTAGAAATTTTCCAGATCGGACCATAAAAGTACACTTTTCCGGGTTTAATTTTAGGTTCACTTTACGAAGTAGGCTAAAGACAACTTTAAGGTCGTTTACACAAGTGGCGATCTCCTTGCTCTTTACGACTATATCGTCTACATATACTTCGACAATGCTACCGACGTGGGCTTCAAAAATTTTATCGACCATCCTCTGGTATGTGGCTCCGGCGTTCTTTAGTCCGAAGGGCATTTTTTTGTATGCATAGATGCCGAAGTCCGTGACGAAGGCGGTCTTCGGCGCGTCTTCGGCATTCATGAGGACTTGGTGGTATCCCTTGTATAGGTCCAAGAAGCTGAACACCTTGTGGCCAACAAGAGCTTCGACCTTCTTGTCAATGTTGGGGAGGGGGTAACAGTCCTTTGGGCAGTGCTTATTAAGGTCCGTGTAGTCAATGCACATCCGCCACCCACCTCCCTACTTTTTCACCATCACGGGGTTGGCCAACCAGGTCGGATACTTTACTTCGAATAAAATATCGGCCTTTTGCAGTTGCCGAACCTCGTCGTGAATTACTTGACTCCTTTCGGCTGCGAAGGCTCGTTGTTTCTGCCGAACTGGTTTTATTGCAGGGTCGATGTTGAGGTGATGAGTGATGATGTTTGGTGCCACCCCGGTCATGTCAAGCGGCGACCAGGCAAAGACATCTCTATACTCCCGAAGTAGCCGGATAAGTTGACTTCGGAGCTCGTTTTCGCCGACGAACCCTACTTTGACGACCTTGGCAGGGTCATCTTCGTATAATGCGATGTCTTCTACCGGCTCGATGGATGGAGACGACGTCGGCTCCTCCTCTTCGGGTTTCTGTAGTTGCTATGCCTGGGGGTGTTGATTCCTATCACCTCGGAGTGCGACCTGCATGCACTCCTTTGCCTGTTGCTGGTTTCCCCGAAGCGTGATCACTCCAGTTTCTAGATGGAATCTTAATCGTCAGGTGGTAGGCTGAGCAGATTGCCTTTGTCGATATTAGCCAATCCCTTCCTAAGATGATGTTATAGGGGGAGCTGGCTTTTACGACGAAGAAGTGGATTATCTTCGTAGTAGACAACGGGCTTTTTCCAACTGTCACGGGCAGTGAAATTATGCCTTCCGTCGTCGTCTCTTGTTGTGTGAAGTTCTTTAATGGCATGGGTGCTGGCTTTAGACGTGCTTCTTCGATATCTAGCTTATCGAAGCAGTCTTTAAAGAGCACACTCACCGATGCTCCACTATCAACAAATACGCGGTGGACCAGTTTGTTGGCCACCACCGCCTCGATTATGGTGGCATCTTGATGAGGTACCGCATGGGGAACCGGGTCATCACCGGAAAAGGTGACGACCTCGTCTCTCCTGAACCTTTTTTGAGTGGGTTCTTCTCGCTGTGGATTCCGGGCTTCGGCTTTCAATGATGACCTCGTCGTGCCTTCGGGCAGTCCGGTGATGGCCGTGATGACTGCGTCATATTGGGGCTGATCTTCGTCCTCATCCTCGTCGTCGTGCCTTGGCCTTTTGTCATTTTGGGGGGCGCAGTTATAGCCTCCCTTATTTTTCTTTCTCTTGCCCTTCCCTTGAGGTCGGGCCTCTTTCTGATTGCGACTTCGGTACAGTTTGAGGGTACCGTCGCGTATCATGTGCTCTATATCCGAGGCGAGATCTCTGCAATCTTCAGTTTCATGACCGTAGTCATTATGGAGTTTGCAGTATTTCTTCTTGGATCGATGTTTCGACCCACCTCGAGATAAGGGCGGCGGCTTCTCGAACAAGTTCGCATGGAGCTCGTATATTTCGGCCCTTGACTTTGTCAGTGGTGTATACTGATTTCGGTCTTGGTTGGACCGAGGTCCTAATCGGGACTCGAGGGGTCCTCGTTGTAACCTTTCGAGGGCACTTCGGCGGCCTTGCCCAAGGTCGGTGCGCTCCTCTTTCTTTTTCTTATCGTTGTTTTCGGGCCGATCTGCAGCCCGTTTCTTCCGATCGGCCTCGTCCGCTTCGGCGAATATGTCGGCGATCTTCCATAGCTGCTTGGAGGTCGTAGGACGTGCCTTTACGAGCTCTCTGAAGAGAGTCCCGGACTGGATGCCATTTTGGAATGCCGAGATAAGCACGTCGTCGGAGAGACGATCAACTTTTAGGCTCTCGTTATAAAAACGGGCCAGAAAATCACTGATCGTTTCTCCCCGCCCTTGCTTTAAGGTGAGGAGCTGGGCTGGGCTGATTTTTGCCTCGGCTTTTTGGAAGAAACGACGTTCAAAGGCGTCCAGTAGGTCGGCATACGATCCTACGCTGCAATTAGGGAGGCTATCGAACCAGCTTCTAGCGTTGTCTACTAGTAGCTCGGGGAAGACTTTACACATGTAAACGTCTTCGGCCAACCCCTGGTTCATCATGTTGTATTGGAACCGGGATAAAAAGTTGCTGGGATCTTGGGTTCCGTTGTAAGGCGGGATAGGAGGTACTCTATACGTCGACGGGAGGGGAGTATAGAGTATCCTATTAGTGAACGGAGTCGAGATTCGACCGTAGACGGCGAACCTTCCTTGGTAGGCGTTCTCCTCGTCGTGCCGAGGTGGAACGTCGTTTTGACGCGGTGGCATCGGATCGCGCTGAGGTGAAACGTGATCGTTCCCGCGGCGATTGCTCTGTCGCCTTCGGGGAACTTCGGGCTCAACGTCGAATCTTCTTTGATAGACGTTCCGTTCGTCACGCCAATGAGGAACGGCATTTTGACGAGGTGACGTTGAACCGCGCCGAGGTGAAGCGCGACCGTTCCCACGGCGATTGTTTTGTCGCCTACGTGGAACTTCGGCCTCCCTGCCTCCAACGATCCGAAGACTTGGGGATGGCCTTTGTGACGGTTCGACTTCGTCTTCCTTGCTTTGACTTTGTCGGTGTTGATCGGCGAACCTGCGAAAATCCTGCTCATGGATGCTCAGGTACGCTTTCAGTACGTCTCCCAGCTCGGGTTGGAGTTCGGCATTCCCGCGTCGGCTGCCACTTTGATCTGGTCCATCGTCGCTAGCTGAACCCCCAGATGGGACCTCCTCCGGGTGGCCTTCAGGAGTTCGGCGGATGGGCTGTTGGTCACGCTGGATCTGGGAAGCAGTTTTCTGAGCTTGACTAACATCACCTTCTTCCTCGTTGGCCGGCATGTAAGGTGGGTTGGAAAAGAGGTCAGCTCGTTTCTGTTTTTCCTTGGCAGCAGCGGCGGCAGCGGCGGTGGTGGCGGAGCGGGTTGGTCTTACCATCGTGTTTTCACTTGAAATACGCTGATCGGTTTCACAAAATTCTTTCGCTTCCCACAGACGGCGCCAGTGATCGATCGTGTATTTTAGGGTGATTATACGAGAGAGAGAAAGTGAAGAACACGAGAGGTTTTTTACGTGGTTCGATCTTTGATTAGATCTACGTCCACGAAGGAGAGAATGTTTTATTTTTCGTGTTCTAACCGCTATTACAACCTGCCTCTTTCTTTACAAATGATTCCTTTTTATAGAGGATGGAGGTCACGGGTGTTCCAGGAGTGGTTGGGGGTCGTGGGTGCTCCTGTCTGCAAGTCTGCACTGTGGAGTGGTTGGGAGCAGTTGGTTGACTTTCTTGACTTCCGCTGGGCTTTATCCTTGATTGGACCGGGGGAATTAGGAATGGGCCGAGCTGATCTGGGCCTGTTGGGCCATATCCTATCACTTGCATATAAAAAAAACAGGCACTATTTTTAAAGGAGTATTTTTCAATATTATACAAAATTCGAAAATTGTTTGATGGAACAAAAGAGAGAAAAAAAAAAAAAAAAAAAAAAAAAAACTCGAAAAAGTGTAGGCTGACAGTCACAGTTGTGAGCGCGAAGCCGTTGAAGGCTATGGAAGCGGGCAGTCCGGGCAGGCCCCCCCCACCGTTCGGGCAGCTCTCGAACACTGCACAGTTCACACAGCTCACACACACACACAAACACACGCCCAAAAGGAAAAACGATAATTATCCCACACACCCACACTCTCTCACCTCCAGCACTCCTCACTGCAAAGAGAGAGAGAGAGAGAGAGATGATTTCTATTCTATAGAGAGAGAAAGGGAAAAGCAAAGTACAGAGAGGTAAAAAGTTTGCAGAGAGCTATTAAAAGTGAGGGGAAAGTATATGACTACTAGCAGAAGTCCTCCATAGTACACATTTGTATACGCATTCAAAAACAGCAGCACCAGTCCCATTTCGATTTCTGAGGTCCGAAGTTCAAGTTGTGCGGTGGGATCGGTTTCTTGATGAGAAATTCGAAGCCTTAGGGCTGAATGAGGGGAAATGGCATATGGGTTTTTGTGGGTTTTCCGTAAATGCTGTGGATTTCTTCATTTGGATCTGAGGTGCTACCTGCTGAGCTAGTGAATTTGTGAGACTGTGATAGATATAGATACAGTTATTGTATGTATATGTGGGGATGATGATGATGAGGTTAATGGAGAGACTGAGCATGGTTTCACTGGTGTTATGGTTGATCTTGGTGTTGAATCCCCTTATGTGTATTTATGCTAATATGGAAGGTTTGTATTCTTTGATGTAGATATTTACCTAATATTCGGTTTTTTTTTTTTTTTTTTTCTTTAAGATTCTTTCCCCCCTCATTTTTTGGTTTTGTTTTCAGTTTTGGGTGGATTCTGATATTGTTCGTTTGAATTTACTTTTCTATTTCTGGTTTAGAAATTGTATTTTGTAGTTTGTGATTGCAGCTAGTGTGCAAGTTGAAAAAATGCACAGTTTTGGTATAGCAATGTACTCGAAATTTCATGGTTAATGCCTTTGTGGGATTTTGATAAGAACATTATAATACATTTTCTTCCATAATTTTGTGAACTTGTTCCTATATAGATATTATGTTAGGCAAGCAATTCCAGGTTATTGTTCCTTTTATTGAATTAGGAATGCGTACCTTCACGCTCTTATATATTTACTATGCTTACTGTGTTCTTGAGGTAGCATTTTACTTGTAGCATCTAATTTCGACCATGGCCCATTCGAATAGGTGATGCCTTGCACAGCCTTAGAACAAATTTACAAGATCCTAACAATGTGCTACAAAGTTGGGACCCTACCCTCGTCAACCCTTGCACATGGTTCCATGTCACCTGCAACAATGATAATAGTGTGATAAGAGTGTAAGAATCTATTCTTGCTTCTCATGCTTAATGGCGCTTCTTTTATCTATTCACCTTCTACTAATTTGCTGTTTGGATTGTTGGCCTAATCTGTTTGTGTCAAACTTCGTTTTCAGTGATCTAGGGAATGCTGCTTTGTCGGGTCAATTGGTTCCACAACTTGGTTTATTGAAGAATTTACAGTACCTGTAAGTCTTGTTTATGTTGTTTCCTATGTATGTTTATATCTGCACTTCATGTATGCTTCTGTCTCGGCATTTTTTCTTTTTATAGTTATGTTTCAACTATTTATTTGGAAGTTTAGTGTCCTGGATTGACTTTGGAGTATAAATTATAGAAATTCTAGAGCATTATGATTGTATTTTGATGCTGTTACATGAAGTTTAGTTGCCTTGGATTGATTTTGGAGAATTAATTAGAGAAATGAAGAATGGGATTTTGATGATTTATCATAAAGATAACATCCTATTTGCACTTCATTTGATTTATATTGTTTATATTGTTTGACAGGGAATTGTACAGCAACAACATTAGTGGGCCGATTCCTGGTGATCTTGGGAATCTGACTAATTTGGTGAGCCTGGATCTCTACTTAAACAGTTTTGCAGGTCCCATTCCCGAATCTTTGGGGAAACTGTCAAAACTGCGGTTCCTGTGAGTAAAATTCTCCTGGTCTACCTAATAGGATATGCATTTTTATGTTATAGTTATCGTGTCTATTGGCATATCTCCGTGAGTATAATTTTCCTATTCTTACATTCCGTCGGTGAGCTAGATAATATTTTCGAGTTTCTGTAGCTTTTATTATTGAAAAGGAATTAATAAACTTCAATGAATTTCTGTGACAGATTCTGATGTAGAATGCTCTTCTAATTGTATATTTCAATTCAATAGCCTCTTTTGACATCATGAACCTGATTATCTGCTGTTATGTTTTTGTAAGGATAGCCGGCTTAACAACAACAGCTTGACGGGTCCCATCCCTATGTCACTGACCAATGTTTCATCCCTGCAAGTGCTGTGAGTGTCCTGAGTTGGTCTGAAGTACTTCTTTCTGTTTCTTCATGCATGCTAGAAGTGGGATAGTAATTATCATCACGTATCACATGTTCCTGCAGAGATTTATCAAACAACCAGCTTTCAGGTGCAGTCCCAGATAACGGCTCCTTTTCTTTGTTCACGCCTATCAGGTATTTTATTCATACAGTTACAGCAGTGATTTGAAATTACTCTCTCTCTCTCTCTCTCTCTCTCTCATACAAATGGTGTTTTGTTTTTGCAGTTTTGCCAATAACTTGAACCTATGTGGCCCCGTCACTGGACGACCGTGCCCTGGATCACCTCCTTTTTCTCCACCTCCTCCTTTTGTTCCGCCACCTCCTATTCCTTTACCAGGTTTTCCAAGTTTGATAATCGTAGCTTAAATCATTGCCTCCAACATAATGACAATTGCCTTCAGAATTTTTCTTCCAGTTTGATGTTTGATGATGGCTTCCTTAATCTTTTTTGTGTTGTTAGTTAGCACTTTTTTGTGCAACACTTGTCTTTTAGCCTGTTTTCTGTCTATAGATGGAGTTTATTGCCAATCAAAAGTGGTGTCCAACAAAGTTCATTTTCATTACATACTTTTTTTATAGAGTTTCATTTATAGTGCTCAAAAATTTGAATTGATCCATGCTGTAATCCGCCTTTGACAGTTCCAAGTAAAGTATGCTTTGTCAAAAAATTGCAGACATGGTTTGAGATACAAATTCTTCATAAAGTAATCACATATAGTGCTTATATATTCACTACGATTACCTCACACTCACTTTATATAAGTGCAGGACAAAATAGTGTAACCGGAGCCATTGCTGGTGGAGTCGCTGCAGGCGCTGCTTTGCTATTCGCCGCACCTGCAATTGCCTTCGCATGGTGGCGCCGAAGAAAACCACAGGAATATTTCTTCGATGTACCAGGTGCATAGTTTATCCAAAGAAAATTATAATCTTATACAATAATCTCCTCTCCCTCCTCACTGATATATCTGATTATGTTGCAGCTGAGGAGGACCCTGAAGTTCATCTTGGACAGCTCAAAAGATTCTCTCTCCGAGAGCTTCAAGTTGCGACCGATACTTTCAGCAACAAAAATATTCTTGGGAGAGGTGGCTTCGGAAAGGTATATAAAGGACGCCTCGCAGATGGCTCACTCGTTGCTGTGAAACGACTTAAGGAGGAGAGGACACCTGGTGGAGAGCTTCAGTTTCAGACAGAAGTCGAGATGATAAGTATGGCCGTGCACCGTAATCTTCTCCGACTACGTGGCTTTTGTATGACTCCTACCGAACGCTTGCTCGTTTATCCATACATGGCTAATGGGAGTGTTGCATCGTGCTTGAGAGGTGATGATTTTTTCGAAGTGACTTCTTTATATGGTTTCCTAAGGCTGAGCTTTTTCATAGTTTGGGTATTTATTGGTTATAATCGATACTTTTAAGATAGAATTGGAAAATTGGTGATAATCTAGGATCCATTTGATTATTTAGCCATTTGTTAATCATCACTTCAATTTTGAGCATCGTCGTTAGGATACAGAGCTAAAAACGAATGACTAAACTGCAGAACGTCCGCCTAATGAGCCGCCACTCGATTGGCCGACTAGGAAGCGAATTGCCCTTGGATCTGCGAGGGGCTTATCATATTTGCATGATCATTGTGACCCGAAGATCATTCATCGAGATGTGAAAGCTGCGAATATACTGCTGGACGAAGAGTTCGAGGCTGTAGTTGGAGATTTTGGTTTGGCCAAACTTATGGATTATAAGGATACACATGTGACCACTGCAGTTCGAGGCACGATCGGTCACATAGCTCCTGAGTATTTATCTACTGGAAAATCATCAGAGAAAACCGATGTTTTTGGATATGGGATTATGCTTCTCGAGCTGATTACAGGGCAGAGGGCGTTCGATCTGGCTCGACTTGCAAATGATGATGATGTCATGTTGCTTGATTGGGTATGCAAAATTCTCTCCTTTCTCGTTAAATTCCTGTTGCTTGGATCAAAAATTATTATGTTGTTTTTAGATTAAAACTTTATTATTTTTGAATGAAGGTAGATTGGTAGAATTGTTGTGTTTAGATGGTAGGAAACTTCACTAGACTGCCCTAGTTTGAGTGTGGAGTTGCAATTAAATAATTAATTAATTGCTTACAAGTAGTTGGCATAAATAGATACAGATGGCTAATTTATTAATGATTAGAGCTGGCAAAAATTTATTAGTGAATTGATGACTAGTTACACACTACTCTACTCTGTTTGAGCTATGTTTTGACCTAGGATTACTTTGGTAAAAATAAATACATAAAAAACCTAATCTATGACTAAAGGAAGAATAACTAGCTAGCGTACAAACTCTCTCTCTCTCTCTCTCTCTCTCACACACACACACACACACAGATTAAGAAGAAGAGTATACTTACATCTCTATCTTTAGCTTTTCCACTTGCTGTAATACAGTTTGTTTGTACTGAAAATAAATACTAATAGTAATTAAGAATTTTCACAAGCAAATTTTTCAGAATTTAAAAATTCATTGACATGTGGCAATCATCCCCAAATGCAATAGAAGATCCCGGCTCAATACTTTAGTTGCTCGCGAGCTTTTGTAGTGTTGTGTTGCAACATCATAAGTAATCTATGAACACAGGGTGGCCAAAACAAATATGAACTCTTTTAGTTTCGATTCCATCATTATTTTAGTTGGCATGTTCCCTTTTCAGGTCAAGGGACTTCTGAAAGAGAAGAAACTCGAAATGTTAGTCGATCCCGATTTGAAGAAGAACTACATTGACACGGAAGTCGAGCAGCTAATCCAAGTTGCTCTCCTCTGCACACAAAGTTCACCGATGGATCGACCCAAGATGTCGGAAGTGGTTCGAATGCTTGAAGGCGACGGCTTAGCCGAGAAATGGGACGAATGGCAGAAGATCGAAGTTCATCGACAAGAAGTTGAGCTTGCTCCGCACCCGACTTCTGATTGGATAGTAGACTCGACGGAGAATTTACACGCTGTCGAACTGTCAGGTCCCAGGTGATCTTTACATAAAAAGAAGGAATTGAATCGGTAGGACTTTATTTTTTCTTAAATGTCGCTTCTTCTTCTTCTTCTTCTTCTTCTTCTTTTTTTTTTTTTTTTTGTTGTTATTATTAGGGTTGAGGAATTAATTAACAATTCTGGTTTCTGGTAGGTGTTGTGAACTTGTGATTGCCACATTTGTGCATAGATTGTTGAGCCTTTTGTAATCCATGGCTATGATTTGCCTATACAAGAAACTGTAAGTTGGTTAACAAGTTCACTTTTCACCCTTGTAACAAACTAATCTGGAAAAGTAACTTTCTATTCATTAATTCGCTGAGTTAATTGCTAGCTTTTATTTGGGTGTTTTTTTTTTGTTTATTTATTTATTTATTTTTTAAATTTACTTTATGCAAGCATCAGTATATAATATTACTTCATTACTTCATTGTGGATTCAGAGCACAACGTTGATCGACATGCTTACATGGCGTTTCCTCCATCTCCCATTTCTATTTATCTAAAATATGAATATATATATATACTTATTTTATAGTACAGTTTATTAACAAAAATTTGCATACAAAATTTTTGTTTACCCCTATATCTTATAATTTAAATTATTTAATAATAATAATAATAATAATAATAATAATAGCAGTACAATCTGATACATATAATAAGCAAAATAAAATACTGTAAATACTACTAGTACTTATGGACGCAAATAAAGTATTCGGTTTTCAAGTTTCTTATTAGGTTCGGGCTATTTCGGTTTTCAAGGACACTTCATGGACACAAATTAATAATTTATTTAGTTTTCAAGCCATTCCTATCAAGTTTGGGCTATTTTCGGTTCGAGTTGGTTAGGTTATTTTTGGATTATAAGCAGAACAATCTAATACTCGGTATATTATTACATACTTTGATAGACACAAATAACATCAGACAACACATTCGGTTTTCAAGCCATCCATATCGGGATCATGTTATTTTCAGTTTGGGGTCGATCGGGTTAATTTGTTAACTTCATAGCTATGTTGCATGGGTGCGGGAGTGGTGCGGGGGCGATACGATTCGAATACGGGAATACGAATTTTTAAAAATTTTAGGGTGCGATTCGTCGAGGATGCGTCTATATATTTATATTTTATTATATATACTACTCATTTTATAAAAATAAAATTCATAAATTAAATACTACTCAATTAAAATGAAGATTTCAATTAAACCCCATAAATTAAATACTATATTGATTTTGTAGTGAATTTAAATTTTAGGACAATACATATAAAAAAAAATTATAAAAAAAACCCCAAAAATATCCTAAACGCGCCGGATTCTTAACGGATACGCGTATCCTAATTTTTTTTTTCCAGATTCGCCAAGTGGCAAATCTAGTGCGTATCCACGTGAATCGCACCCGCACCCCTATCCCCACGTATTCGATACTGCAATGTTGTATTTTTAGAAGTATCCATGCATTATAGCTTCATAAACACATATAAATTGAGACAAACCATTCGTTGTTCAGGTCATCCGTATTGGTCTCGAGTTATATTCGGTGTGGGTCGATCGAGCTAAATTGTTATTGAGTTAAAATATTTTGGGCCCAAAACTACTTCGATTTTTAGGCGTCTCGTTGGCCAATAAATTTCTATTTTTTTTAGTATGTATCGATTTTTATGATTGTCAGATTTTTGTAACAAAAAATATGTCATGTTATTAGTTAAGAACACTTAACAATATATTAGACACAAAATGAGCATCGTTCATCCCCAACTTCTATTAAAAAAAAAAAAACTTTCGATTAATGAGGATAACCCACAAGGTTTATGCCTATTCCAGTTCGGCTTATTCACATTATTTTTTCCTAAAATTTTTAGTCTTTATCCATATATTTTTTGTCAGGTTGCCTATTTGGGTTGTCTCGCCCAGTTCGAGCTAGGCTTTTTAACTGACCACTTTAAATTCAAGATACGTATATTGACATGAAAAAGAGTTCCTACATTCATCTATTTTTTTTTTATTATTTATTTTTATTATTAATAGGTATAAAGGCTTAGGCCCTAGCTTTACTTCCTCTTTCAGGTGGCTTGTTCACAAAGAAGTTTTTAAAATTCTTTTAGTATGTACCAATTTATATGAACAACTTGTTGGTCCCGTTTAGAGCAAGTTTTCACACGTGTAGAGAGGGAGGTGAATACATTTGTGTGTTGTCAGTGACGACTTTTCAACTTTTCAACTTTTTGCACTTTTTGCGCGTTCTTGACTTAGCCTCTTTACATTGTACGTTGATATATCAACATATTGAAGAAATGATGCACTGAGGAATGTGATGTTGAACTCAGCTTGCTGACATTTGAACCCTGAGTCAGCAGGCTGTTTTCAACCTCATGTATGTGCTGAAATGTGAGCCCTAATTCTACTCGGTTTTAAGTTTGCTGAAAATAATTTTTTCTTATTGCAAAATGTGCGAGTGCAAGTTTGTGTGAGAAAAAATGGCTAGTCGCTGAATGTGACCAGCAACTAGTTTTGCTATGAAAACTATGCAGTTTAATTAGGGCTGCAAACGAGCAGAGCTACTCGGGACTTACTTGGTGCTCGATTCGGAAAAAGCTCGTTCGAACTCAAATTTGTTAACAAACGAGCCGAGTTTTGAGCCGGATTCGAGTTCGTTTAATTTAACGAGCCGAGATCGAGCTCGAACTCTAGGGTATTCGACTCGTTTTGCTCGCGAACGTGTTCGGCTCGTATATTAATCGAGCATGTTCGCGAGCCTATTCACGAACTCTTAATCAAACCTCTAATCGAGCTTGTAAACAAGCTTTAACATTTATGGGAAAAATTAATTTCAAATCACAACCAAAGCTAATTAGGCACTACACCACAATTATTATTAAAAGATATTAACTTATACTATTTATATATATTACTATCAATTATCATCAATTCATTTATTATATTGTACATTTATTTATTTATTTATTATTTATAGTATTAAATACTTTTAATTTTTGTTTGATGAATTTCATTTTACTTTATGTTCATTTGGAATGTTAAAAGAAAATATTTTTAAATCATGTCTTTTAAACGAGCTCAAAATCGAGTTCGAGCTCGAACTCGAATTAAAATAAAATCCGAGCTTTTCACGAGCCAGATTCGAGCTCAAATCCGATCTGAACTCGAGCCAAACCATTTATCGAATATTTAGTGAGCCGAACTCGAGCTGAATTCGAACTCATAGTTTATACTTCGAGCCGGACCCGAGCCCGAACATGTACAATATTAAACGAGCCGAACCCGAGCCTGAATATGTAAAATATTAAACGAGCCGAACCCGAGCATGCCAATACTCGGCTCGGCTCGGCTCGTTTGCAGCCCTAAGTTTAATGAATGAGTGTTTAACCTAAAAACACATTGACACATAATTTTTAAAGTGGTTCGGCCTATACCTGACTTAAATCTACTGTCCTCCCGTTGGAGGTGAATTTTTTATAGAATTCTTTGTGTAACAGCCCGTTTTCTTATAAAGTCTCTAAATTATATTATTTTAAAATTCATTTAAAATCTATTAATCTATTTATTTATATCTATTTTTTTTATAAGTGCTCGAGTTATAATGTAGTCTAAGTCGCGCCCTAGATATTTAATAGGGGCAACTAGTAAAATAGTCACTTTGGGATAGTAAAGATAAATAATAGTCACATAGATAAAAAAGATAAAAAATAGCCACTTAGATAAAAAAGATAAAAAATAGCCACTAATGAATTTCGTGAATTGCTTGTTTTTTTCACTAATTCACGAGTTCACGAAATTGAGTTCGTGAATTCAGACATTTTTTTGAGTGCATTCACGAATTTGGTTGAAATTTCGTGAATTCAGGCATTTTTTTGAGTGAATTCGTGAATTCAGGCATTTTTTGTGAGTAATTCACGAATTGAGTTTGTAAAATTCGTGAATTGCCTTATATTTTTAGAGCAATTCACGAATTTAAATTCGTGAATTAGGCAAGGACGGAAGTATTATGGTAAGAGTGACTATTTTTTTATCTTTTTTATCCAAGTGGCTATTATTTATCTTTACTATTTCAAAGTGGCTATTTTTGCCTATTTCCCCTATTTAATATCACTATAATGTGGTGGAATATTTAATGATTATTTTTTCTAAAGCTTATATTTATTTATTTATATAATCGTATTTTTCATATATATGCATAGATATGTACAAATTATTTTGGAATCACTTTATTTTCATCATGCAGTCATGCATACACTTACACGTCATTAACATTTTTTGAAATTAGG
This sequence comes from Mentha longifolia, assembly GCA_001642375.2. Lineage (NCBI taxonomy): Eukaryota > Viridiplantae > Streptophyta > Magnoliopsida > Lamiales > Lamiaceae > Mentha > Mentha longifolia. The sequence continues at coordinate 34,953,054 of CM038114.1, forward strand.
ATACAAGTGGATATATTACTTTTCTAAATGAATTATTTAAGTTTTCCTTTAATTCCTTTAATTATATATTTACCATTTTTTTAAAAATCCCTTGATACATGCTACAGTTGAGGGATGTTACGTATTATTTTTAGTAATGTATAATAAGTCAACTATTGAGTTATGAGGGATATCACTAACTAGCTTCTATTATGCTAAAACTTATTATGCTAAATTTATTCCTTTTATATACTAAAGATTTGTTGACAAGATACATTGAACCTAGTATTAGTCTATGTTTATAAGTGTAAAACCCAAAATAAATATTTTCTTCATCGTAAACTATTCAGAAATTGTACCAATGTTTTGGGCTAAAGGATTCTTCACCAATTTCAATTGTTCTTTTTTGAGAGGTAAAAATAGTTTTCATTAGACATATTTATAGATTATCAGAACTAATTATGCATATCATGTTTTTTCTGATTTTCTTAAGTTATTATACATACGTATACATAAGTTATATATATATATATGGGTGGTAGATCATATGAAAACTAATTATTATGTGAAAACTGCAACCCATGCATTTTATGCATAAAATGATGCATTTTGTGCATAAAATATTGCATAATAAAATATATTATTTTATATTATTTTTATGCATATAATGCAACATCATGAGAATGCAACATTTTATCATAAAAATGCAACACTTGTGCATAAATGCAACATTTTATGACGGGTTGCAGTTTTTACATATATATATATATAATGTTATTTGCATGTAGGTGTTCATATCATCTTTTATACTATTAATTATTATATATGCCAGTAATAAATATGTATATGCATGTAAGTGATCGCTCTCACTTTAGAGGTGAGATAGATGCAATAATAATTGATAAGTATTGTAGTGGACAAAATTTGTCAGCCCAAATTATTCAACTGGCCCAACACGATCAGTTGGACCAAGCATAACAACCCAGTATCCACTTTGGGCCCAAGGGTGTCCGACCTAAGCGAATTGATTCGTCTACACGCTTGACCGAGTCAAGCAGCCTTCTCCTGCTATTAGGGTTGAAGAACGAGTCAACAGAAGATCTCTCTTCTGCAAGAATCGCAATAGACGAGCGAGTGGAGCCAACGGATAAGGACGAGCGGTTTAAACCCTAAGGGCTTAAGCCGTCATATATATATATATATATATATATATATATATATATATATACGTCTCATCCCGCTCATGGAGGTCATCCTAGATCTCACGTATTTACTCACACTCTCCTCCACTCTTGCTTTCTACTATCTCAACACGCTCATATTCTCCAAGTCTGAGGTTTCCAATCATTCAAACTAGCTAGACTAGCAAGAACGACCACCTCAACTGTTTCAATCGTCTCAGTCGTCTCAACCGGATCAACCGGCATATTCGACCACCCTACATTATCTTTCTTAATCGTTAATCATTTCAATTCAGTTTATTTACTTTTTCACATCATTCTATTGCCCTACTGACTTGAGCGTCGGAGGCCCTTCACCGGACACCCCCACCGGTGCTCTTGAAGGGCTCTTACGTTTGTTGCTTGTGTTGATAGGTTGCTAGTGCTCAACCCGTTCAATCAATCCAACCCGTTCAGCCGGACGAGTCGGACTACTTGAATTGTAGATTTACCCTCTACAAGTATCAAGTCGAATCCACAAGGAATGTTTTGGCGTATGAGATTCAAGTGGTAATCTAGCTACCTAATCACTATCCAAGCTACCAACTAACATATTTTTGTGTTTTTGATTGATTAATGAAAAATAAAAAGTAATTAACAAACTTAGGACTCAACTAAACAAGCAATAAGTATTAAATGATATAAACTCAATGGAAAATGAAAGTGACTCCAATTATACTTCAACTAGGTTTAGGTGATAGGGATTTAGGACTTTAACTAGAATTAACCATTTTAATCCAATTTCATATGGGAAACCTCCTAAGTATGATTCACTCAACTCTCATTGCAATGAAATCAAGTAGATTAATGAAAGACTTAACTCCTACTAAGATATCAAGCAATTCATTAACTCCCAATAACTTATGGAGATCTTTAGCCCTACTATTCTCTAGCATGCAAATCTCTTGATCCTAGCATCTAATCCAAGCCTCCTAAGCATTAGATCAAACACTTGATATGCAACTATGGTGATCAAGCATAATTACATAATAAAACATAGCCCCAAGAGAAATGAATATGAAATTAGAAGGTAAATTCATAGATTAGAGCCTAATCCCATCACTTATCCCTAATCTACATATAATTGGAATCACAAAGAGAACTAGCTAGACATGATTAAGGAAAAATAAACCATAAGAAATTGATGAAATCATGCTTAAAAGAAAGAGAAATGAATAAGGAAAAGGAATATGATCTTCAATCTTCAATACACCAAGTAAATCTTCACAAATCTTGAAAATACGAAAGTAGAAAGATAAAAAATTAAATTAGGGTTCTATGTTAAATATTCTAGCTTAAGATACCCAATTGAGAAAGATTTAGGGGCTAAATACATAAATAATGAGTTTTGGGACGAGTTGGACCGAGTTTGGACGAGCCAAACTCAGGTCATAAGTGGAGAAGGGCGCTTGACCGGCGGTCTGTGGGAAGGAGAACCGGCAGTCTGGCAAACCGCCGGCTAGACCGCCATCTTTGCTGCTGAACTTGGTGGAGAACCGGCGGTTTGATGAAGATTCCCGGTGGTTTGGCAAACCGCCAGCCAACCCGCCGGTTTTCCTTCTCTTGCGCAACTTCGCCATTTTCGCTTGTTCTCTCTTGTCCGAACTCCGATTCTCGATCTGCTTTTTGCTATGGCTTCCTAACGAACTCCTCTTCGACATGGAATTGTTCAATTGGCCAAATAAATTCTTCATTTTTCCTGCAAAAAGCATAACAAGACTCGAGAGAATGAGGAAAACGCGAATGTGAGCAAACTAGTGAAACCCTAGCAATTCTAGCATTTAAACACCTAATTCAAGCCTCAAACACATACAAAATATACTCAACATGCACATAAAATACATGTTAATTAGTAAGTGTGCGTGTGTCAGTGTGTTTTCATCATTGAATTTCATATATGCATTTTTGTTCATTTACGGATTTGATCAAATAGAAGACAAGTCAAATTTGATTAACCTTTTCAAATGTTTGGTGTGCTATTTATTTCATTATTTTCGAAAATCTAATGGAGGCTTTAAGAGAGAAAATAATTCTGTTTTTGCATTATTTATAAATATAGATCATATAATTTAAATGTTTCAAAAGTTATTATTATTATTATTATTATTATTATTAAGTAAAATAAATGGTTTACACCTCATTACTATATCTCGTTTAAAGTGCATGTAAATATTCTATAAGTATTTATAATTTTATAAATTTTTAGGCGTGGCGCGACCAAGATGTTAAACTTATATACTTTATGTTGCTCGTATTATTTCCAAAGCTCAAGATCAAGGTGTGAAATTTATTTAATTTATGCACGTTGATTTGATTTTGTCCCCTTTAATGTTATGTGACTTGCCGTGTGATTATTTGAAATTAAGTATTGAGCAGGACTGTTAAATTAAAGTTGTCTTATTGACTTTGCTCTCACTGTTTATTTGACATTAAGTGTTGAGCAGGACCGTTGAATTAAAGTTGTTCTATCGACTTTGCTCTCGCTGTATAATGGTTATTTGACATTTAGTGTTGAGCAGAACCGTTGAATTAAAGTTGTCCCATTGACTTTGCTCTCACTATATTTGGTACTTTAATATTTATACGTGCGTCTATTTTATTAAATTAGACAATCTCGGCATAATTTTCCGACACTAAGTATTTTCATATACTTATCCCAACTTAACATTTCAGGTATTTGAGCTTGGAAACGCGTGGAGGATCGAATGCCAAGTCTAAATATTTTATCATGAACTTTATTTCCGCATTAAATAAAATGTTTTACTTTGAGCATTAAGACTTGGTATTTAAGAGTTATTACTCGACTTATTTTGGTATTACATATGAAGATTGTGGATTGATCATTTTGAATTTAAACATGTTTTGATCAGTTGGTTTAGTTTGTCAAAAAAAAAAAAAAAGAAGAAGAAGAAAAGAACTCTTTATTCAATTTAGTACTAAAATGCATGTTTATTATAATTTCCGCATAATTTTTCATAAAAATATTTATTTATAACACTCCATTTAGATTAGGGTGTTACACTTTGAGGATTTAAGTTGGCACATCAGAGCTCTACTCTGTGGGTTTCAATGGGCACCAACACAGCCAAACTGTGAGTCGTTACAACACTCATAAAAACCTGATCAAGGGTCGCTTTCAATGGGCAACTACCAAGCCAAACTCTCATCTTCTTTCTTTTGAGCGAAAGAATCGGTTTTCCAACTAATGAGAAATCCCATTACATCGAAGCACAATACAAAGGATATGGATGCTCGACTAAGCTAAGATATGTGTGTGGCTTAGTCCGAAGAGCATTGGAGATGTTAGAAGTTTTCACGGACTTGCTAGCTTCTATAGGCGATTCGTGCCATATTTCAGCAGTGTTGTAGCTCCATTGACAGAAGTGATCAAGAAGAATGTGGAGTTTCATTGGGGAGAAGAGCAAAAAAAGACGTTTCAACTGTTGAAGTACAAGTTGACACACGCCCCGGTATTATCTCTTCCAAACTTTTCTAAATCTTTTGAGATTGAATGTGATGCTTATGGTGTTGTTATTGGTGCAATTTTAATGCAAGAGGGGCGGCCCGTTGCGTACTTCAGCGAGAAGCTAAGTGGACCGACGTTGAGCTATCCAACGTATGATAAGGAGCTGTACGCTTTGGTGAGGGCCTTAAAAATGTGGTAGCACTACTTGTGGGCCAAGGAGTTCGTCATTCACACCGATCATGAGTCATTGAAGCACTTGAAGGGGCAGCACAAGTTGAACAAGATGCGTGCTAGGTGGATGGAGTTCATTGAGCGTTTCCATACGTCATCAAGTTCAAGCAAGGTAAAGAGAATGTCATGGCTGATGCACTTTCTCGAAGGTATGCATTAATCTCTATTCTAAATGCTAAGTTGCTTGGTTTTGAGTGCATTAAGAGTCTTTATGTGAGTGATGATGATTTTTGTGAGATTTATTGAGCATGTGAAAAATCTGCTTGTGGAGAGTATTTTAAGGCATGATGATTATCTGTTTAGAAAAAAATAAGTTGTATGTTCCTAAATGTTCTTTGCGTGAATTGCTTTTACTTGAATCTCATGGTGGGGATTTAATGGTACATTTTGGCATTGCTAAGACCTTAGCTATTTTGCATGAACATTTCTTTTGGCCTCATATGAAATGTGATATTGAGAGAATTTGTGGTAGATGTATTACATGTAAGCAAGCTAAGTCTCGAGTGAGTTCCCATGGTTTGTATACACCATTGCCTATTGCTAATGCACCTTGGATTGATATCTCTATGGATTTTGTGTTAAGTTTGCCTAGAAGTAAGCGTGGTGGTGATTCTATTTTCATTGTGGTAGATAGATTCTCTAAGATGGTACATTTCATTCCATGTCATAAGTCTAATGATGCATCTCATGTTGCTGATTTGTTCTTTCGAGAGATTATTAGATTGCATGGCATACCTAGAACTGGTGTTTCTGATAGTGATTCTAAGTTCTTGAGCTACTTTTGGAAGACTTTATGGGGTAAGTTAGGTACTAAACTCTTGTTTTCTACTACTTGTCATCCACAAACTGATGGTCAAACTGAGGTAGTCAATAGGACTTTGTCTATGTTGCTTAGGGCTATCATTAAAAAGAACATCAAGTTTTGGGAAGAATGTTTGCCACATGCTGAGTTTGCTTACAATTATTCTGTTCATTCTGCTACTCAGTTTTCGCCATTTGAGATTGTTTATGGTTTTAATCCTTTGACTCCATTAGATTTATCTCCTTTGTTTGAGCATGAGCATACTGAACTTGATAGCCGGAAAATGACTGATTTTGTGAAACAGATTCATGAGAAGGAAAGGATGAATATCGAGAGGCGAACAGAGCAGTACGCCAAGCAAACAAACAAGGGTCATCACAAAGTGGTGTTTGGCTGCATATGCACAAGGAAAGTGATGCGGTCCGTAGATCGTGGATTTCAGTTCATGGGCCAAGAATTGATGATGACATGTGCTGAAGATGGAAGATATTTATTTTATGACATTTTCGTTTTTATTATAAGCCCAAGATTTTATTATTGTTATACTTATTATTTTTAGGTTTTTTGGGCTTTATTAGTTAGCATTTTAGCATACTATAGTTATGGGCTTTTTATTTTAATTATTTCCTACATAGATTAGGTTTAGTTTTCGCCTATATATATGGCATATATATATGAACGAAAATAACACTTTTGATGAATAGATTTTGGTGAGTTTATCTCTCTCTTTAGAGAATTTCAATAATTCTCTTTGTTCGTCTAAGACGAACGTTTATCCGGCAAATCAACGAGTAAATCATCCATCGTTGTGTGTTATTTATTGCCTCTGTGTGACTTCGGCAATCGTCTCTTTGGGGTATAGGGAGTCAATCTTGTTATATCATTTAGGGGGTTTGTCCGTCGGTATATTGAGGTATCCATCTTTATCTATCGAGTCTTCCGCTTACGTGTTCGGTGTACGGATCTGCCAAGGTTTGTATTAGAAACCCTTATAGGAGCCACTCTTTGTCCGTACCTATGCGCACCGGCGATCACTCCGTACTTCTGCCCCAGACGTTATAGGTCAAATAAGAAATTGAGCATTGCAATACTCAAAAATTTCCCTGGATCACGAGTTACACTAGTTCAATCTTCACACATGTTAAATACGATTTCACCAGTTCAAATGTGAGTCCATGACTTTTCGAGTTTGAAGAGCTAACTGAACAGTGAAATGGTTCTCAGTTGACTATGACAATTATACTCATTTTGTATATATATAATTTAAGATCTGCAAAATTCGTGTACACATCTTTTTTTTTTTTTTTTTTTTTTGTAAAAGTCCTTAAAATTCGCACATAAAAATTGGAAATGTGCACGAAGTATGCACACAAATTCTGCACATCTTAGATTATATATACAGAATAGGAATAATTGTGATGGTCAAACTAAGAACCATTATACCCGGTCAGCTTTTCAAACCCAAACAACTATGGACTGACATTTGAACCTTAAAGTGTTATTTACTTAATCCGTATAGGAGGCACATTTTCTTCCTCTCTCTATAAGTTTTCAAAAGACTAGATGTGTTCTTCGTCTCTCTATAGATGGCTAGAATGCACCATCTCAGGCTGCAGATATTGATGTCAAAGCACGACATGCTACCGACATTGAGGTTACACCATCGCCACGACGAGCGAACGATGGTGGTGTCCGCCAGGCTTGGCACAGCTTGGGGGGTTTGTTGGCTGACAAAAACCGATGGATGGAGGAGTCCATCGCTTGGCTGATGGTTGTGGTAACTCTCGTCACTGGGTTCGCACTCCAAGCCGGGATGAACCCACCGGGCGTCGTAGCCACATTTTGTTAGAGAGCAATATCATGAGGAGGGCATCTCCGTGTTAGCCGTCAACAACCTGATGGTGTACAAGCAATTCTACAATACCCAGACGGTGGCCTTCCTATGCTCACTCACCGCAATCCTCTTCGGGGTGAGTAGGCTTCCCCTCAATTGCCAGCTATTTGTGTGGGTTCTAAGAGTCATAATGTAGGCTTCGATCACTGCCCTCGCTCTCATGAACCCATTCTCCATTGCGGCATTCACTCCCAACAATCTTCGCGAGAAGGACGTCGTGATGCTTACCATGGTCTGTGCGATCCTCACCTGGTGCATCCTGATGGGGTTGATGCTCGTGGCGGTTTGAGAGGATGATGGTTAGAGAAGGGAGTGTTGCTAATGTTGCTGCAAATGTTGCATATATGTTTTTCTTTGTTCTAAGAAAAAATGGGTTGTTTAGTGCAGTGCTCTAGTTATAGAATGCGTGTTAGTAAATAAAAGCCCAACTTTCTTTCTCAAAAAACAAAGCTCAACTTTAGGGTATCTTTGGGTCCAATTTCTATGTGTATATATGATAAAAAATTAAATTAATAAATTTTCATTTTCTATACCTCCAAGTCAATTGAATATTTTTCTAATCTTTCAGTTATCGTGTTTTCATTTTCTTTTTAGTTTTTTTACTTAATCTTTATAGTACTATATGGCAATGATACACGAGTTCCGATTTTAGGGATGTCGCTATGGCAAATTTTAATTTATTTTGGGGTCGATTGTGTTATACCAATCTTCCAGAAACGGGAAAAATTAAAATTTTATAGAGTAGCTATTCATTAAAATTTTTATGTCTTGGAATTTTAATTTCAAAAATCTTGATAGATAATTTATTTATCAAATAAACGTGTAAATATACTTGGTCACATGATCAAATCAGTATATATATGCTTGACTAAGTGGAAATCCGTAGATCTTCTGTGGACCTCACTACCTCCTATTTTTTTTTAGGGTGATTCTATACACAGCCCCCATTTTTCTCCTCACAGCCCCCAATTAAATTAATTAGAAATAAATATTAGTGAATTTACAGATTTATCCTTGTAGCCCATCTCGCCCACAGTCTCGTTTTCTTTCTCCACTTTTCAAGCCACATGCCACCGCCGTCCACTACCACCATCACTATCACCATGACACCGTCATAAACTGTTTCAAACTCTAAATCTGCAATTTCCATATCTCCATTCTTCAATACATTTTTTTTTTCTTCTTAAATTTCTAGCAATCACCGCCTCACCATTTCGTTGTGCAGCCACCGCCACCGAATTCCTCCATATTCTTTCAACAGTCGAGTTCTAACCTACAAAAGGCTTAACTACCCCCCACCCCCGCCGCCGACGAGCCCTTCGACTCTAGAATTCGTCTCCGATTGCTAGATACGAGGAAATGCTCCGTGTAATCTATGGAAAATTTCAAGAAATGTGTCGGGATAAAATAGGGAAAGAAAGGGGCTAGGAGAAATGGAGCTTTGAAGATAGAGGTGTTTTTATTTGAGAAAAAAATGAGAGTCAGAACAGAACAGAAACAGAAACAGAAAGAGTTGTTTCTTTGCATTGAGTTTTCGGAGTTAACATTGCTGTAGAAGTAAGAATTCTCCCGCAGAAAAAAATAGAGAGGGACATGAAGTTGAACACCTGCAGCTAAAGAAATTTTATCGAGAAATGAGCAAAATTCTGGAAAAGCAAAGAAGATATGATTAAAAAGAGGGGGCTGCACGTTGGAGGGGGTGAAATTGAGGGCTGGAGGGATATAATTGTACATTCTCATATTAATTTTATTATTTTAATAGATGGGGGTTGTATGGAGTAAAATGGGGGTTGTGTATAGAATTACCCTTTTATTTTTTTATTTTTATGAGAAGGCCATAATCACAATAAATTTATTAGAGACCAATTCTTAGGCCCATAATAAGGGGTTGAATAATGCTAAGCCACGACCCCTAGCTTCTTTTCACCACCAAACCGATTACCATCTTTAATTTGTTCTAAGAACACATATATCTCTCACCATTATGCTACCACACGACTAATGAGAAAATCAACAACAACAAGAAAATAAGGAAGGAAGGTGAAAGCAGAAAAAGAAGAAAAAAAGAAGAATAAAACTGTATAATCCATACATCCCATTTTTCAGTCCAAAATCTCTACCCACTAAGTCTGTTGGAAACTACGTTTGCTTTGGATATAACAACTCGAAAATACAAATTACAGAATCAGAAACTATGACAAACTGTAGAATGAACTAAGAACCAAAAACTACATAAACTAAAACAAATTGTAGAACATACTACAAAAGTAGAAACTTCTAAACTTGAAATAGACTGCAGAAACAGAAACAAAATGCATAACAGACGAACTCAAAAACAGATGCTGGAACAAACTAGTAAGTCGAGTCGAGGATAACCCTCTATCCGCAAGATGAATTACGCCCCAGCTAGTGCTCATGGATCCGGCATTTCATCCCCAAAGATAAAATGACTTTCGTCTTTCAAGTAGTAGCACCACGAACATGGAAGCTCTGGCGAATCAAACAAGGCAAAAAACTGAGCTAAAATGGAGGAGTTATGCAAAGAGATGCTAGAATGCTGAATTCTTGTGGGCTTCCAAATGAGCAGAGACATACTATTTATAGGCGCATTCTTAAAGAGGGGCGCCACCTGCCATTAATATCAGGTATTATTGCTTGGAATGTTACGGGCCGTAGCCGCTGGGCCACTTTGATGGAGAGCCAACAAACACTTTCTAGAAGGTCCGTTACATAATATTGTGGCTCATGGGCCATGCATGCACAATTGGGCAGACCTAATTCTTATTAGGCCGCGTGTTTCGGAGGTCCAAAACTTACCACCAACCAACAACCCCTAATGGCATGAGGCACGAGGCCGGGAACGGCACGGCTCGGCCGGTTGGCAGCGTACGCGTGTGTGGCCTGTTAAGCCCACCCAATTATGCATTTGATATACTTTGTTATCACAACCTTTAATATATGTGGTAATACATAAATATGTCCATTAAGTTAATAGAAGTCAAATTATATCTACCAACATAATTTACACAAATTATATCCATCTTTTACTTTTTGAGACCAAAATACCCCTCACTATACCAAATTTAAATTTCAAATAAACAAAACAAAATGTATGTTTTAACTTTTCATTTTTCATTTTCATTCTGAAACCCTAGGCACCATCTCCAAATCCTCTCTTCCAAATCCTCTCTCTCCAAACTTGCCGGTCGTCTTCTTTCTCATCTTATGCATCTCCGGTAGTGGTAGCATTAGCCCTCACGAGGAACGACATGAAGGTCAAGTAATCCGGCTCGTTATCGTCCGCTATGGTCTCCTTCTTTGCCCCTGGGTCCCGTCCACCGCCCCTGCATCCCGCTGCTGACTCCTCATCCTCCAAACTCATCGAAGGAGAAGAACAACAGAACAAATCCAGATCTGTGTCGCCGCTCCAGGATTCTCACCACCGGTGACACCAATTACTCAATTTCAGTCATTCCTGCACAATTACTCATGATCTGTTGGTGAATTTTGAATTGGATTTGGTATTGAGCGCAGGTGTTACATTTAGTGTTGGGCTTCCACAACTAAAGTCACAAGCAAGTGATGCAGCCCAAAAGATAAGTTACGGGCCCAAGATGATTGAAGAATTAGGCCCATGTCCACCACAAGGACAGCCCACTGCAAAGGCGTGAGAGAGACGCAACCCTAGTTAGTGGTCCCCTTTTCTGTTAGGAAATGTCGAGCTCTTTAACTGAGAGAAGGTTGTAGTTTTGCAGATTATGAATGAATGAAATTGGAGTTTTCTCTTTCTATTCTCTCTTTATCTTCTTCTTCTTTGGAGTTAGGACTCACTCGAAGTAGTCCCCTATCCCAACTCGTATCAATTGGTGCTTCCATTGAGCTTCATCTCCTTCGTCTCTCATGGCTGACTCTGAAATTCTCGCTGCCATCAAATCCCTTCAATCTCACCTCGAAAGCCAACTCCTAGCCACAAACACCACCCTCCAAAAGTTCATGTCCTCCGTTGAAAACAGGTTCGCAAATCTCCACACCCATCCGCTTCCACCGCCGCCTCCACCGCCGGGAAATCAAGCCTTTCGCTCCATGACTCCAAAGAAGAAGAAGATAGGGGACTACTTCGAGTGAGTCCTAACTCCAAAGAAGAAGAAGATAAAGAGAGAATAGAAAGAGAAAACTCCAATTTCATTCATTCATAATCTGCAAAACTACAACCTTCTCTCAGTTAAAGAGCTCGACATTTCCTAACAGAAAAGGGGACCACTAACTAGGGTTGCGTCTCTCTCACGCCTTTGCAGTGGGCTGTCCTTGTGGTGGACATGGGCCTAATTCTTCAATCATCTTGGGCCCGTAACTTATCTTTTGGGCTGCATCACTTGCTTGTGACTTTAGTTGTGGAAGCCCAACACTAAATGTAACACTCCCACCTCCTTTGAAATTCACCTTGTCCTCAAGGTGATTATTTGCACTGCTACTCTTTTCCAATTTTTTTCCATTAGCTCTCACCGTGGATGCATCCCATGAATGTGCGAGAAACTCAGAAGTATGCCAAAAATAACTCTCCAAATTTTGATTCACTGCAGTGGTAACATTCATGGCTCTCAATTGGTTGAAAGAATTAAGCTGCGCCGTCGGAGTCGTTTCACCTTTGAGTTTGATGTTCTGGCCTGTCCACAGAAATTCCATGGACTGAGTTGCATAATCATGAGTGACTTGGCCTAAGTGTTGCAGCCATTGCATACCAAGAATCAAAGATGGGCCTTCAATATTGAGCAAGTAGAAATCCATCTCGAACTTATGGCCTTGAAGCAACAAAGGAATGTTGGGACAGAGGTGTTGGCAAACAAGATAATCACCGTTTCCCACAAACACACGAAATGATGGGATCACTTGCGATGGCAATTTCAGCAGCTGTACAATCGAGGGATAAAGAAAATTGTGTGTACTACCGCTATCAATCAATACTTGGAGATTGTGGCCAAGAATAGATCCGGCAAGTTTCATAGAGTTAGGAAATGAAGCACCTGAAAGAGAGTGAAAACTTGGAATATCGCCGAAAGCCATCTCATCCACCAGCGATGGTGATTTCTCCAAAACCTCGCCATCTTCGTCTGTGTCTAGGAGCAATAAGAACCGACTTTTGCATTTGTGAGTCGGTGACCATTTTTGGTCACAATTATAGCAAATCCCCTTCTCACGTTTCTCCCGAATTTCGGCTGTGGAAAGTCGTTGAATCGGCAAGGTCGGTGGCGCAGGAAGAAGAAGAGGAGATGGCTGGACCTGCTGCAGATGTGGAGGCGTAGCTGGTATCTGTGACGGCGAGGGAGGAACCACCGAAACAGGGATCGCCGGAACAGGGGTTTGAGGCTGCCATTGCAATTCAGCACGAGATTCTTCCAAGCGAGACTCATACGCACGCGCGAGAGAGAACGCCTCCATTAGCGTAGAAGGTTTCGAGAAGGAAAGCTCGCGTCGAATATCAGATTTTAGACCCGTGATAAAGAAGCTAATGAGCAGAGTTTCAGATATACCGTCGACTTTGTTCATGAGATTCTCAAACTCCGATTGAAACTCAGCAACCGAAGCTGTTTGCGTGAGCTTTGAGAGAGAGCCTTGGGGATCCTCATAGAGAGAACCGCCGAATCTGTGACGCACGTTGTGGAGGAAGACCGGCCAAGTAGATAACAGGTGGTTGGTTTTCATCCATTGGAACCACACCGCTGCTTTTCCCTCCATATGAAATGAGACGATTTTCAAGCGAGTCGCCTCCGGCGTGTTGTGGAAATCGAAGAATTCTTCAACACGGAATATCCATCCAGCTGGATCTGTGCCGTCGAAGCGTGGAACCTCCATTTTCATGGAGCGAAAGGCTTGATTTCCCAGCGGTGGAGGCGGCGGTGGAAGCGGATGGGTGTGGAGATTTGCGAACCTGTTTTCAACGGAGGACATGAACTTTTGGAGGGTGGTGTTTGTGGCTAGGAGTTGGCTTTCGAGGTGAGATTGAAGGGATTTGATGGCAGCGAGAATTTCAGAGTCAGCCATGAGAGACGAAGGAGATGAAGCTCAATGGAAGCACCAATTGATACGAGTTGGGATAGGGGACTACTTCGAGTGAGTCCTAACTCCAAAGAAGAAGAAGATAAAGAGAGAATAGAAAGAGAAAACTCCAATTTCATTCATTCATAATCTGCAAAACTACAACCTTCTCTCAGTTAAAGAGCTCGACATTTCCTAACAGAAAAGGGGACCACTAACTAGGGTTGCGTCTCTCTCACGCCTTTGCAGTGGGCTGTCCTTGTGGTGGACATGGGCCTAATTCTTCAATCATCTTGGGCCCGTAACTTATCTTTTGGGCTGCATCACTTGCTTGTGACTTTAGTTGTGGAAGCCCAACACTAAATGTAACAGCAGGGTTCTAGCTGAAGACGTCGGTGTTGGTGAAATTACCCTTATCATTCAGATTTGGTTAATCTTCAATCCAACTACGCCGATCAATCCCTACCGCCATTATTTTCCAATCTATGTCAATATTTGCTCACCTTTTTCTTCTTTTTTTTTTTTTCAATTTTCTTTTCTCCTTTTTTGATTTTGGCGTACTCAGCTCTTTTATTTATTTTTCAATATTCGCTTATGTTTTTTTTGATTTTGTTTTTCCTTTAGAGATGAGAATACAAAATGTAGATGCATTTTTCGTGTGTTTCTATTTGTTATTGACGAGGTTAAAATTATTGAACAATTAGTACTATTAACGTCGAAATAGTGCCTATAGTACCCATTAGACCCCAATCCAGATTTTGAATTTTATAGTTTCATTTGGATTTATGCAATTTGTATTGGAATGATACAAATTATGGTTTGGAGTGCTCTTGGATTGTGATTGTACATTGGACTGAGTGTGCTGAACTGGATCTAATGGGACAATTTAATTCAAATAGACCAATTCGATCCAATTTAGATTTAGGATTTTATGATTTCATTAGGATTTTATGCAATTGGAATTGTAATGATGCGAATCATGGTATGAACTACTTATTGGATTTTGATTATAGACTGTATTGGGTGTGCAGAAATGGTTCTAATAGGTCTTGATAGGGAGTAAACCCGCCCAATGCCAGCTGGCAGGTAGAATAACAGAACACTTATCATAAAAGTAGATCCTAGGGAGGGTTCTGCTCAATGAATAGTGTCAGAAGGAAGGATTAGTAATAGATCGTACAGATCCCCTTTTCCCTGAGCGGAATCCTATAAACCTAAAGACCAAGTGATTTTGGGTCCCGCTTCAACAATAATCAGGATGGCAAATCTCTCCAAGGGATCTGCTCAAAAGCAGAACCAAAGGGAAGGACTTGGGATCTTTCCCGCTTCTCAGAACCCTAGAATTCATGCGGAAAGCATGATCACTGTCCTCACAAGCGGGGGCCATCATGTTAATAATCATACTCAAGATTGAGAGAGGGTGTCAACCGCATTGTCCCCCCCTTAAAAGACTATTTTGCCCTCTCCTAAATCAAGGAAATTACCTCATCACCCAAATGTGAGCTTCATACTTAATAAGGTGTGTCTCCATTACTCTACACCTCTTTGCTACGAGCCTTGCTCAAGCAAACACACACACACACACACACTACATTTACTGAGATTTCTTTCTTAAGAATATTCGCACATTTCCGGACATCGGGCTGACTTGGGCGTCGGAGGTTCTTCCCGGAGGACCCCCCCTCCCGCTCCTCTGGTGTTGTTTTACAGGATTGAATAGCTCGACGACGAGTTGAAGAAGAAAGATTGAGGTATACTATACCATGAAGACGATGAAGGGCTTGACTTAGACGTGCTCGGGCTTTCGGGCCCGTCGGTTTTAACCGAGCCCGGCCCGCCGGTCAACGGGCTTGGCCCGGCCCGCAGGTCAACGGGCTCGGCCCTGAACCGGGACCGACTATACTAGGGCTGGGCTAGGGTCGGATAAATTCGGGCCCGAACCCGTCGGTTAACCGACGGGCCAGGCCCGGCGGGCCGATGCTTAGTAATCGGGCTAGGATGCTAGCCGTTGGGGCCCGACGGGCCGCTCAGGACCGACGGGCCTGGCCCAGCCCGGCGGGTCCAACAGGAGGAAACAGAGGTGCAGCTGCAGCAGCAGGCGGCTGGTGGCTTGGGGTGGTGGGGGCTGCTTTGCAACGTCTCCTAGCCGTTTGAGGCACCCTCCCCCTCCTCCACTCCACTCCTCATCCAAATCCTATATATCATTCATCATTCAAACACCATTTCACTACAATCTCTCAACTCTCAAGCTTTAATTTTCACTCTAAATCACTCATCTCTCAACTCTCAACTTCTTAAGTTTGAAGCACACAAGCTCTCACTCACTCTCATTCTCTCAATCTCTATTAGCACTCAAGCTCCCACTCTCACTCTCATTCTCATTCATTTTTATTCTCAACTCTCAACTCTCAAGCTTTCACTCTCACATTTTGCACACACTCACTCTCACTTTCATAACTACACACACACATACACAATGTTTTCCAAAGGAAACAAGGGTAAAGGCAAGATGGTCGGTGAAAGCCGAAGCGAAGGAGGCCGATCATCTAAAACTCAAAAGGAAATAAGGGCGGAAGTGGTGGAGGAAATCTCAAGGCAAGTCGCCGAACGACTTCAAGCTGAAGAAGACGCGAGGTTTGAGGAGATGGTCAATACGATGGAAAGCCAAGGATTCGAATTTCATGGCTCGAACGATGATGAAGAGCACGACGACGACGAACTCGATCAACCTCCTCCTCCTCCATCAAAACCCACTAAAGTACCGAAGTCCGACATCTTCAGGAAACACTTTCGAAAAGTAGATGCTCCGGAGATCGAAGGCCAACCTCCTCTAGCCGATGGTTGAAAGAGATACCTTGCGTATTGCAACTATTGCCCAACCTTTTACAAATGGATCGAAAAGGGAGGCTATGGTACCATGACTAGGCACATGGAGAGCACGCATCCGGGTGAGTGGGGAATCTCTACTTCTCAAACTCAAATTCGAGGTACCACTTCATCTTCGGAGACGGGTACACCCTCTTTATTTAAATTTGATAAAGGTCGATACGAAGATGCATGTGTTAGATATTGTGCTATGGAGAAACAACCTTTTAATTATGCCGATAGAATAACGTATGAATCATCCTATAAAGAAGGATTATGTCCCCATGCTAGTAAAGTTGCTAGAACTCAAATGCTAAAGAGGATTAGGCGACAATGCTTGGAAAAAAAACAAGATTTGATGAAATATTTGATTCGTTTGGGCCATAAAGTTTCTATTTGTGCCGATGTTTGGACCGATGCATATAATAGAAATAGTTATATGGGAATTACTTGTCATTGGATTGATGCAAAATGGATTTTGCAAAAACGTTTGATTGCATTTAGAGAGTTTGAAGAGCCTCACACGGCTCAAAATATTGCTTTGATTATTATTACCATTTTAAATGAATATGATTTGATTAATAAGGTTTTTTCGGTTGGTTTTGATAATGCAACGGCGAACACCGCTAGTATTCCTCAACTCATTGAAGCATGTGCACCATCTTTTGATGGAAAATACTTTCATTCTAGATGCATTTGTCATATTTTGAATTTATGTGTCCAAGATGCGCTTGATATTTTTCAAGAGTCCGTTGGTCCTATTAGAAATGCCATTAAATATTTGCATAAATCAAAAACTTTGGGGAAAAAATGGCAAAAATATTATCGTACAAAGAGTATTGTTTATACGTGTTTCAAACAAGATGTATCTCATCGTTGAAATTCTACTTATGAGATGCTTAATAGTACCATGGAGTATAAGGGTCATTTATGTGATTTTTTTAGAAAAGAGTTTTCAACATTTCAATTAATTCTTAATGAGAGTCATTGAGATGCATGTATGGATTTATATGGATTATTAAAGGTTTTTCATATGGCTACTAAACAATTATCGGGTGTTTATTATTGTACTTCCGTTAAAGTGTTGGAGCATTGCATGTATATTGCCATGTCTTTTAAGGCTTGTTTTAGTAGGCCAAACTTGCAAGGTGTGATTTATTTTATGGTTCAAAAGTGGCTTAAGTATTTTAGGGAGATTCCAAAAGTTTTCTTGCTTGCTAAATGTTTGGATCCGAAATGGAGATATGATGGTGTTTGTCAAATGCTTGAGCTTTATTATGATGCTTTTTATCAAATGGACCTTAGTGGTGTTGTAATTGATGGTGAACAAATATTTTTTGATCTTCCTCCTAATGTGCAAGAAATCAAGGATGATCTACATAAGACTTTAAGAGATCTTTTTGAAGAATATATAAATAAGTATGGTAGTAATGAAGATAACAACACCAATATTTCTTCTTCTTCTATGATGTCTTCATTTGATTTTCCCTTTGCTATGAACTCATTAGATCCTTTAGTTCAACAAATACAAGGAATGTACCAAAATAGAACCTATGAACATCCTAGGGGCCAAGGTAATAGTGAATTGGATATGTTTTTGCAAACTCATTTTGTCTTTGGTGTTGAAGATAGTGGTCCGTCGATCGATGTGTTGAATAGGTGGTCGAAGAGAGTGGAGTACCCAATACTCTCCATCATGGCGAAGGAGTTATTTACCGTCCCGGCATCCACCGTATCCGTTGAACAAGCCTTTAGCACCGGAGGTCTTATGCTAGATCAAAGAAGATCAACCATGAAGCCGGCGAACATTGAAGCTACCATGTTGCTTGATGATTGGTGTAGGGCCGACCTTAGAGCTCAAGAACCGGATTGGGATGATCGGAATGAGAGCGAAGATGAAGCATTCACCGAGACGGATCGATCGGGTGCGGAGTAGGAAGCATTGTAATGTAAAAAGAACTACGTCGACTTTGATTCCTCTATAACTATGAGGATACGTAGGCAACTCGATTTTAGAAATTAAATTGAGTTCAAGTCCCTTATTATTATTATTAGTATTTTTTATTTCAAATGTAAAAGTTCTTATTCAATTTTCAAAGTGATTAAATTCAGCTTAATTTATTGTTGTAATTTTTCTCATTAATAATGCAAAATTGATAAATTGATAAAAACCTAACAAATTAACATTTCCTATTCATAAAAATAATAAATATAAAAGAATAAAATTTAAAAACTAAAGAAAGTTGCAAAAAAAAAAAAAAAAAAAAAAACATGGCAAAAAGCCGAGAGCAACTCAAGGCTCCCCTGTTTTTCCCCTGTTTTGGGCGAATGGGGGAGCAAACTCAGCAAAGGCAGGAAGGAAGCGGCACTAGGGCCGGCCCTTGGCCCGTCGGTTCGGGCCCGGCCCGGGACCGGCGGGCCTCGGGCTTGGACCGGAACCGCGACATTCAAACTCGTGCCGGGCTAGGGCTTGTGTTCCTAGGCCCGTGGCCCGCCGGGCCGAGGCCCGAAACCGGTGGTCCCGACCCGTGGGCAGGTCTAGCTTGACTCCTCCATTTATTATGCATTTCTGTTCATATCCTTTATAAAGGATCATTTCTTTATATAATTAAATACCTTTTCTTAAATTTAGTTGATGGATCTTCGACCCAATCTATCAACTGGCGCCGTCTGTGGGAAAATCCTGGCTAAGACGTCGATTTCCCTGAAAAATGCATATGTTTTCATCCAAATATTATTAAGATTATCATCCATTCTCCAAGACATTATTTCTTTTTCTTTGTCGTTTACAATCATCTAATGAAATTGCCTACCCTGAATAGTTGCCAATCGGTCAATAAGCGAATCGTGGTTGACATCTTTCGAATTTGTCTGTAGTTCAAGGAAGAGCAATTGCTGCATCCTATAAAGAAAAGGCTAACTCCCAGAAGTTCGCACTCTTAAAAGTATGCATAAGTATCTATTTGGGAAAATTGATTAAAAGTACGTAGATATTTATTTTCTATGAGAAGCTAACTGGAAAATTCTTTCTAGGATATCCCCTGCTTTCTAGATAATACAAGGAAGAAAGTAAGAAATTCCATCACAGCGGGAAAACTTCGGAAAAAGAAGAACTCGCACAAGACATCTGGTGAGTAAAAATATTCACTAGATAGTCAAAATAAAATAATAAAAATATATATAATAAAAATGATTTTTCTGACCAAGAGCCGGGATAAGCAGATGGTAAGCCCTGACAAAAGATCCAGGCTCAAGAAGCTATCACGGTTTGGTCAAATCCTCAACAGTACACAGTGGGAGAGGACCCAAAAGCCTAAAGTCATTGGATGTAACCCATTTAAAGCATATGGGGTCCAAGCTTACTGGCAGGAGTCTCACCCTTGTTATAAAAGCCCTAATTTAAATATACCAGGCATCTGGAATGATAAATTAATAAGGAGACTGTTTGTATCCTTTTTTCAGATCTCACATCATGGAGCAGAACTCCGAAGTAGCTCAGATGCTAGGATCCCAGCATCATGAACAAACTGATACCCCTCCGCCTGGGTTTAATATGTACCCTGGGTCTACATTGGCTACTTAAGGGAGTGGCAATGTAGGACCTGCATTCTCACCGCTCATGTTGCAACAAATGAAAAACATGATCGATGGAGTTCTCGAAGAAGCTATCGATAGGCGTCTGACAGCTATGGGAGTTAACCTAACAACTCCCACAAGCCATCTTAATCCTTTCTCCCTGAAAGGAGACAATGGAACCTAAGGAAAAAGAAAATATAAAAACGCTGATAAAGCTACAGATCCGAAGGTCCTCTAGGATCTGGCAACCAAACTACCGCAGATCTAAGAGGACGGAAGGCTCATCGACTGTGAGTCATCTGACGATGATATTCAAGGAGATGCTCACAAAACAGAGGCTAATCTCACTGATATGCTCAAAAAGCTAATTTATGAGCAGCAAGAGCAGATGTGAATCATGGCTGCAGAATTAGAATAGTTGCGCAAAGCATACCATGCTTCTGAAAAGAAGAGTATGGGTGAATCTATTCCCTACATGGATGGATTGGAGGAGGTTTCTGTCACTAAAGTTGGCAGAGAGAGCAAATTTAAGTATTGTCAGAATTATATTAATGAGAATAGCCCTTTCTCAGCTGACATACAGACGGACCCAATCCCAAAAAACTTTAAGTCAGTGCCTTACGACTACAAGGGACAAGGTGACCCTGAAGAACACCTTATAAAGTTTGAGAGCCTGTGCCTCCTGCATCAATATTCAGAAGGAGTCAAGTGCCGGGTGTTCTTAACTACTCTGTCAGGACCTGCACAACAATGGTTCCAACAGCTACCCAGATCCTCTATTCATTCCTTTAAGGATCTGAAGGAGATTTTCTTACACCAGTTCGTGAGCTCTAAGAAATCCACCAAGAATTCGCTGTATCTAACAACGATCAAACAAGGAGTTAATGAAAGTTTAAGAGACTACATGACTCGCTTTAATGAGGTAATTCTGGAAATCCCAGGGGTAGAAGCCACTTTGAAAATACACTCCTTCGTAGAGGGGTTAAGGCCAGGACACTTCTTCGCCTCTCTAATGAAGAAGCCAACATAAACGTTTGATGAGCTATTGGCTAGGGTGCATGGAGGAAGCAATGATAGCCAAAAAAATCTGACACTGCCTTTAAAAGGGAAAAGAAAGGAAGAAAAGAAAAGGGGTGCTGTAGAAGCAAGGAAACCTGAATGGAATGAAAAATTCCAGAGATCCTTCACTCCTCTCACGAGGTCGCCAGCCAATCTCTTAGAAATTGTGATAAGAAAGCCCGGAGTACAGATTCATCCCAATAGGGAACAACCCCCTAAGATGCCGCAATCAGATAAGTTTTGCAGATTCCATTATGGGCACACGACCAATGATTGTCGTAATATGAAGATTGCAATTGAAAAATTAATCCAAGAAGGAGAGCTATTAGAGTATGTCCGACAAGAATCAGGACAGGCCAAAAGACGAAAAGATGACAAGGATCCCAAAAATACTGGTAACGAGCAACCAAGAGAGGCTCTTAGGAAGATGGGAGTCTTAGCGATGATTTATGGAGGTCCCACAGGAGGAGACTCCAACAGAAGCCGTAAAGCTCGTGCTCGAGAAATCCAAATGCTAGATCGGCATGGGATGTTTCAGATTGAGAAAGTCCCCTACTTCCCGAAATATCTTTCGGGCCTCAAGATGACAGGTCCTTAACACATCCACATGATGATGCATTGGTCATATCGGTTGAAATAGAGTGGTATGATGTCAAAAGGGTCTTCGTAGATACGAGAGCGGCAGTCAACGTAATATTCGAAGATTGCTTCAGCCAGAGATGGCTATCTAGAAACCATTGAATGGGGTCATGACAGCTTTACACGGCTTTGCCGGAGAAACTATCATGTTCTTGGGCTCAATTTTATTACTCAACAAACTTTGATAAAATTTAAAAGTTTTATAACTCAATTTTTGAATTGTATGTTAAGAATTTTATAGCTCAAAAATTACGATCTAAAGTTAAATTTTATGTACTTCAAAAGATAAAACATATGTGGCATATATTATCCTGTTTACTAAATCCTATTAATGCAAGAGTCCTGCAACAAGAATCCACATACAACAACAATTGAGATGCTCAATAATTCAAAGCATCTATGATATATATTATCCAAAACTTAGAATTCTCACATGAATGAATTGGCCACGTACGTAATAATTCCAAACGGGGTAGTTTTGAACTTACAAATATATCCATCAACATTTTTTTTCTTCTGCGGGATATCAAATGAGAGGCTCTTTTAATTTTCTTTTTAGCTAAATCCTATTAATGCAAGAGTCCTGCAACAAGAATCCACATACAACAATAATTGAGATGCTCAATAATTCAAAGCATCTATGATATATATTATCCAAAACTTAGAATTCTCACATGAATGAATTGGCCACGTACGTAATAATTCTAAACGGGGTAGTTTTGAACTTACAAATATATCCATCAACATTTTTTTTTCTTCTGCAGAATATCAAATGAGAGGCTCATTTAATTTTCTTTTTGGCATAATTAAAGACAAGTTTAATTGATATTTTTTGTCTTCAATCAGTTAGTACTATTTTGTGCAATCCTACGTAGTAGAGTAGACAATATTATATATATATATATATATATATATATATATATATATATATTTCCTATTTGAAAATAATGTTACATTTAATATAACATACAATTATATTATCATATAATACATTTTAGATAAAATAACTCATTATTTAAATATATCATGTTATTTAAATATATTTTTATTTATGTATATTTTTATTTAAATAATTATATTATGATATTTTTTTAAATGCATACTAATTTATAAAATAATTTTTCATTTTAAATATATCTTACTATTAAAATAATACTATAAGATATATTTAAATCTAAATAATATGATATGTTTAAATTTAAAATAATACATGTTTATGAATAAATAATATAATATATTTATAATAAAATGAAATGGATAGGAGCAGACAATTTTTTGTTAACCCAATAATTATCCATTATGTTGATTTACTGTTCAACATGTGATTGTTATAGGAGGGGGGTCGACATATTGTTAACAAGCATAAACAGTGGATAATAGAGTGAATAGGAGCGGGCCTTATAATTATACAGGGTTTTCATGTTAATAATATAAGCCACCAAACAAGAATACAAGACCATACTATAATCTAACATGAGCTTTATATACCCTACCAAACATGCCCTTATCATAAAAGCAGTTCCTAGGGAGGGTTCTGCTCAATGAATAATGTCAGAAGGAAGGATCAGTAATAGATCGTACAAATCCCCTTTTTCCTGAGCGGAATCCTATAAACCCAAAGACCAAGTGATTTTGGGCCCCGCCTTAGCAATAATCAGGATGGCAAATCTCTCCAAGGGATCTGCTCAAAAGCAGAACCAAAGGGAAGGACCTGGGATCTTTCCCGCTTCTCAGAACCCTAGAATTCATGCGGAAAGCGTGATCACGGTCCCCACAAGCGGGGACCATCCTGTTAATAATCATACTCAAGATTAAGAGAGGGTGTCAACCGCATTGTCCCGCCTTAAAAGACTATTTTGCCCTCTCCTAAATCAAGGAAATTACCTCATCACCCAACTCTCTTATACTACTATAAATATATGATTAACACGTATTTTATGTGCATGTTGAGTGTGTTTTGCATGTGTTTACGTCTCGATTCATGTTCTTAAAGGTTAGAAATGCTAGGGTTTTTTAACTTGTAGCATACTTTATATTTTTCCTCGTTTTTTCCCGGTTTTCGATCCATTTTTGTAAGAATTTGAAAGAGCATTCAAGTAGCTAAGGATCAAGGGCAAGAAAAGAGGAAGAATCGAGCTCTATTAGAGTGAAACTTGTGTTTAAAATGTGGAATTTCAAGTTCTATAGTTAGGGTTTCACTAGTTTGATTTCATTTATGTTTTCCTCGTTCTCTCGAGTCTCTTTATGCTTTTTGCAGGAATAATAGAGAAATTACCAAATTAATCATTCCATGACGAAGAGGAGCTCGTTAGGAAGCCATAGCAAAAAGCAAATCGAGAATCGGAGTTCGGACGAGAGAGAACGAGTGAAAATGGCGAAGTTGCGCAAGAGAAGGAAAACCGGCGGGTTGGCCGGCGGTTTGCCAAACCGCCGAGAATCTTCATCAAACCGCCGGTTTTCCTTCACATTGGACAGCATAGATGGCGGTTTGGCCGGCGGTTTGCTAGACCGCCGGCTCCCCTTCCCACAGACCGCCGGTTCGGCGAGAAGTGCACTTAAGGGGCGAGTTCGGCTCGTCCAAACTCGCCCGGTTCGTCCCGTTTCACCCCGATTCGACCCAAACTCGATTTGTGATGTATTTAACCCCAAAATTCACCCCATTTGGATATCTTTTGCATACTTTAATATTCTTAGAACCCAAAATATATTTTCCCTCTTTCTACTTTAGTAATTTGAAGATTGTTGAAGCTATACTTTGTGGATTCAAGATTCAAGACCATATTCTTTTTCCTTATTGAATTTTCTATCTTTTAAGCATGATTTCATTTACTTTTTATGGTTTATTTTCTTTAATTATGTTTAGCTAAGTTCCTTTTGGTTTCAAATATATGAAGACATGATCTAGATTAATAGGTTTTTGGGTATTGTAGTTGGATTTGCCTTCTAATTCATATGTCTTGTGGTTTGGGACTTGATTTTATTGCATGATTGATTGACCATTATTGAGTGCATACAAGGTGTTTGGTTAAATGCTTAGGAGGCTTTAATTCATAACACTTGGCATCAAATCACACCATATTAGTAATTCTTGCTAGTAGGAGCTTATGGATAATTAATTGGGCTTTTTTGGAGTTAATTTATGCATCTTGAGACCTAGCGGAGATAGATGTCATAGGTTAATCCACTTATATTGATTGCTTTGAGAAAAGAGTTGATGTATATCCTATAAAGAACTCCCACATGAATTAGATTAAATCGGTTCATCCTTGCAAATCTCAAAACCTATGCTTCTAGTGAATGTCGGATTATATTTGGAACCATATTTTCTCTTATTGATTGTTATCGTTTGTTACTTGTTTGCTAGTTGATTTTATCATTTTAATTTGTCATTAATCTTTGGGAAAGCATAAAAAACATGATATCTTGTAGCTTGGATAGTATTTAAATAGCTAGATTACTAGTTGAAACTCTTACGCCATAACATTCCCTGGGGATTCGACTCGAATATACTATTCGATATCATTGCTCTCTTTCTACTCTTAAAAAGTAGGGCGATCAATTTTTGGCGCCGTTGCCGGGGAATCTTTAGTTTGAGTTTCAATAGTCTATTTGGTTATTAAGTTACTAATTCGAGCATTTATTTCTTTTAATTTTTATTTTGTAGGTTTATGCACACAAGGTCTAAAGGAAGACTCGTTCAACCTTTGATCTTGCATTTTGAAAGAAGACATAGAAGACGGAATTTTATTGAAGAAGAAGCTATGAAAGGCAATAATCAAAACATGGAAGCTCTTATGGGAGAGATGGAAGAGTTTCGTGCTTGGAAGGAAGATCAAGAGAGGAGAGCCAATGAGGCACAACAACCTCCACTCAACCAAATGTTCGAGCCTCCTACTCAACAATTTCAAGGAGGTGAATGGGGAACGATAAATGCTAACAACTTCGAGTTGAAATCCGGGCTTATTCAAATGATAAAGAGTGAGCAATTTGGGGGATCACATATGGAAGACCCAAACACTCACCTTAGCACATTCTTAGATATGTGTGACACCGTGAAGCTCAATGGTGTCTCCAACGATGCAATTAGGATGAGGATGTTTGGCTTCTCATTGAGAGATCGAGCCAAAGATTGGTATAAGAGTTTGAATAAGGCGGATATTCACACATGAGATGAGCTATGCAAGGCGTTTCTCAATAAATACTTTCCTCCTTCCAAGGCGCAAAAGCTTATATCCAAAATATCGCACTTTTCTCAACAAGGCGATGAATCATTGTTTGAAGCTTGGGAGTGTTATAGGGAGCTCTTGAGGAAGTGTCCCCAACATGGTTTCAATGAGGGTCAACAAATTACTAATTTTTATAGTGGTTTGACGCCTCACACAAGGAACATAGTGGATGTGACTTCCGGAGGATGTTTGGTGAACCGGAATGCAAGGGAAGCTTTGAGGATAATCGAAGAAATGGCGGCTAATAGCTATCAATGGCCAATGGAAAGGGCTCATCCGAGGAAAGTTTCTTCTATTGTTGATGAGAAATATGAAGTCATGGCAAAGGAATTGGCCACTATGAAGAAGAAGTATGATGAAGCATAAGCTCAACTCAGAGTTGTTCAATCTCAAGAGATGTTAGAATCCGAGGTGATTGAGGATGCAAATTTTGTGAATCAAAGGAGTTATGGGAACTATAGGCAAGGGTTTCAAGGAAACGCTCAAGGGAACTATCAAGGAGGCCATTCTTATGGAACTCAAGGAGGGAACTTAGCCTATCATCCCAACAATCGTCCTCATCCCAACTTATCTTATGGAAATTCGAATAATGCTCAAAATCTACCTCCGGGATTCTCTACTTCTCAAGGGAATGTTGAAGAGCTAAGGAAGACACCTTCTTCTATGGAGCAATTACTTCAACA
The DNA here is from genome assembly GCA_001642375.2 of Mentha longifolia. Lineage (NCBI taxonomy): Eukaryota > Viridiplantae > Streptophyta > Magnoliopsida > Lamiales > Lamiaceae > Mentha > Mentha longifolia. Next base: position 34,979,727 of record CM038114.1, read on the forward strand.
ACTTGTTGCAAATCAAGGCCAAATGGCTTCTCAAAAAAATAACATGGCCAACCAACAAACTCAAATGGAGAATCAACAAAACACTTTCATCCAACAAACCGGACAAAAGGTGACTACCTTGGAGAATAATATAACTTCATTGTCTAAACAAGTGAAGATGTTGGAAGGGCAACTAAGTCAAATGGCAAATCATGCTACCACTCAACATACTCCGGGCAAGTTTCCAAGTAACACAGAAGTGAACCCTAAAGGATGCAATGCTATCACGTTGAGAAGTGGGAAAGGGTATGAGAACCATGTTGCATCCGGAAGTGGGAAGGAGAAGGTGCTCGTTGAAGATATACCTTATGAAGAAGAATCCTCAAAGCATGAAGAGAAATTACCAATAGAGGTTCAAGTTCCATGTGCAAGAGATGAAGGTTCAAAGAAAGTCACTCTTCAAGAAAAATTTCAAGATGATGATTTGGTAGAGGCACCTATTCCTACCAAAGATGTGATTACTAAAGCTCCTTTCCCTCATCATTTGGCTAAGGCAAAAGTGGATGAGAAGATGAAGAGATTTTTAGAAATTTTCAACAAGGTACATCTAAACATTCCTTTACTTGATGCATTGAGAGATATGCCTAGCTATGCTAAGTTTTTGAAAGAGGCCGTTGCCAACAAAAGGAAGTTTGGTCAATTTGAGACTATAAACTTGTCGGAGGAATGTAGTGCAATCTTGCAAAAGAAGGATATGCCTTCAAAACAAAAGGACCTCAGAAGTTTCAAAATAGCTTGTGTGATTGGTGATTCCAAGTTTGGAAATGTTTTGTGTGATTTGGGAGCAAGTATAAATCTCATGCCTCTCTCCATTTTCAAGAGGTTGGAAATAGGTAATATCAAACCGATGGCCATAGCTCTCCAAATGGCGGATAGATCTATCACTTATGCAATTGGAGTGGTAGAAGATGTCCTTGTGAAAGTAGAAGATTTCATATTCCCGGTCGACTTTGTGGTTCTAGATATGCCAGAGGATAAAGATATGCCTCTCATCCTTGATCGACCATTTCTTGCAACGGGACGGGCCCTTATCGATGTGCAAGAGGGAAATCTCACCTTTAGGGTGAATGATGAAACTTTTACTATCTCGATCTTTGATGCAATGAAGAGAGCGGATGAGCCAAAGTTTGATGAATTTGATGATGAGTTGGTGTTCGATCAAGGACGGACTTCGTTTCAAGTCCCTTGAAAGGGCAATGAGGTATCGTCGAGCTAACGACGTTAAACTAAGCGCTCGTTGGGAGGCACCCCAACAACTATCTCTTTATTTTTCGTTTTTAGTTAGTTTTAGTTCATTTTTGTTTTTCGATCTTTGTTTGCGATTAAGTCATTTTTCTTAATTTGTCTTTATTTTTGTGTTTGGAACAAATATGGGAAGAGGATCAACTAATCAAGCAAGCAACGGAGTGAAAGACTTTCAAAACCATCATCGACTAAGCTTTGGACCGTTGTAAGTGTAATTTAAATTTCTTATTATTCTTCCCTCCAAACTCATTTTAGAAGTTATTTCTAAAATAAGTTTGGGGGAGGGGGTATGATAAGGAATTTAAATTACTTTACTTTTGGTATTTTTCAAGCTTCTATTTGATGTGTTCATTGATTGTATGCTTAATTTTACTTGATGATTGTGGTTGATTGGGGTAAATGCATGATTTGTGCTTGTTTAAGTTGTTTGGTGTCGAGTTTGGGAATTGATGAGCTTAATAGATAGAAATTCTTCATTTGCTTTGTGAATTGTGGAGATGAGCTAATAATGGAGAATCATTGGAAAATTTTGAAAAAAGTTTATGTTTTGAAGAAAATGCATGTATGCTTGCATGTGTGAATGTGAAAGAACGTGTTTAATCTCTCAAGTGCTTTTGGGTGAGATGCCGATGATTGATGCTAAAATGGTGACATTTTTGAAATTTCTCAAGTTAAAGTCAAGCATGATTAGGGTTATTTCACTTGAATAGCTTGAATGATTGATCTTGAGCATGTAGACTCTAGGTAAAAAGCTTGGGAGGATTTTGAGCCTAAAGAACTATGCATTTTACATAGTAATATCCTTTCTTAAGAGCTTGATCTTGCATTGCATTCTCTTTACTAAAACTTGCCTTGATACTCTTGTTAGAAATATTACATGTGTGCATACTTAGGAGATGATCTTAGACCATCATTTCATAGCCCATTTTCCCCAAACACTAACCTATCTTTCATTACCATTGTCGTCCCATTTTGAGCTTTAGTTAGAGCTTTTTCTTCTTGAACCGGATGATAGGGGGTGAAGGATGGTTAAGGGAACCTTGGTGAAGTTGAAAATTCATGAAAAATGGTGGGTGATGGTGAAGGGTCTAGAGATTGATTTTGAAATGAAAGAACACTCCTATAAGCTCAATGTTAGAAAATAAAAGAATAAGAACAAAGTTCTTATTGAAAAAAAAAATAGTAGTAAGAACAAAGTTTTTACAAGAAAAAGAAAAGAATAAGAGCATAAATGAGTGTTCCTTTAGATATTTGGTAGAAGCTTGGGTTCATTTGATAAAAAGGGTTTGGATAAGGTGGAAGATGAAGAAAATCATACTTAGAGAAGTGAAGAAAAGAGGTGAAGGAGCTTAGATGAAGATTTAAGCCACTTAGCCTAAAATTCCCTACCTTAACCAATGTCCCTACATTACAAGCTTAAGAAAGACCTTTTTGATCCTAATTTGTGCATGCATTGTGGTATTGGAAACTTGAGTTGATAGGCAAGCCTATGGTTAAAATTGTGTATTGCATGATTCGGATGAGTGATTACCTTATTCCATATATTGAGTGATCGAGTGATACACACACTTCTTATGAGGTCTAGGGTTGAATGTGCTTGAGTGATTGAGTTCTAAGTTAGGAGAGTGAATGATTCTATGAATGCTTGGCTTGACTTGAGAATTTCCTTGAACTAAAATGGTTTTTGAGATGATATGAGGCATCGAGGAACTCAAAATGCACACTCCATACGTGTTAAGTGTTTTGATTGTTCGTTTCATTGTTCGGGATGAACAATGGCTTAAGTTTGGGGGAGTGATTAACACGTATTTTATGGGCATGTTGAGTGTGTTTTGCGTGTGTTTACGTCTCGATTCATGTGCTTAAAGGTTAGAAATGCTAGGGTTTTTTAACTTGTAGCATACTTTATATTTTTCTCGTTTTTTCTCGGTTTTCGATCCATTTTTGTAAGAATTTGAAAGAGCATTCAAGTAGCTAAGGATCAAGGGCCGGAAACGAGGAAGAATTGAGCTCTATTAGAGTGAAACTTGTGTTTAAAATGTGAAATTTCAAGTTCTATAGTTAGGGTTTCACTAGTTTGATTTCATTTATGTTTTCCTCGTTCTCTCGAGTCTCTTTATGCTTTTTGCAGGAATAATAGAGAAATTACCAAATTAATCATTCCATGACGAAGAGGAGCTCGTTAGGAAGCCATAGCAAAAAGCAGATCGAGAATCGGAGTTCGGACGAGAGAGAACGAGTGAAAATGGCGAAGTTGCGCAAGAGAAGGAAAACCGGCGGGTTGGCCGGCGGTTTGCCAAACCGCCGAGAATCTTCATCAAACCGCCGGTTTTCCTTCACATTGGACAGCATAGATGGCGGTTTGGCCGGCGGTTTGCTAGACCGCCGGCTCCCCTTCCCACAGACCGCCGGTTCGGCGAGAAGTGCACTTAAGGGGCGAGTTCGGCTCGTCCAAACTCGCCCGGTTCGTCCCGTTTCACCCCGATTCGACCCAAACTCGATTTGTGATGTATTTAACCCCAAAATTCACCCCATTTGGATATCTTTTGCATACTTTAATATTCTTAGAACCCAAAATATATTTTCCCTCTTTCTACTTTAGTAATTTGAAAATTGTTGAAGCTATACTTTGTGGATTCAAGATTCAAGACCATATTCTTTTTCTTATTGAATTTTCTATCTTTTAAGCATGATTTCATTTACTTTTTATGGTTTATTTTCTTTAATTATGTTTAGCTAAGTTCCTTTTGGTTTCAAATATATGAAGACATGATCTAGATTAATAGGTTTTTGGGTATTGTAGTTGGATTTGCCTTCTAATTCATATGTCTTGTGGTTTGGGACTTGATTTTATTGCATGATTGATTGGCCATTATTGAGTGCATACAAGGTGTTTGGTTAAATGCTTAAGAGGCTTTAATTCATAACACTTGGCATCAAATCACACCATATTAGTAATTCTTGCTAGTAGGAGCTTATTGATAATTAATTGGGCTTTTTGGAGTTAATTTATGCATCTTGAGACCTAGCGGAGATAGATGTCATAGGTTAATCCACTTACATTGATTGCTTTGAGAAAAGAGTTGATGTATATCCTATAAAGAACTCCCACATGAATTAGATTAAATCGGTTCATCCTTGCAAATCCCAAAACCATGCTTCTAGTGAATGTCGGATTATATTTGGAACCATATTTTCTCTTATTGATTGTTATCATTTGTTACTTGTTTGCTAGTTGATTTTATCATTTTAATTTGTCATTAATCTTTGGGAAAGCACAAAAAACATGATATCTTGTAGCTTGGATAGTAGTTAAATAGCTAGATTACTAGTTGAAACTCTTACGCCATAGCATTCCCTGTGGATTCGACTCGAATATACTATTCAATATCATTGCTCTCTCTCTACTCTTAAAAAGTAGGGCGATCAATATGTGAGCTTCATACTTAATAAGGTACGTCTCCATTACTCTACACCTCTTTGCTACGAGCCTTCCTCAAGCAAACACGCAGACACACTACATTCACTGAGATTTCTTTCTTAAGAATACTCGCACATTTCCGGACATCGGACTGACTTGGGTGTCGGAGGTTCATCCCGGAGGACCCCCCTCCCGCTCATCCGGTGTTGTTTTGCAGGATTGAATAGCTCGACGACGAGTTGAAGAAGAAAGATTGAGGTATACTATACCATGAAGACGATGAAGGGCTTGACTCCTCCATTCAATCTGCATTTCTGTTCATATCCTTTATAAAGGATCATTTCTTTATATAATTAAATATCTTTTCTTAAATTTAGTTAATGGATTTTCGACCCAATCTATAAGGTCTATTTTATTTTTATTTTTTTTCAAATAGTCCCATTAGACCCAATTCAAATTTAAAGTTTTATGCTTTCATTTATTTCTTTTAGATTCTGATTTTATGAGTTTATTTGAATTATCATCAGGTCAAATGAGATTATAAAAGACCGTTGCCAACAATCTAAAAAGAAAAAAATTGAAACAATTGACCTATTGGTACTATTAGTGTCAATAGAGTCAATATCGAAAAAAAACATAAAATAAAACATCTAAAAAAATTTAAAACAATTAGATCGATTGGTACTATTAGTGTCAATAGATCCAATAGAGCCAAAAATAAAAATAAAAAATAAAATAAAATGTCTGAAAAAAATAAAAAAATAAATCAAAAAAGAAAATACAAATAAAAAGTATCATAAAATTGAAAAAAGAAGAAGAAAAAAAGTCAAAAATTTAGTCAAAGTCAACTCATTAAGGGCATTTTGGTCCAAAAAGGCAAAAAATAGACATAATTTGTATAAATTATGTTGGTGGACATTATTTGATTATCACTAGCTTAAATGGACATTTGACAAAGTGTCTCTCTTCGAAGAGCTACTAGAGGTTGACAATGAGAGGAAAAAGGTGGTCATGAGGGCGAGAGAAGTGAATAAGATATACAATAGAGTGAGGGCCAAGAATGAGGGTGAAACAAGTCGCGATTCCGAGAGTGGAAAGGAACCACCGAGACGGCATAAAAGGCAAAAGAAGGATGAAGGTATGTCTCTGATGTAACATGGAAAACATATTAGCATTGTTTAGTCCTTTTGGACAGATTTATCTAATGGATACTAATTATGGTTTGTTACATGTGTTTCCTTGTAGGCGACGCCACAAAGGAAGGTTGATGCTGCTTCAATTTCTTGATTTGGCAAGCATGGTCGGTCAATGCGGTTGCCAAACACTTGAAGATTTCATTTCTTTAGTTTTATCTAGTGGTTTTTGAGATTTAGTTTTGATACATTACTTATTTTGGTTTTTCATTACATTGGTTGCCAGGTTTTGACGGTACTTTTTATTTTTGAAATTATTTATGGATGATTTGTTTTAACATTTGTGTTAATTTCGTTTTAACACTGGTTGTTAAATGTTTATCATTCCTGTGTTGAAGTAATTATCTTAAAACACGGTATATCTCAAATGTGATTAGATAAATGTAGACTTTCTTTTGTTTGTCACCTCTTTTCCCATCTTTGTTTGAAATATTACTAAACTATGTCTAGTATCTATGATTCTACCTTATGGTTTGAATACAAAATGCTCAGAGGACCGATTTTGATGTAACAAACTAGAAATAAGCGATATTTGCATGTATCTTACGATTATAGTGCAAGTTAGTTGAATTTAGATTGGTGATGAGTTGGATTAGTAAACATTTCAATAAAAGATTAAAAGGACAAGGTGACGAAGGGGTCATTCTTGATGAACATTCAAGAATGATAGGAATATTCAAGGAACATTAATAAGCCAAGAAGTACAAGAATGAATAGTCACAAGTATTCTGCACATGTTCATCTTTATAGTAGTGGAAGTGTTTTCAAGGGAACACTGAAATCTTTTTCGTGCACATCAAGAAATTAAGTTTCTTGGGAAATGGACATGGATAGAAACGACCACGAAAGCTGAAATAAAAGTTTTGGATGAGATGGTTGAAATTATTGGTATAATCCATGAATTTTTTGATTCATGGGAATTCATTGGTTTGCATGGTCCATAGTTGGATTCGAGTCCATGACTCGTAATGGAAATGGCAACGGCAATGGAAGCGTAAAGATAATATGGAAAATATAGAGAAGATGGACTCTTAAGTCCATTTTCAAGGCTTTGTCGGGATATAAGTTCCTAAAGGGTTCTATATTTTATATTAACACTTTTTGTCCCTCATAAGTTACAATCCAATATCTGTCGAGCCAATGAACAGTTTGGCCAGTGATATTTGGATATAACAGTTTTGTTGGGACCTATATATACCAATGATAGTACATTACTTCAAATGCTTGATCGTTTCATGCAGAAATTCGGATAATGAGAACATTTGTGGAATGACATGCATAAGATTAGTTTTATAGAACATGTCAACAAATGTTGGAATTCTCATCATTATAAAGATGTTTTGGAGTGATTTTCTTGTACAGTATGTGATAATATTATTAACTTTGGCAACACTGTGAAAGTATTATTAGACATAATAGTGGTGGTTATCCGGACAGTCTAAGATGCAGAATTTGAATAATGTGGAATATATCCTGGAGGATAGTATACATTATTCAAGTATTCTACATAGGTTACTGTTCTGACTAGGTTATCGATATGAGCTATATCGGAAAAGTGTCAGATATTTGTTATTGTTGCGTGCAATGTAACAAATATAGTTCATTATCGGATTAATGAACATGGATAATCGGGGAGTATGCTGGTAAATGAGATGATCGACCTTAATATATGTGTTCACTTAGAAAGTAGAACCATACCTTGGAGAATCTCAGAATAGTAAAATGTTTATGAGAGTTCTTTCATGACAAGCTAAAATTGTAGTGGGAGCTACTAAAGCAGCTGTATGGTTGGGCACTTTACTTCATGAAATGGTAGTAATCCTATTTTGTTAGAAATCTCACATGGAATGTGGAATTTCGAGTGCAGAAGCAAAATTTATGGATTTGTGAAACCGGGAAAACACATAGGAGTACCAATTGGTTTATGTAACCATAAGGCGATGTTGCGGGTATAAAAGAACTTTTGTTAATGGAATGTTGTTATGGCAGTTCATTCACTAAGTTTTGGTATGCCGGCACATTTGAAGCACGTGGTGGGCATTGTCTTAGTGATCTTCCCACAGTAAAATCTTTCAGTATAAGTGGGAGAAGATGTGTAAACAATGATGCCATATAGTTTCCTATAGACACATGGGTATACTAAAAGTTTTTTACTTTAGTATAAGTGGGAGATTATTGGGGTTGTTGTGTATAGCTAAAGTAAAAACGTGTTTTAGTATATATGACATGTATTCCACTGTTTAAAATCACCTATCTGATTAAATATATTAATAAGAATAAGCCCAATATCTCATGTTTTAGAACACGTGGACGGCTCGGGTCTCAAGGAGATCACGCAGTGTCCAATAATAATTATGAGATATAAACAGTGTTATAGTCGAGATAGCTCAGAAAAGCTATCAGTTTAGACTACAACATGACGGTAGTGACGGGTCTCAGTCGCTAGTTATGTTGGTACGGTGGAACGTATTGACAAGATCGCGTGAGATAATGTTCTTCTTATACTGACCCTAGAAATAGGTGAAGAACTAGAGATCTCGGCATTTAGAAATATGATCTTAATCTCGATAGGCTATTAGATGTATATGTGTTGTTCATTGTTACTTTGATTTGCAAGATAAGGGTCTATCGCAGCATCCCTGATGACTTGTCTCTTAGGTAACATGATCGCCCATAGTATGTCTAATTAGTTGTATCGAGATACTGTGTCTGCACTAGGTTGAGAGATATCCCCTCAGAAAGTTCACAAGGTTTATTATACCAAGTCATGCATAGTAATTAAGTTCAGGTATAATAATAAGGGGTCAATGGGTACTACTTGAGGATAACAAGAGGTTAATTAATTAGGAGCAGTCAGAGGAGCTCTAATTAATTAATGGATATCGGAATCTTAAACACGGGGATAGCTCTAAATAAAGTATCAGCCCCAATCTACAAATTGAGACAGAGCGGTGATTCAGTTGTGACTCTTTAGCGGAATGCGTCACAACTCTAATGAAACAAATGCTCTGGGTTGATCATGGAATTATTTCATTAGGTAAGACTAAACTCTATCTGGTACATAGATCCCTGGGATGGCCCAAGAGCTCTTCGGGAAAGGAATTCAAGGTATTATTGAGCGATATCATTTTTGGACTGAAAAGAAGTGTTATGGGCTCGGGCCCATAATTGGCGCTGTACTGTAGAGTATGGGGCGCTTGCTTTGTCTTCTGGTGTCCATCTGGGCTCAATAATTGCACTCCGATTAAATATGTAATACGGAATAAATTAATATCTAATTAATTAAGATTCATTCTTAATTATGGAATTAGATAATTAATTTAATATTTACATATAATATCTTCATACAATAATTAGAATTAATTCTAATTATTTATTTAATTAGAATTTATTCCGGTAATTATTAACTGAACCGAGCTTAATTAATTAAGCCCATATCTTAGTGGGAAAAGAAGTAAGTGGCGCCCCTCCTTCTATAAATAAGGAGGAGGAGATTCTCAAAACTATAATCTCAGAATCTCATTCACGTGAGAAGAGGCACCACTTTGCAGAGAGCAGAAGGGGATTCCAAGTTCCAAAGTTCCGAGACGCCCACACAGTCGGAGAACTTTGAGGAAAGGGATCACATCCCAGTAATCTAGACCTGTAGATTACTCAGTCCGTGATCAAAAGGTATAATCTCTAAACTCAATGTATGATGTAATTGCATGTAGAATTATCACATCCAATTCGAAGATCTAGTGGGAAATAGGAACACTTTCAAGCAGCGGTTCCATTAGTGCGAAAGTGTGAGCCCTAGTTCTACTCAGTTTTAAGTTTGCTGAAAGGGTTTTTCCTTCAATGCAAAACATGCGAGTGCAAGTCTGCATGCGAAAGAAATGCTAGTTGCTGAATGTGATCAGCAACTAGTTTTGCTATGAAAACTATGCAGTTTATGAAAAGCAGTTTGTCTGGGTGCTCAACCTAAAAACACATAGACACACATGTTAGTCCCGAGGCGAGTCACACATAGAGAGAGGGGGGGGGGGGGGGGCGAATACGCGTGAAGGAGTTTTTAACTCTTTTTTCGTTTTTCGGCTTCTTACAAAGTGGAGCGCTCTAAAGTTTTTGACGCTTTAGAGTTTTGCGCTTCGCGTATGAGTGCAGTACGGAATATGGTGAGCAGAATATACTTGCTTGTTTATCTTGCAATTTAAAGCGTAGGTTTGTTAATTAAGTGTGTGTGTGTGTGTGAATGCTTGAAAAGTAAGTGAATTATGAAAGTAAGCGTATAAGCAATAAAGCATACAGAGAATTTATAGTGGTTCGGAGCAACTCTCCTACGTCCACTTTGTCCACGCTTGGACACAATCTTCACTCCACAAACTCCTTATTTTATACTTCCACGGGAAGTGACCTAGAATTACACTTGACTCTAAATCCTTAGAGATTAACACGGGTTCTCGAGGGACCTAACAAATGGTGGGGTTGTTGTGTATAGCTAAAGCAAAACCGTTGTTTTAGTATATACGACACATGTTCCACTGTTTACAATCACCTATCTGAAAGAATATAGTTAAGTAAGAATAAGCCCAATATCTCATGTTTTAGATCACGTGGACGGCTCGGGTCTCAGGAGATCACGAAGATCGACGATAATTATGAGATATAAATAATATCACAGTCAAGATAGCTCGGACAAGCTATCATTTTAGACTACAGTAGTAACATTAGTAATGGGTCTCAATCGCTAGTTATGCTGGTACGGTGGAACGTATTGATAAGATTATGTGAGATAATGCTCTTCTTGTACTGACCCTAATAGGTGAAGAGCTAGAGATCTCGGGTTTTTAGTAGCACGATCTTAATCTCAATAATTCATTAGATATGTATGTGTTGTTCATTGTTGTTTTGATTTACAAGATAAGGGCCTAACGCAGGTTCCCTGATTACTTGTATCTTGGGTAACATGAGGGCACATGTTATATCTAATTGGTTGTAGATACTGTGTCCGTTATAGGTTGAGATATCCCCTCAAGGAGTTCACGAGGTTTATTATACCAAGTCATGCATGCTGATTAAGTTCAGGTATAATAAGGTGTGAACAGATACTACTTGAGGATATTAAGATATTAATTAATTACGAACAATCAGTGGAGTTCTAATTAATTAATGGATGTCGGGATTCTTAAACATGATGATTGTTCTAAATAAAGTATCGACCCCAATCTACAAATTAGGAACAGAGCGGTGAATCAGTTGTGATTCTTTAGTGGAATGAATCATAGCTCTAATGAGATAAATATTCTGGGCTGAACATAAGGTTATCTCATTAGGTAAGACCTAACTCTGTCTTGTACATAGATCCATAGGATGGTCCAAAACTTTCTTAGGAATGGAACACAAGGTATTATTGAGCAAATTATTAGTTTTGGACCCAAAGGAAGTATTATGGGCTTGAACCCATAATGTGGCCCTACTGTATAGTAGGGGATGTTTGGTACAGTCTTTTGGGCCCACCTGAGCTCAATAATTGCACTCTGGCCCAGTATGTAATATGGATTAAATTAATATTTAATTAATTAAGATTTATTATTAATTATGGAATAAGATATTTAATTTAATAATTTCATAATTTAATCCTGTTATAATTAAGATTAATTCTAATTAATTAATTAGCATTTGTTCCAGTAATTATATTCATTAACTGAACCGGACTTAATTAATTAAAGCCCTGTATTAGTGGGATAGTGGGAGGCGCCACTTCTCTTATAAATAAGAGAAGAAGACTCTGCAAAAACCCTAAGCTCTCATTCACAGAAAGAGGCGCCACTTGCAGAGAAAGTGCAAAATGTGATTCTAAGTTCCAGAGTTCCGAGACGCCTACAAAGTCAGAGAACTCAGAGGAAAGGAAACATCTCAGTAGTCTAGACAGGTAGATTACTCCTCATACGCATCGAAAGGTATAATCTCTAAACTCGATTGTGTGATGTAATTGCATGTGAATTATCATATCCAATTCAGATCTAGTAGGAAAAGGAACGGTTTCAAGTATCCAACAAAAAACAGAACAATCTTCGATCTAAACCTTCCATTCAAACACACAGGTTTCAGCTTCAAGATCAAAACATAACACAAACATAACTTACAACTCGATCTAAACAGAATAGACTCGAACTTTGGGTTGGGGTTTGGTTTTCGAAAGTTCTAACTTAAGAATCCTTTTACAATGAAGTTCACGTAAAAGATAAAGATTATTCTTCTAAATGTTGGTTGACTTAGAAACTCGAAAGTTTCTAAGGACTTGACTACTTAGAAAGACTGAAGAACTTTGGAAGGATTTCGAATGCTAGAGAGCTTGAGAGTTCTTGCTGTTTGCTTGTGCGCGTAATTAGTTTCGTAAGTCTTCAAGTGAGTTGCAACACCCGTATTTATAGTGAGAGATTGCCAACTTCTTGTTAGAGAGGAAGTGGTGCGTGCTCTACACTTTCCATGAAAATCTGCATAAAAGCATATTTTATTTGCAGCGAATCCGTCGATGAGAATGTCTTCTTCTTCAGATTTGGTAAACCCTAGCTAGAGTTGTTGACTAGGTTTGACTTTATGTGTACATTCTCGGACTTATATTGCATTCATTTTCCGTTGAGCAATCCCGCATTAACACGTTGTGTACTGTCTCTGATGTGTATTTAATAATACATACGGAGTGATGAGTCCATTTTCCATCACTTTCCACATGTGATCGTTGACTGAGTTGAGATACGATTCCACACGGAACTTCCACATGGTGTATCCTTCAACTGAGAACCGAGGAAGCTTCACTGTAGACATACTCGATGAATCGTTAGTATATGCAATATGTAGTCAGTGAGGTTTTAATGCAAGATGTTTGATAGATCAGTTGAAGGTAAATCTAACTGTGACGCTTTAACACATCACCAGTATGCAGAGGCAGAGGTCTTTTGAACTCATGCTCTAATTCCACTTGTTGGTCTCGAAAGCGAGTCACACACGTAGAGGGGGGGGGGATGGTGAATACGCGTGTGAGAAGTTTTAAACTTCTTTTTCGTTTTTCGACCTCTTACAAAGTAGACGCTTCGAAAGTTGTTTATGCTTCAAGCTTCTTGCTTTGTGTGAGTGCGGTGCGGAATGTGGTGAGTAATATTATACTCGCTTAATTAATGTTACAGTAAAGTATTTGTTTATCTTTTAGAGCGTGAGTGTGTGTTATGCATAATCAAAGCGTAAAGAATATAGCGCATAACACGAGATATATAGTGGTTCGGAGAACGCCTCCTACATCCACTCTTATCACCTTCACTCAGTGGCGAACATGCTTCAAGCTTGGGGTTTACAATGGGCACCCAAGAGTCTAAGTGAGTTTACGAGTACTCACGAACCTATGTAAGTTTATGGGCACTCACTAGCCTTACAACTTGTAGCTATTATGGGTTGCTACTGCCTAATCAACTGTTACAAACTTAACTCTCAATCTCAACTCTCAGTTCTATCTGGGTTTGAATGGTTTCCAACTAATGAGAAATCTTTTACAATAAATCTTAATGAAGAAGGATAAGATTTCTCTCTAAGACTTACGGATATAGAAGTGTAAGCCTTATGGGAAACTAGAAGGTTGAGATCTCAAATGTGAACACTTAGGATATTCATTGAATTGCGAGTGTTCTTCTCTTTTAAATCCGTAGATCTTCTAGAAAAGATGTTTAGATATAGACTTGGCCATTCTTCTCTCTTCTCCTTTTTTTTTTTAATTTAATTTAATTTTATTTTTACATTCATATTTTCTTCACAGTGAGAACCTTCTTATTTATAGGTGAGGAACTTGATCTATCCGTTGGAGAAATAGAGCGCGTTCATCTCACTTCCCCTAGTTTGAATTTGTCTTCTTCATAGGATAATGACGTCCTAAGTAGAGTACAGTAACTAGTTTTAATTCTAGTACTAACATTTATGTGATTCAGACATGGCACTTCCGTTGAGCAATCCTAAGTCGACACGTGGCTTGTAGCACTGTTGATATATACGACACAATAGTATTGCGTATCAATTGGTACAGACGCTTTTGCTCGATTGCTTCAGAGCAGATGCTTTGAGCGGCTTAAGGTTGGAACGGCTTTCATGAATTGAAAACGGCTTTTATACGCTTCAGTACTGGCACGCTCTGGTCAGAGACGCTTTGAGCTTTCGGGCAATAGAGGCTTTGAAACTCCTTTCAAAGCGTGCATGCGTGGAGCGTCACGGCAGGAAGCGGATCACTTCCTAGACGCTTTCGCTTAATCCGATTCGTCTCCAGGATAGAGCGCTTTGTGCGACTGACTCGGCACATGCTTTCCAATCCTTCGCTCACTATCCCATCTTGCGCTTGCTACAAAGTTACAACATAAAAATGAAAGCTTACTAACAAGTAAGCTTTTACTAATACATTTAAAGTACATATTGCAACTTAGCTAGATCATCAAAAATAATAAGGGAATAATCTATGAGGGTTTTGTAATCCAATCAAAACATATATATCATTATATAGCATAATGATTCCAAGTTCACCCTTAACATTATATCCTAACACGGAGTATAGCCGGAATCTGCAGAGGTTCTTGCGGATTTTGCAGGTAGCGATGGTGAAAATGGGAGAAATTGAAGTTGTTACTGGTCAAAGTGGGATCATAAGGAGGATTTGCAATGCCATTTATTAGTCTTTATTTTGTGATTCTTTCTTTCAAATTGTGAATTTGTATGCTGTACCTGTAATTGATTTTCTTTTTTTATATATATTTTACTCTGATCTAAATGTCATTTAACAAAATTTATGTTTTTATTTTTTTATTTTTATTTTTTTTATAATGCTTACAAGCTCATAAAAATATCAGAAAATTAAACTCAATTCGGAAATCACGCTCGACAAATTAAAAATATAATTATCATATTCAATCTTCTTACGTATACAAACTACTAAGCAATGAAACGTGGTACATGAGCCGAGACTCCGAATAATGTCGTGCTTAAATTTGGCTTGCTTTTACATCGAACCGAATTTCAAACTTCAGTTACTGAATATTTCGAGATTTACAAGTTTTATCGAGCCTAGATGAGCTTTATACAATTATTTCTAGTGATAGTACATATTATATATAAGTTGTAATAATTGAATAATTTTATTGTGTGTGTATTGACCTATCTGTAGGGGGTTAAAGTCTTGGACGGTCTCGAATTCGAGTCCCCCGTGCCACGGACTTAAAATTTGTCTGATAAAAAAAAAAAATTGAATAATTTTATATTTTCAAGCTAAATTACTTTTCAAGCTACTCAAGCTCAGCTAGTTTTAAGTTTTAACTAACGAGTTTCACCAACAAATCGAGATTCGAAGCTCAACTTGTGTACAACTACATTTGATGATATATCATGATAATAAGTATAAAGAGTACAAAGGAGAGTTGCCTTGGTGTATTTTTCTTTATTATCCCATTTTTTTGTCCACTTAGATTTCCATTCAAAACCTGAAACGGCGTCGTCCCCAGGGGAGTGACGGAATTTACACGAGGACGTTTATCCAGTAAAATCCATACATAAAAAGTTTATTCATGGTAAAAAAAAATAAAAATAATAATAATAATATATATATACATATATATATATATATATATATATATATATATATATATTTAAAAAAAACAAACCGTAGGGAGAAATGATCAAATTTGTCACTATTATTTTGGAGAAATCAATGTCGGACTCAACTACCACAGTGAACTCCAAATCCCAGATTTAGTTAATGTCGTCAAAAATCTTGAAATTCATAAAAAATAGTGAACATAACAAAGCTCATTCTTCCAACTACAGTCAGTCAAAACCGTGTTCATATCCACAACAACGACCTTCTTCGCTATATATATACAGAAAAACATCAAATTTTTATCTAAATCCGACTTAACTATGACGAGTGTTAATAGTAATCTAGTCTTCTCCCATCAAGAAAATACACGTAGGCACCGGAAATTCACAACTATTTCTTGTCTGGCTACGAGAAACGATTTCAAGAAAGAGATATCGTCTCTTAAAACTAAGAGTGCAGATGTGGATCAGTTGAAGAAAGCTTACCGGAAACTGGCTCTTCGTTATCATCCGGATGTGTGCGATCCAACTCTGAAAGAAGAATCCACTCGTATGTTTATTGAGCTACAGTCGACGTATCTGAATCTGCTTGATCAAGAATCTCAGAAAAATATTACGTCAGAATCGAGATATAAATGGGAAGGCCAGCTCTCGGAACTGAGGAAACGATCATTCAGTAGAAACGAGGAGAAAGATGGGAGCTGGGGGTCTAGGATGCGGGCGAAACTTCATGGCTCGTGAAATAACACTTCTTTCATCTCTCTCTCTCTCTAGCTCTCATTCGTTCATTATTTGAATTTTTTTTTTTTTCTGACATAAGGAAGACTGAGACATTCTGATCTATATGAGCTCAGATCCCTTTGTTTTCAAGACGAAATCTTGTACTATTTGCCGATGCAGAATTTGCCAAAAATGTTTGACAAAACTTCTTCGGAAATGTCCTCTCCACTTATTTGGCCAAGAGCCATAGCCACTTCTCTCAGATCAATCGTCCAGAAATCGAGAGGGATCTCTTCCTCAATAGACGACTGCAACCTTAAGAACGCTTCTCTGGCTCGAACGAGTTGCTCACATTGCCTCTGATAGTGACAATTAACTTGTGATTAATAAGGAATAGGATAAAGCACAATAATTGATCATGTACACAGTTAAGAAGTCAAGAACAAGATGAGAAGTAGGTAATATTGGTCCTAGCAGTTCTTTATCTTCCACTTTTTTCAAGAATCGAGTACAAGTAAATCACCGGGAATATGAAATACGTATTTTGAGTACCATGACTCTTAAAAACAAGGATGCAACTTTTGTGGAAATAAAAAGATTAAATCATTTTGCAATTTCACACGAATTTTCAATCTTTGCAATTAAAACACAACTTTTCATTTTCTTTTTTTTTTCAATTTTCATATTGTTCAGGTTTTCCAGCTTAGATAAAAAAAGGATTACTACTCTTTCCCTATTTCATAGCTTAAGATGTATTAGTACCTCAAATTTCATCAAGTAGAAGATGTATAACTATTTATAATAATTAAAAAAGATAAATTAAAAGAGGTGTATTGATTGCAAGGATTTAAAAGTCGCGTGAAAATTACAAAACGTTGTAAAAGTGGTGTTAAATCTGGCAAGTAACCCTCAAAAAGATTATGAAAATTGAATTTATCAAAGAAAACTGACCTGGTTTACGGTCCATTTGCGACCCCCAGCAGGGATCTTATTCAGACCGACTAGCTCGACTATGGTAGATTCCAAATCCGATATCCCTTTGCCAGTCACAGCACAGGTGAATACGTGCTTGTTGAAAGATCTCGAAAGTGCTTTGACCCATCCACAAGATGAAGCACAGTCGATTTTGTTGATCACAAGTATAACTGGAGAAGTCGAGGAAGTTGCAATCTGTATTTACAAAGAAGAAACAAAGACTAGGACTCAAAAGCTCTAAAAAACACAGAAGAAGAAAAAACAAGAAAAGAAAAGTCAAAACTACTACCTTATTGCTATGGATTCTCTCAAGAAGTTCGTCATCCTCTTTAGTCCACCCCTCAGCTGCACTTACGGTCATAACAATGACATCAGCACCCATTGCAACTGCTTCGGACCTTTCAACACCTTTAAAGAACAAAGTCATTTTGATATGTAAAATTGATAAATAATATTGCAACTTTATACCATCCTGAAGGGTAAAAAGTAGTAAAAGTGAGATAAAACTTGCCTATTTTTTCTACCACATCATCGGTATCTCGTATACCAGCTGTATCAAGAAGTGTGACAGGAATTCCACCAACAGTAACATTGGCTTCCACTACATCACGTGTCGTACCCGCAATATTGGTAACAATTGCCCGTTCACTCTGTACGCTAAGATAGATTTACGATTTACCATTAATCAGGCATAGTAGAGAATCAAAATTATTAAAATCCTACAGTGTTAACTGTTATATACAACAAAGATAAGCATTCCTGTAGTATAATCACCAAGTTATTACACGTTTGTCTGAAATTTTCATGATTGTCGAATACATAAAGCAGGTAGAAACTAGAATCAGTTATGAAATCTGTTGTAATAATAGTTTTTATCAATTTTTTACTAAGGGAAAGACGATAAGAATTTACTCTACTTAGATGCCATTATCACCACATGAAAAAATGAGTAAAGCAACTACGGTGACAGATCCAATTCTAGGAAATACGCCTCTGAATCATACCTTGCTCCATGCGTTCAGAAGGCTCGATTTTCCAACATTAGGTCGCCCAACAATGGCAATCTGCCGCATTGTATTTAAGCAAACATAAAAGGCATGAAGAAAATACAAGAAATAGATGTCAAAGACGAGAATGGTAATATCATCATTACATAGCCAACAATTTCTGGAAATATGTATGAAATAAAACAGAAAGAAAGAAAAAAGGTCATTATGCAGATAATCTAAGTCAAGTAAATTAGAATTTGCTAAAACAACTACTTTCCCAAAAAAAAATCAGGAACAATTTCGGTTCATGTGAAAGTAAAAACAGTCCAAAGTATAGTTTCCATAAAATACCTGTACTCCAGACTGCAGAAGTTTGTCATAATTAGCAGTTTCCAAAGCACTATCTACTTCTTGCAACATCTTATGTATACTATCCGTAACTAGGTTAACGTCAAGGGGTGGCATCTCATCATCAAAATCAAGACGAGCTTCAATCTCTGTAAGCAACTCAATGCATTGAGCTCTTATTGATCTCACCATAGAAGAGAAGCCTCCCTGTAAAAAAAATAAAAAATAAAAAATTCAAATTCAAGGATGATCACAAGATTTCAAAAGCGATAAGCCTTACAAGAACGAAGAAGATCCTAAATCACTAATTCAATCATAACAAAACAAGGGATTCAATTAAATGTAAAATGTCACCTGTAATCCTGCCAATGCAGCATCTGCTGCAGCCATCGACTTAGATGTTACAAGTTTTCCTACATTCTCAGCTTGAGAAAGATCTAGACGACCATTTAGAAAAGCTCTGAGAGTAAATTCACCTGAGATATTCAAGTTGAACATTGAATGATATAAATAGACTGACCTTTTATATTCAATGAAATGTCCAAACTCTTTTCATATCACTTATAGATTAAGAAAATAATTATGATTTCAGGCACTCGTTCAAAGAAGGAACAATCACCTGTGAATGGTGGTAAGATGTGAAACAGATTTTAAGCCTTAATTTTTTCCCACTTTTAAGTTGCCACTACTCACGGTTTGTAAAGTGATTCATTTCAATAGTGAGGAAGTAGCTCGAGAGATCATATGTCAGTATAGAGCATGAAAAACGACTCCAAATCCATTCGTAATATCAACTGACTAAAAGTACAATATTTTTTTCAAAAATATAAGATAAAATGATGAATTAACCTGGTTCTGCAAGCCTTGCTCCAGCATCTAGGCAAGCCCTTAACACCCGACGCAGACACACTTCACTACCATGACACTGAAGCTCGATTACGTCCTCCCGGGTGTAGGATTTTGGGGCCAACATGGGAACTACCAAAACCTAGAGGAATTAAGTAAAGCAGCAATCATGGTATTACTATGGACTCAGCATCAGTGCTCAGCACTAAAATTTTAATCAGCAACAAATAAAGTAGCTCGCAATAACAACTTTTTGGCATTAGCATCTTACTTTCAATTGCTTCAAAATACAACTAGTTTTAAGAAACAAAAAGTTTTATAAAGGAAAAAAAAAAAAAAAAGACTCAAGTTGTTACAAAGGGATAGCAATCCCCAAACAAGTGAAGACATAACCCTTTATTCATTCAATAAAGTCCAATAACATTGTCATGGTCATACATTCCACAAAGATATTATATTAGGCCACCATATATATACACACACGCATATACACAATCAACAAAGATACTAGAACACAAGGTCGGGGAGTACCTCATCAATAATGTTTCCATGTGAATCCAAAACCTCACCGTACTCAACAACATGGCTATTAGGCCACCATCGGGTACCTTTTCTCCTCTTTCTCGACTTTGGCCTAAAAACTTCCCCAGCTATAGAGACTGCCAAAGGACCAGACAGTCGAACAATCCCCACAGCACCTGGGGGCCCACCCAATGAAGTGACAATTGCAGCAATTGTGCTTGAACTCGGAACTGGCTCTATGGAGCTCACTTCTCCATCCCCCAACCTCTCATCATTCTTCAGTACTATTGTGTTCTCTAAAATAAAAGAAAAAGACAATGACTTTAGAAACAACAAAAACTAGTTGTTTTAGAAGTTCAATGGCATCTTCAATTTCTGAGAGAAGTTCACAGATGAGGTATATGCCAACTACAAATCAAGATTTTAGTCGTCAAGAAAGTAATAAACCGAGTTGCATTTATAAATTCAACCTTTTCACTCTCTTCAATAAAGTATGCATCATCAAAGCTAACATCTAGCACAATACGTACTTGCCAACAAATCCCACGCGGCACTGTAAATTCAATCCTTTTCACTCAATTCTATCATTTATACATCATCCAATACCCCCACAAAAATAATAAAAAGAGACAGACAATTTTCGCCAAGAATGAGACAGAGTGCAAAAAAACATAACATCTAAAACAGAGCTGACATTCCAAGATTCAATCTTTTCATCAGTAAAGCTGGTGTACTATTTGCAATAAACACTTACCTTTAGCGGCGGCGAGTGGCCGAAAAGTTACAGTCTTGTAAGAGGTGGAGAAACGGATTTTGTGAAATGGGTTCGAAATTCTGGGGAAGATTGAACGGTGGAGAGCGGGAGAAGCGCAGCGTTGCAATTGAGAAAGAAGGCAGCGAAATGAAGATGACACAGCCATTGATTTTCTGTTACCTTCAAAACCTTTTCTTCTGCCCCTATTTCTATATTTTTATTTTCGATTTACTTACTAGTCAAATTATTATTATTATTATTATTATTACTGTTATTATTAATTGATAAAATATGTAACTTTGTTTCTTGATTTGGTTTGGACGGAAGAAAAGTGGGAGGCTGGGAGCTGAGTTGAAACATCTCTGGTTCGAATAAGGAAGATCATTAATTTACGAGTGTTTTCTTAATTAATTTCTGGTCACCCTTATTAAAAATTTAAAACGTCTCTAAAAGTAGCTCTCGTGGAAATAATATGCACACAACAAACAAACACTATTCGAGTGTTTTCTTAATTAATTCCTGGTCACCCTTATTAAAAATTTAAAACGTCTCTAAAAGTAGCTCTTGTGGAAATAATATGCACACCACAAACAAACTATATCCTCAATGAAGTTTCTAATTCTACGATTTATATCTTAGTGATGCAGGGGAAACGTCTATCGGAAAAGAACGCAGATCCAGTGAAATTCCGTTAATTTTTTATTAAATATCGAAAGAATACAAACGAAGGGAACAAACCCTAATTTTATTATATCAAAATCCAACTCGCAGAATACATAAGGAATTACTTGAAAAAAAAGTAAATTAAAATAAGAAAATCTACGCATATCTTTATTAATCTCCATCATCCTCCTCTGCATCGAAACGATTCGTCCAATATCACTTGCTAAAGGCATTAGAAACTCAAATTGCATCACTTTGAATTTAACATTAATTTTTTTACAAATAACACCAACCCGTTTGAACATGAAAACCAACATATCTTCATCCACAGTCACATTATAACTTATAGTAAGCCACGAGTGATATTCCGCCGCCATAGATAACTTATCCACAATATCAACAACAATAATATGTGTAGAAAAACTTGAATATTCCACACCAAAATTAAAAATCTTACAACTGACAGTGTGTGCGGAATCGGGTTGCACCATTGCAGCCTGTCCAACATCTGGCATAACTTTCTCATCCAACACAACAGTTTCTTCTAGATAATTGTCATAAATTGGAGGATCCAGATAGTCATGAATGATATTCTTCTCCTAAATAGGGGATGAGTCATCATTATAAATCAGAGGACCCAAATAATTCATAACCTAATCAAACCTAGCATAATCGTTGTTCAAAGGTGCAAAAAGATGCTCAATCGCGTAGGAGGATCGTAGCAAGACTCTGGATACCAACTGATGCAGGGGAAAACGTCTAATCTGTTGCTTTTGACTAACAAAATACCGAAAAAGAACGCAGATAAAGTGAAATTCCATTGATTCTCTATTGAATACCGGAAGAACACAAAAGAAGGGAAACAAACCCTAATTTTATTATCAAAATCCAACTCCCAGAATACTAATATTTATAGTCTAAGAATTATTTAGAAAAGAAGTAATTAAAACCTAATGAAAATAAGAACAAAATCTACGCATATCTTTATTAATCTCCATCACTTAGGGCTCGCCATTTAGAATATATTTTGTGGTGTGCAGATTATTTCTCTAAAAGTAGCTCTTGTGAAAATAATATGCACACCACAAACCGTATCCTTAATGACGAGATCTAAGCTCCAAACTTTGAAGGAGGTGACATTTTGTGGAAATACTATGCACACCACAAACCGTATTCTCAATGACCACAAACCGTATCCTCAATGACGAGATCTAAGCTCGAAACTTTGAAGGAGACATTTTGTGGAAATAATATGCACACCACAAACTATATCCTCAATGACGAGATCTAAGCTCCAAACTTTGAAGGAGACAATTTTAATTTCACACTGACAATGATTTAATAAACGTCCGGCGTAGCCAAGTTGTCAATTCTAAAAAGCCATAGCATCACTGATAGGATACGGCCTAGCTCCTAGGCCCAAGCATCAGGCCCAATATAATTGGACCCCGACAGTTAAGCTCGGCCCACGCAGCTCGGCCCAACTAAAGAAACTTCTTCACCAAGACAACTCCTACATCGACTACAATTCAAGCTCCAAGAGAGATATAGAAGCTCGGTGTTTATCCACAAAGGAGAAGATCAAGCCAAAGGAGTCCTAATAGGAGAAGACTTTGTATCATAGTCAAACTCCATGTAATTACCTATAAATAGGGGTTTAGAATAGATTGAGAGGGGGAGAGAAATCTTGTAATCACTACTCATACAAGCAATAAAGATCCATACTCTTTCCGCCCGTGGACGTAGATCTATTCCAATAGATCGAACCACGTAAATCCCTTTGTGTTCCGTTTACTTTTGTGTTCGTTAATTCCTTGTCTACATGCATTAATTACCTTACGAAAATAAGTTCGATCACTGGCGCCGTCTGTGGGAAACGAAAATTTGTGATTTTCGATCAAAAGTTTTCTAGGTAATCTATAGCCATGACAGGAAGACCAAACACGATCAACCGCTGCTGCTGTTTGAACACCGATGAAGGAGAAGGCTCACTGGAATCTCCCACTGAACAGCCGCCGACGGAGCACGCCGGAGCTACGGCTGGAAAAATAGTGCAGCAATCGCCACCATAAATTGCGATTGCTGCAGATTCCACCGCCGCCACCCGCTGCTCTCCTCCGTCGTCCAACATTCTCCAGCGTTCGTGAGAACACCAGAGTTTCTCTATGCAGCAACCCGGCGCCGTCGCGAGTCGCTATGTTTTTCAAAAAACCATAGTTGATGCCGCCGTCTACTGCTACTCCGTTGCTGCTGATTGTTCGTGGGATTGGAGAGGAGTTGACGGAGGCTCCCACTGCAACGCCACCGCGGGAGCTCACCGGAAAAACATGGCTGGAGGCAACACCACAGTCGTCGTCGCTCCAAAACGCAGCAGCAGCTGCCGCTGTTTCTTCCAACTTCGCGCCATCGTCATTTTTCCTCCACAATGTCCAGCAGCTCGCCGGCGTCCCAAGGATCACCGATGACAGCACCGCATCCACCCGACGCCACTGCAACCCACTAGGGTTTAAGAACCTAGCTGCAGCCGCCGTCGCTGCGCAGCAGCTGAACCGCCACCGTCGGTGCTGCTGTGCTGCTGCGTGGGACTCCTCCGATCCATCCTCATCATTGATGACAACAACCAGATGTTGCTGTCATTCCGGCAAGTCGATGTCGCAGTGATTTGGGCTCAAACCCTAGTCGCCAATCGCCTCACCGCCACAGTGCTGCCACGTTGCCCTAACGTCCGATGAGAGGTGTTATTTTCTCTGTCATGCTGCAGCCAAGTCTTCGGAGCGCGTCCGTCATCGAGGGAGATCATCCGGAAGCCGCTGCAGCCCCGGTGAGCGAGAACAGCCGCGGTAGGGTCGAAACTCTAGTCGCTGTGCTCACCACTGCCGCAGCACCACCGTGCCTCCTTCAACATCCGACGGGTCTTCTCCTTAGCTTTTTTCGGCCTCTCTGACTTCGCCACCCTCATCGGCAATGACTCGGACGATTTCCGCATCATAACGCACGGCCTGCACAAGGGATACAACCAGCTCGACCCCATCGCCGTGGCGGTGATCATGGCAAAACCCACATCGGCAGCGGTGACGCCTTCGTCAATCTCTCAGAAGCTCCAGCCTCAGAAGTAGGCCTCGATCGAGCAGCACGAGAAGCGAATCAAGGAGTTTATCCAATGCACGAACGATAGGATGGTGAGCTGGACTGTACTCAGAAACGAGAAGCGAAACTAAAGGCTCAACACATCGAGCTGCTGCTAGAGTCGATCATATCCTCGTGTTTCTGAATAGCACACAACATAGTTCAGTAGCGTCTCCCTTCAGCTCCATGGAGTAATTTGGCGAAAGAATTCTACACAAAATGTCGACTGCATTCATCTTGGCATCAACAACTGCAAGGGCCTTCAATGGATTCTCATTTAACAAACGAACCAAGGCAGCAATGGCAACATGCTGTTTTTTCTCCAAACCTGTACTCAGAATCTCGACCAGAGGTTGAACTACACTGCCTCCCCCAACTAGGCAGATCGATTTGATCATGAGAGGGAGGAAGATGCAGGGTTTTCCGTCCAAAATTGTGTGCCGGAGCATCAACCAGTCGGAAATTGACGCCGGCCATGCACCGCCGCAACACCCGACGAGCTCAGCCCTCCGTTGAGCCGACGTCGCCAAAGCATGGTGACAAGCTGTACCGCCGAGCTCCTCCTTCGAGCTCCTCCACGCCGAGCTGCAGCACTCGCTGACTCCCACGAAGAGCAGCCGAGCTGCAGCCCTCCGTTGAGCCGACGTCGCCAAAGCATGGTGACGAGCTGTACCGCCGAGCTCCTCCTTCGAGCTCCTCCACACCGAGCTGCAGCCCCCGCCGACTCCCACGAAGAGCAGCCGAGCTGCAGCCCTCCGTCGAGCCGACGTCGCCACAGCATGGTGACGAGCTGCACCGCCGAGCTCCTCCTTCGGGCCCCTTACCGAGCTGCACTCGACGAGCTGCAGCCAAGCTCTCCGCCAAGCTGCGCCTCCACCGAGCCCCCGAGACGACGCCGCAGCTGCAGCACCTCCGAGCTCCTCCGTCGAGCTGCGTCATGCCGACGTCATCGCCGCAGCACCACTGAGCTGCACCTACGTGGGCAGACGTCGCCGCAGCAGCAGCCGGACGAACTGAAGCTCTCCGCCTCATCGCCGCAGTACCACCGAGCTGCATCATCAAGCTCGTCCCCGCCGAAGAGCAGCCGAACTGCAGCAGTGGGCCGAGCTGACGAGCTGCACCGCCACAGCACCCTGTCAAGCTTGCCCCCGCCGAAGAGCAACCGAACTGCAGCAGTGGGCCGAGCTGACGAGCTGCACCGCCACAACACCCTGTCAAGCTCGCCCACGCCGAAGAGCAGCCGAGCTGCAGCAGCGGGCCGATCTGCCGAGCTTCACCGCCGCAGCACCCCGTCGAACTCGCCCCCGCCAAAGAGCAGCCGAACTGCAGCAGTGGGCCGAGCTGACGAGCTGCACCACCACAGCACCCTGTCAAGCTCGCCCCCGCCGAAGAGCAACCGAACTGCAGCAGTGGGCCGAGCTGACGAGCTGCACCGCCACAACACCCTGTCAAGCTCGCCCCCGCCGAAGAGCAGCCGAGGTGCAGCAGCGGGCCGATCTGCCGAGCTTCACCGCCGCAGCACCCCGTCGAACTCGCCCCCGCCAAAGATCAGCCGAGCTGCCGCAGTGGGCCGAGCTGACGAGCTGCACCGCCGCAACATCCGACGAGCTGCACCACCGCAACACCCGACAAGCTGCAGCACTTCCCCGAGCTGCTGCACCTACCTTGTCGAGCTGCTTCACTGCACCACCTCCGAACTGAGCATCCGAGTTGGCGTCGCCGAGGCACCACCTAGCCCCGAGCCGACATTGCCACGAAGCTTCTACGTCGAAGTATGGCGCCGGCCTCTCAACGCCGACTCATCAAGAAAAGCCCCGAGAATGTCTTCTCGCTAAGTGCTCTTAAAAGCCAATCCTTGTCTCACGACGAGGAAGAGCTACCTAAAATTTAAACGCATGTAGGGAGACCACTCCTATCGATAAATTCGACAAACAAGGAACTCGAAAGCCGAAACTTCATCTTTAGACGAAGTGGCTACTCGAAAGCCAAAACCTCGTCTTATGATGAGGTTGAGCTATTTAAAGCCAAAATCTCGTCTTACGACGAGGTAGAGCTATTTAAAGCCAAACTTCGTCGAAATCTAATTTCCGAAGTGAGCTATTTAAAGCCAAACTTCGTCGAAATCTAATTTCCGAAGTGAGCTATTTAAAGCCAAACTTCGTCGAAATCCAATTTCCGAAGTGAGCTATTTGAAGCCAAACTTCGTCGAAATCTAATTTCCGAAGTGAGCTATTTAAAGCTAAATTTCGTCGAAATCTAATTTCCGAAGTGAGCTATTTAAAGCTAAATTTCATCGAAATCCAATTTCCGAAGTGAGCTATTTGAAGCCAAACTTCGTCGAAATCTAATTTCCGAAGTGAGCTATTTAAAGCTAAACTTCGTCGAAATCTAATTTCCGAAGTGAACTATTTAAAGCCAAACTTCGTCGAAATCCAATTTCCGAAGTGAGCTATTTGAAGCCAAACTTCGTCGAAATTTAATTTCCGAAGTGAGCTATTTAAAGCTAAATTTCGTCGAAATCTAATTTCCGAAGTGAGCTATTTAAAGCTAAATTTCGTTGAAATCCAATTTCCGAAGTGAGCTATTTGAAGCCAAACTTCGTCGAAATCTAATTTCCGAAGTGAGCTATTTAAAGCTAAACTTCGTCGAAATCTAATTTCCGAAGTGAGCTATTTGAAGCCAAACTTCGTCGAAATCTAACTTCCGAAGTAAGCTAATAAAGCCAAACTATTGTCAAAAGATGAAGTAAGCTAGTAAAACCCTGACGAGGGTACTTAATAAACTCCAGAATAGGAGTAAAATTAAAATGCGCGTATTGACCTAACCTTGTTAAAATAAAAGTACGAACTGCCTCTGCTTAAAACGAAGGCACCACCTTTGTTAAAAGTGAGGAAGAACTACTTTTGTTTAAAACGAGGAGGCACCACCTCGGTTAAAAACAAAGATACGGCCTTTGTTTAAAACGGAGAAGAGTCTAAACCTTGTCTGAAGACGAGGTCGTGCTAATTAAAGCCTAAACTTCGTCTTTGACGAAGTCGTGCTGTTCAACGTATTCCGACTTCGTCGAAATCTAATTTCCGAAGGGGCAATGCGAAATTCATATCCACCTCGTCTTAACGAGGTGGCAAGCATTCCGACTTCGTCGAAATCCGATTTCCGAAGGGGCAATGCAAATATTATACCCACCTTGTCTTAACGAGGTGGCAAGCATTCCGACTTCGTCGAAATCCGATTTCCGAAGGGGCAATGCAAATATTATACCTACCTCGTCTTAACGAGGTGGCAAGCATTCCGACTTCGTCGAAATCCGATTTCCGAAGGGGCAATGCAAATATTATACCCACCTCGTCTTAACGAGGTGGCAAGCATTCTAACTTCGTCGAAATCCAATTTTTGAAATGGCAATGCAAATTTTATACCCACCTCGTCTTAACGAGGTGGCAAGCATTCCGACTTCGTCGAAATCCGATTTCCGAAGGGGCAATGCAAATATTATACCCACCTCGTCTTAACGAGGTGGCAAGCATTCCGACTTCGTCGAAATCTAATTTCCGAAGGGGCAATGCAAATTTTATACCCACCTCGTCTTAACAAGGTGACAAGCATTCCGACTTCGTCGAAATCCAATTTCCGCAAATTTCTTACCGACTTTATCTTAACGAGGCGGTATTACTTCTCCCTCGTCTTAACGAGGTGGTATTATTTCTCCCTCGTCTTAATGAGGCGGTATTATTTCTCCCTCGTCTTAACGAGGCGGTATTACTTCTCCCTCGTCTTAACGAGGCGGTATTACTTCTCCCTCGTCTTAACGAGGCGGTATTACTTCTTCCTCGTCTTAACGAGGTGGTACACGATTGACTTCGTCAATTTATTTTTCGACGGGGCAATGTACTTTTCTTCGACCTCGTCTTAACGAGGCGGCACGCGATTGACTTCATCAATTCTACTTTTGACGGGGCAACGTACTTTAGACCACTCCTACCTCAACTATTTCCCCTACGTCACACTCTCGCTTCTACATCTTTTTGGGGGGGGATGTGATAGGATACGGCCTAGCTCCTAGGCCCAAACATCAGACCCAATATAATTGGGCCCCGACAGTTAAGCTTGGCCCACGCAGCTCGGCCCAACTAAAGAAACTTCTTCACCAAGGCAACTCCTACATCGACTACAATTCAAGCTCCAAGAGAGATATAGAAGCTCGGTGTTTATCCACAAAGGAGAAGATCAAGCCAAAGGAGTCCTAATAGGAGAAGACTTTGTATCATAGTCAAACTCCATGTAATTACCTATAATAGGGGTTTAGAATAGATTGAGAGGGGGAGAGAAATCTTGTAATCACTACTCATACAAGCAATAAAGATCCATACTCTTTCCGCCCGTGGACGTAGATCTATTCCAATAGATCGAACCACGTAAATCCCTTTGTGTTCCGTTTACTTTCGTGTTCGTTAATTCCTTGTCTACATGCATTAATTACCTTACGAAAATAAGTTCAATCAATCACTTTGGGGAAACTACAATTCGGTAGAATCGGAAATAATTAAAAGATCGTGAATTTTTTGACTAAAAGTTAAAAGTATAGAATTTGGCTAACAGGTCGTGGATTTTTTCACAATTCATGTTGCTAATATGGATAGAGGTCCAAGAAATTGTTCCAAACCACCTTTAATTTATACACTAGAAAGTACTCATTCAAAGATAATAATATACAAGAAGTACAATCATCCTATACTCATCAACTCTGATGATCAAAATTGTTGATGAAATCAAACTTCCTCACTAAACTTGGATGAACATGTCTGAACTGCATCAGCCACAGTCAGAAAGATCCTATCTTCTCCGATCAAATTCGCAACCCCTGATGCGTGCAGCTTGTCCATCACGACCGGTCCAGGATTTGCAAGAACAAGCTGTTCATCCAAACATCACAAAAATTTCAAGTTCATGAATTTGATTCATAAAAAATCAGGCCTCCATTGTTAATCAAAGTTGGAGCTCACTACCTGAACTGATCTCTTCTGCAGACTTCTATGCAGATCTTCAAGTGCGTGGATCCCACTCGTATCGATGTCAGTAACAGCTGCAAGAACAAAGTCACAAACTTAACTCAATCTCACCACAAAGCATCACTAAAGAAAAATGCAAAGAGTATAGTTGCTCACGCGACATTTCCACGATCAAGAACTGGATTTTCGGAAGGTTGCTGGCTTTTAGAAGCTCGTCTTCGTCTGTCAGCCACCTTAATAGCCTGCATAAGTTGAAAAAGGATGCGTGTCATTATAAATACACGACAGAGTATTGAAAGCAGATCAAATGTAGTAATAACAAATTGTGGTTATAGTTAGAATCTGAGTAACATGACATTTATTTCTTTACCTTTCTCTTATATAGTTAGAATTTGAGAAGTAAATTGCAGAATCAACTCTTATAATAAGAACTCCAACGTCCTTAGTTGCCTCAGGATACTGCTGAATATTCCTATAAACATTTGTGCCTGGGATTTTTCCTAGAAGGGCTGTTCTTGGCCTAGTCACTTGCAGCAGTAGCTTCGCAAAAGATATCGACACCTACCAGGAAAAACGTTTATCCGAACCTGAACCCGAGGCTTCTGTCCGAAAAAAGACAAGATTTTTATAAGTCTTACCGCGATCAAGAGGCCAATCTCCACAGAGACGAACACAACTCCGAGGAAGGCTCCCATGCAAGCAATGAAATCAAATTTGTCAATCTTCCATATCAGGATCGCAGCATCATAGTCGATTAGGCCAATCACAGCAGAGATGATGATGGAGGAGAGGATTGCATTCGGTGTGTACTCGAAGAGAGGAGTGAGAAAGAGAAGAGTGAGAAGCACAACAATGGACATGACTATGTTTGATACTGCAGTCTGGCATCCTGCCATGAAGTTCACTGCAGATCTTGAAAATGAACCTGCAATCATAGTCGAGTTCGGATCAAAATCTTCGATTATTTAAGTTGGTTGAATTCGACTGTTCTGCTGTACCTGTAGCAACATAGCAAGAAGTCATTGAACCAGCTATGTTCATTGCTCCAAGAGCAACCATTTCTTTGTTTCCATCTATTTGATAGTCTTTCATGGCAGCAAAAGTTCTTCCAATTGCAACAGCTTCCTAAAAACAAGATCAAGAAAATCGAAAGGGCCTAAATTCTTTGTTATTCGATCTTCAAAAAAGTTCGAAAAAAGAAGAACACGTACTGTCAAGGCAACCATGCCAGCAACTATCCCAATCTTAACACCTTTCAAAACATAATCCTTAGTGAAGTAGATTTCCTCGACAGATGGCCTATTTATGCCTCTCTCGATATGTTTAACCTATTTTCCACAACACGAAATTCAAAATTTTCGCGTTGAAAGAAAGTATCAACTGTTGAGATAAACAGAATAGGAATAAAAGGGAAGAGGCCGTACAATCTGCACGCCTTTCTCATCTGCGTGGGTGATGTAGACGATGAAGGTAGAGAGAACGACTGAGACGAGAGGTGCAATCGCAGCTATCCAGAAGAGTTTCTTGTGCTTCTTCCCCTATAAGAATCACTTACATGACTAGGCAGCTTCTTTAGAGAGAGAACATAGGTGAGAGAGAGTGAAAATCTTACAATGTATTTGGCTAGTAGAAGTAACACCAGAAAACTTGCTCCAATGAGGATAGTAGGGATGTTCCACTGCATACACAACCAACATATATAAGCAAGAGAGGGGGGAGAGAGAGAGAGAGAGAGAGAGAGAGAGAGAGAGAGAGAGAGAGAGTACTGACTCCATGATGGACTGAGCTCAAGATAGACTGCATCACAGAAATAATATCGGTATTTTTAGTAAACTTTTTAATGCCTAAGAACCCTTTAAGCTGTTGTAGTGCAATTGTAATGGCAGCACCACCCATGAATCCAACTATAGCAGCATGTGATAGAAAGTCTATCAAGAATCCCAATCTGTACACAAATTTAGGCATTTAGGCACCATTTCAACAAAAAAGAAAAAAGAAAAAATGCATCAAATTTTAGTTGAAAATTCAAGAAATATCTTACCTAAGAATTCCAAGAGTAGCTTGAGTTATCCCAGCAAAGAAAGTAGCGGTAAAAGCCAGCCTTCGGTACTCAACCGGATTACTAACAGGATCGACTTCGTCTTGAAGCAAAGTTCCCAGTAGCAACGAAACAACAGCAACGGGCCCAATGGCTATATCTCTCGAGCTTCCCATTAAAGCATAGATCAAAGGTGGAACGAAGCTCGAATCTACGTATAAAATGTTAAGTTATTCATGCAACCTTGAAGGAAAAAATGCTACTAAAAAGTGCGAAAATCGACTCACATAAGCCATACTGAGGAGCTAAATTTGCAAGCTTAGCATAGCCAATATCCTGTTGCATTCCATCAGTAGCAAAACCATGAATAAAAGAAACACAGAATCGGAAAATTTAAGTGTTGATTAGTTACTACTCCGTATTTCATACTTGAGGGATGCAGAGAGTGGCAATGGTGAGTCCAGCTACTACATCTCCTTTGAATTTGGATAGACTGTAGCTTCTGCCCCATGACAGTATAGGGAAGACAGCCTCTACTCCTAGGATGAATTTGCGCGATCTCGACTGATCCTTGAAGGACCGAAGAGGATCATCAGCGAAGAAGGTCTCCTTCAAAGTTGAAGAGAATTCATTCCATAGCTTCTGCTTTGGAGGAACGCCAACCTTGTATGGCAGTATAGGATGGTGTGAAGATGATAGGCTTGTCGATTCCGTAGCCTCGTTTCCTTCTTGATCTTCTCTTGGATTTCCCATCAAGAATTTAGACTACAAACATAAATTTACAGCAATAAGATCATCAATGCAGCAGGGCTTAGATTTTGAACTAATACAATGTTGCAAAAGATGAGATTCACACATGAAAAAAAAAAAAAGTGCAGCAACAAATGAAAGAATCAAGAAAATTGCCCCATTTAAGTAGAGCTCAGTAAAGAACAAGATTTCGAATATTTTTCTATAGAAGCCCTTTGTGTCCTTTCTGAGAAAATACCATAAGGACTAAACTCTCTTACCATGAAATAAAATCCACTTTTGTTTAGAGTTTTATCCATACAATAATCTTATGCAGCTTTCTTTGATTTCATAATTTTTTGTTGAAATTGGTATCCAATAAATAAATGCATCTTCTTGAAACACTTTCCATATGCTAGCAACTTCTTTTAGCTCTCACAGCTGTATTTCAATTAATCTGTATTCCTAACCATAATCATTACTACCTTCTTCACTGCAAGAATTCTTAATGTGCCTCTCTTCTAGAATTAGGTCAAATCTTCACTAAGAGCAAAATAGTCAACCACATAACACACAAATAAAGTGATAATGAGCAGAATGTTTCAACTTGCACGGTCCAACAACTTAATGTTCCCTCTCATATCAAACATGTAGATGTAATGATTATACATTCTACACCACAATATTAATTTTACGAAAAAAACAAATAGAACCAAGAATTCTTACCTAGAAAAATCTATAAACACCATACAAAGTGGATGTTACTTAGAAGGGAAAACGGGCCATTAAATAAATACTCCGTCTTTAAAGGACCATTCTGCAACATAAAATTTCCCAAGAAATTGGTAGCCACCTTGCCCTTAATCACTTATGTGACTCTTTTACTCTCACCCAGTGCTTCCAGAAAATAAATCAAGCCCCAAAAAAGCAATTCAATATTTTAATCCTCTTGAATAAAAGTGGGCCACAGTGTTTTTGCAGAGACGAGTGGGAAAAATGGCTCAAAATTCAATCTTTTAATCAAGAAATTGTCTGAAAAAACCATATAATGCAGCAACCCTCTTGAATTATTGATCAATTTTTGAGCTTTCGCATAAAGTGGAAGGACAATTCAAGATTTGGGGAAACAGTTCAACTGCGATTTATTTATTGTGATATCAAAGCCATCCGAGGTTTAAGGAATGCCTGTTGTTATAGACATCTAACGTATTATGGGGTCAAATTTTTTATTTTAATTTCGGTAAAATTTTGCATGTAGATGGAAATTGATGTTTATTTATAATTTGAAATGGTCTTGTCAATGTATAAGGATGGAAAGTTGGACGAAATACTACCTATTTTATTTATTTATTTATACGCCTCGCGGATTTGTAGTAGTCCGTATTCGATAACATGTAAACTACGAATTTCACGTTAGTAATATAAATATACATGTAATAGTAATTTGTTTTGATTAGGGTTCATGCAAAGCTAAATAAATTGACTAAAATTCGGCCCATTGTCTTATATTGGACTTTAGACCGTCCAGAATTAAACAGTTGGTCCATCAAGATGAAGGTAGGCTCAATATTATGTCAAAAATCAGATAATTATAATAAAGATTTAAAGATTACGGATTGCCTTTTTTAGTGATTCGAAAATAATAACTTTTATTTTATGTTATCTTTAATGTGATACATCTTAGCTAAAACATAGTTTCTCTTCCACTCTTATGCTCTGCATAAAACATGTTATCTTAACTAATACATAAAGATAAGACGACAAAGAGCAGTTAAGTTGGTAAAACGCTTCCTCTCCTATCAAAAGGTCGGGAGTTCGATTCATTTCGGGTGCGTGTATGTGTGAGTGTTGTGTTGTACTCAAAGAGAAAAGAAAAAAACTAAAACATAAAGATACAAATATATATATATATATATATATATATATATATATATATAACGTATATATATGTGTGTGTAATTTAATTTTTTATTGGAAAAATTCATAATATGTAGTTAAAAAACATAAATAAAGAAAAGAAGTTAATGAATTAATTTGTAACATAAAAGTAGTAATTTAGTCATAAATTTTGCATTTGTAACGTCTACAATTAATTAGTTGACTAGAAATTATTAAAAGACAATTAGGATATACTACCATATATTAAAAAAATAATAATAATATTAAAGATAATATGACGACAAAACACAACTCAGTTGGTTAGACGCTTTCCCTCCAGCCAAGAGGTCGGGGGTTCAAATCATCTTGGGTGCGTGCGTGTGTAAGTGTGATGTGTCAAAAAATAAAAAAATAAATAAAAATTAAAAATAACATAAAATAAATGTTTCTATTTTCGAATTGTAGGAGTCACTAAAAAAGGCAACTCGTAATCGTTATTATTAGATACACATATTTATGTGCATATTTAAACATAATTTTGTATTGGTTTAAGTATTTTTCGTATATTTGCACACTATGAATGTATTTCTATATGAATCATTAGCTATTTGTAAACCTTACTTAAGCATGCTTTCAAACGTAACACAAAAAATCAAATAAGTTGAAAAATCCCAGCAGATGCGGTCACAAATCATGTAGTAGTAATAATCATGTGCAATAATCGCAATATTCAGACAAAAACCAATGTTTGATCTCCACTTTCAGTAAGCCGTTAACAGGAACGTTGTTTCAAAATTTGGAGGAGTTTGTTTAATGTTTATCATAAATAAATTAACCATAAAGTCTTGAGACCCATCATTCACAAATTTCTTGGAGGAATTTCTTTTAACAAATTTGTGGATATTAATTGCTGCATTCAATCATCCTCAATCTAAAGTAGAGAATATATTTTCAGCTTCAGACATGTCTTAGGAATGTATGCAGTACAGATCTTCTGCTATAGAATCTTTGAAGTGCCACAGGGACTCTGAATCTAACACTAATTAAGAGAAAAGTGGGGAAATAATGAAAGAATTAACGAAGCACACATTGATTAAAGAAGCTAATGGCAGACTTGGAGAAATGGAGCAGTATTGAGGAAAATATTTGGAGGCAGAAGTCCAGGGTGGATTGGATTCATTTGGGAGATGCAAACACTAGGTTTTTTCATGCATATGCAAAAGGTAGACAATCAGCAAATGCTATTCATCAATTGGTTAAAGCAAATGGAGAGGTGTGCAGTGGGCAAGAGAGCATCAAAGTGGAGATTAGGGAGTTTTATTTGCATTTAATGGGACAAGCTGTAGCAGAACTAGAGATGGTGGATAGAATGGTCGTAAAGAGAGGACCTACACTAACTCTATCACAGAGGGACATGCTGAGAGCTGAGTGTACAGAGAAAGAAGTAAAGGATGCACTGTTCAGCATGAACTCCAACAAGGCCCCCAGGTATTGATGGTTTCAATGTCTTTTTCTTTCAGAAATGTTGGCCTATTCTTGGGGAGGAAGTAGTATTAGCTGTGCAGCAATTCTTTTGTACTGGACATTTACCATCTGCACTGAATCAAGCTTTGATCACTCTGATCCCTAAAACTGAATATGCTAGAAGTGTCAAAGATTTTAGACCCATAGCTTGCTGCACTGTGTTATATAAGATTATCTCTAAAGTGCTTGCAAATAGGATGAAGGTAGTCTTGGATTCAGTGGTGAGTGAGAGTCAGTCAGCATTTGCGAAAGGGCGGCAAATTTTTGATAATATTATTCTGAGCCATGAGTTGGTTAGAGGTTATCAGAGGAAGAATATCTCTCCAAGGTGTATGGTCAAGGTTGATATACAGAAGGCCTATGATTCTATGGAGTGGCCGTTTATAAAGCATCTAATGCTGGAACTGGGATTTCCAACCAAATATGTTCAATGGATAATGACCTGCCTCACTTCAGTATCTTACATTATCCAGGTGAATGGTGAATGCACAGTGCCTTTTGCAGCTCAGAAAGGACTTAGGCAAGGTGACCCTATCTCACCTTACCTGTTTGTACTTGGTATGGAATATCTAAACAGATGCCTTCTGGAGCTGAGGGAAAATAATGATTTTAACTTTCACCCTAGGTGTAGGAAGATGGGCTTAATCCACATGTGTTTTGCAGATGATCTGCTCCTTTTTACCAGGGGAGATCTGATATTAGTTCAGCTATTACTGAAAGTTTTGAACAAATTTGCAGCAGCATCAGGTTTAAGAGCTAATCAGACTAAGAGCTGCATATACTTTGGTGGGGTTTCAAGAGAAGTTAGGGATGCCATTCTAGACATGGCTGGTATGGTGGAGGGGCAGCTACCGTTTAAATACTTAGGAGTGCCATTATCAGCTCAAAAATTGAGTGTGAGCCAATGTATACCACTTGTGAAGAGAATCTTGCAGAGGGTAGACTGTTGGGCAGCAAAGTTGCTATCTTATGCAGGCCGGGTCCAACTTATTAAATCAGTCTTGTTCGGGATTCAAATGTTTTGGAGCCAGGTCTTTATTCTCCCACAAAAAGTGCTAAAGATGATCCAACAAGCCTGTAGGATCTTCCTTTGGACAGGAAGGAAGGAGATGTCAAAGAAAGCTTTGGTAGCCTGGGATAGGGTCATGCTACCTTCACATGCAGGGGGGTTAAATATCATAAATCTGAGTGCATGGAATAGGGCTGCAATCTGTAAGAGACTATGGAGCTTGGCTAGAGAGGGGAATAGGCTATGGATCCGGTGGATTCATGGTTTTTACATTAAGCAGGCCGATATTTATGAGATGAAGATCCCAAATCAATGCTCATGGGTGGTGAAAAAGATCTTGGGAGCAAGAGAGTATTTGAAGAAGGTGCAGGACGGGAGAGAGTGGTTGTAGAAACCTTCTTTCTCTATCAAAAACTTATACAAAGTGTTCAGTGGCATTACTCTGAAGGTCCCTTGGGCGAAATTGTTATGTCAAAATAGTGCACCGGCAAAGTGTATGTTCATTTCTTGGCTTCTGATGCAGAATAGTTTAGCTACATGCTCTTATTTGCTTAAAGTTGAGGTGCAAGTGGATCCAGTGTTTTTGTAAGTGGTTGGAACAGGAACATCTTGTTTTCAGTTGAATTCCTGCTGCAATTTGAAGGGGGTTTGTTGGTTTTATCTATGGTTAAATTCTAAGCTTACCGCTCTTCACAACTTAGTGGGCGGCAGCTTAACAAATTTGCGGTAAATTGCTTGTATACGTCGAAAGATTTGATTTCCAGTCAAACAAAAGAGTTAGCAATTAAGCATTACATTTCTCTTACAAATCCAAAATAGCGCCGTGTATCGTAGCAGTTACCTACATTAACACAAAATTGAAAATGTAAGCTCTAGTTCCAATCTGTCACATAAATGAATCACTCTTGACCGTTCTGCAAGAAATAAAATCACAAACACTGACTATATATGTATTGTTTCATATAATCAGTTGGATTGAATCTTCAAAACACAAATAATGGCATCACCTACCCTGAGAGTGAGAACTAACCTCTGGACTTCACCGGTGCTCTTCGATTGATAGTCGAACGCTACATCTAACAGATTATAGTTACCCTTTCGGAGGTGTGCTATATCTTCTCACTCTAATCAACAAACTCCTCCTCCTCCTCACCACCACTACTGTCTCCAAACATTGCAGCCATCTCCCTCCTCTGGCATCAACCTCAACCCATTCCGCACGTTGCCTATTTCAGCCATCAGCATTTCCAAATCTTCGATTTCGTAACTCTTCTTATCATCATCGACATCAAGCTCTGATTTTGGGTCTACTTCATACACCATACCGGCTTCTTCAAGCTCCAGCTCTTTACGCAACTCAGAGCCTGATGTTGATGGCTGCTTGGATTTCACTTCAATCTCGAGATCCTTCTCTGTAGGCCTCCCGCTTACTGAGGTAGAAACAGCACCATCTGCAGACACCCATCTAACATCATCCCACGGCTCTGCTGAACTATGGGATAATACTTCGTACTCAGGTTCGTAGTCAGATTCCTCTTCTGACGACTCTGCATAAAGTTCAATATACTCTGTAGTAACATTGGCATAAATGAATCATTAGGACATAAATCATTAGGACATTGCCAACCTTCTTCGCGCTCGGGCAATGAAGGCTCGTTTATCTTATCACCCGACTTCAATAACATTCCTGGCCACATATGAGCAGAGAGAGCACCATAAAGTCTCTCGACACCTTGTGAATCATCATCTACGGAGAGACCTGTAATGCAAGGAAATTTCTTAATATCTAATGTGTGTGTAAATACATTTCATAAGTACGGGAAAATACGTAGTGAATGATCTTAGATTGGTCAAAATCAGCATTCGATGCACAAGCTTCAACATATTCAATGTTGTGTTCAAGACACCATTCCGTGCAAGATCTCTTGAAATCAAAGGATGGCTCATCATCTCCCAATAAACTACTTCCTTCATTCTCGGATATACCATAATCAGAGAAGTCTAGATGAGAATTGACCGAGGATTCTCCAAGCTTCATCAAGCGTCTCTTGTACTCCGCATGTGCTGGATGGCTAGGAAGGAGATCAACCTTTTTACCCATGCATAGCAGTTCTGGATGTTAGTCTGTGATACCCATTCTTTAAGAGCAACTAGAGTCGAGAGCTGCAAATCGCATTATAAAGATATGATACATCTATAAAGATGAGAGGGATAGTCACAGAAAATACATTTTTCACTTAAAAGCCACATAAAGAATAGAGGACTGTGCATAGTAAAAAGTGAAAAATGGACTTAGGCTCACCTCACTGGTGTCAATACCATAACCAGAGCAACTATCCGGTCCGGAAAGATGAGCTGTCCATACTGCAACATCTGCTGTATAATACTTTGTGTTGATTGTCCACCTGATAATGAAATCACATTCAGGCTAACACTTGAATGCTTATAAACTACTAGAGAGAGAGAACTTACCCATGGACAGATAATTCGGGAGATGTGTTGGAGGCACCGTCAAAATCAACCTTAAGTAGTCCTACATCCGGTTATAACAATTTTAGCTTTCAATTACTATGCCTAATTAAGAGCATAAACTTATTTTCATACATCAGATGTACTGCACTGAATCCATTCATTCCAAAATAGGCATGGGAGAGCAAAACAAGAAATTACTAGAACTAGGAATTACAATAAGAGGCATTCTTCACCAAATAAGAACTGCATAATCAGAAGAGGAAGAGATCAAAAGACATCATCTTCAACAAACAATTTCCAAATCAGGAACTAAAAAAATCCAACTCTTCTCTAACAAAGGGAGCGCTAACATCATGCTAGCATTGAGTTGCCAATTTCAATAACAAAGGTAACGTTTTCAGCCACACGAAATCTCCAAAACATAGTAAAAATGAAACAATCCCCGGTTAAGCCCCTGAATTATTACACTAAACCGAACAGCACAATTTCTAAATCCCCATAATTCAAACCTCACTGCAGCGTGGAGCTTCACAATATAAGATATATAGGTTATTTTCCAAAACAGTAAAGTTAGTAATAAGAGTGCACGAAAATTAGTAAGGAAATTTGTGGTGTTCGAGTTCGAGAATCTGAATTATTAGTCTTTTGGGTTATCATGTGAGGCTTTACTCTTACAAAGTATTATTTGAGTTAGTAAGTTCTGGTAAAATAGGATTATCAATAAAAATATTTTAATATGTTAACATATTTAAAACTCTTATCTATGTGTCACGCCTCAATTCCCGAAGGAAGGCGCACGCGCCAAGAGTATGACTAGGGGTTGGATTTAAGAAGTGGAGATAGAAAGGGGATTCAATTCATTTCAATAATCGATTGATGTATCCCGAAAAAGTTAGGCAACATCTCTTTTCAAAGGGAATAAACCAGAATAAAAGCAACGACAATATACCCAACATAACAAACATATCATTATACTAGGATCACCTAAGATTCGGTGGCTCAAAGAATCAACAAAAGTCCATCATTTAAATACATATAGTCGAGTTCAAGTTCTCGAGAATAGATAATAAACATGTTCAAAATATGGTATTTCAAGTTTCAAAAACAAGAGATACGTTCAGCGGAAGCTTAACAAAAGAGAATCCTAGCCTCAACTCTGCACCGTCGTCACAGTTGCATCAACCTGAAAATATTTAAAATATTTGGGTGTACGGCTACGCATTTTGTCAACATTTTCTGAAAACTGACAATTCATAAAGTATATCTGTATGAAATATAACAACAATAAGCAATAGCATATTATGCAACCTTAGCAACATGAAACCATAATAATTTATGAAACCATAGTCGTAAAACATAATATCGCAATAAATCTACCTTTAACTGTTTTATCTTATCCTGACTCCAGGTCATAACCATGTGAGTCCATTTAGTATTCAGACTTTAGGCCGTAACCTTGAGAGTTTATTTAGCATATATCCGGACTCTGGGATCGTAATCCAAGGAGTTCATTTAGCATAATATCCAGACTCTGGGTCGTAACCCTGAGAGTCTATTTGGCTTGTATCCAGATTCATTGGACTTGGGATTGGAATTCAATGAGTCTATTTAGCATATATCCAGGCTCTGAGTCGACCCTGAGAGTCTATTTAGCTTGTGCACAAAATTCTATTAATTTATCTCATAGCAATAAACGTATATGTTGAGCCTTGACCATTTTATAGGTAAGCAGTTTACTTCTAACCAACATAGCATTATGTCACTCGCATACATTTGAAAGTAAAGCCACCTCTTGAAGCGTAGATAATGGTCGGTCTTGATAAGCAACACCTAATTTATTGACCTTGTCGAACCGTGCCTATTCAATACGACATTATAAGAATTCTAAAATTCTTAAAATAAATCTAAGAGAAATATATAATTTTCGCCTTCTATATTTTATTGATTACAAATCTGTTAAGGTTAACAGATTTAATTGAATCCTTTAAATCTTCTCATAAGTGAAATAACCATTTTCTTAATAAACGACTCCAATTAAGTAGTTAATTGGGCTCAAATATTCATTGAATACTTGATCCAAAATTAGGATAAATTCCGAAAAACATTTTTGGGCTACTTAAAGGTTAGCAATTAATTAAACCTTAATTAATCATGTTCATAGCTTATTAAGTCTTTCGGCCCATTTTAATTAAAGGCAAAGAACTGAGTCCAATCTGTATGAAGCCCAACCCATAAACCCATCATAAGCAACACTCGGCCCATTTGCAGAAGCCCACTTCAAATTAATTCCCAACTTGAAAACCCATTTGCCCCACAAACCTTCACAGCTCACACAAACGCACGCACACAACCTCTCTCTCTCTCGCTCACCCCCTTCAACGGCCCTCTCTCTCGTTGTCTCTTTCCTCTTCCTCGTCATCTTTCTTCTTCGCAAAAACGACGGCGGCTGCCACGTCTCCGGCGCCGCCGTTTCGGCATCGTTTTCTTCTCCCTCTCTCCTGGAATTCCCAAATCTGAAAACCCTATGCCGCCGTGCCTTCTTCTCCTTCATCGCCCAATCGCCGGCGCTGCAATCTATGGCCGCCGCGTCGCCTCCTTTCGCACAGCAGCTTTCCCACGCCGCCGTCGATTCTTAACCTGTGCTGCCTGCTCGTGATGCCGGCGCCCTTGCTGCAGCGCCACCGCCTCTCCTCGATTCTTCACCGGCAAAATCTTATCATGAAATTCGCCATCGCCGCTGCGTCGCTGACGAGTTGGGCGCCGTTGCTCCGCCGTGCTGAAGCCGCCTCTGCTGCTTTTCCTTCGGTGCTGCTGTAACGTGGCTGCTCGAAGGAAGGCGAGGAGCAGAGACTAATCTCGTCTCCCTGGCTCGCTCCGGCTGACCCTGACAGGCCCTCCGCCACCATCCCTCTTCTTCTCGCCTCCGCACATGCCGACAGCAGTCGCACCAGTTTTACCCACAGCTCCGCTGCTCGCCTCTGTTCGTCCCGACACCGGTGCCACTCCTTGACTAGCGCTGCCACTTCACTCTGTCGTCGACAGCCGTCCCTTCGCCACCGATACTCCAGCCGTGCTCACAGTAGCAGGGGACGAGTCCGGCTCTTCCACAAGCTAAGTTTCTCACCTTCCCTTTCACTTCTCACCCTCGCCCTTTTTTTTACTTTTCTTTACAGATTTCTTCCTTGGTTAATGAATCCATAAATGTTCACCATAAGTGTTAACTATTATAGATTCTTGTTAATAAATTATAGATTCTTGTTAATAAAGTAAAGTGCTCAAGTTCAGCTCTTATTAGATATCTTGCATATGATTTAAGCTGCAGATACAAGCTATTGTACTTCTTATTTAATACTTCAGGAGTTTATTGAATATCGCAGGTATATACATATAGCTGCCGTTTGTTTCCCTTGTATTTCGAGTCATGAGATTTAGATTAGTATGCTTATGTTTTTATTTCAGTTTCCTAGCTTAAAGTTGCAGTAGTGTTTAGGAAAACAGCTACGTGGTTTCATTCTCTGTTTTGTGTGCTTAGAGCTCATATACATATATACATACCAGTAGTGGATGCTTGTAGTAGGATTTTAACTTCATGCTTTTAATTACAGTTGTAGTATAGAACATGTTTTGCGTTCTTTTAAGTTTCTTGCTTTAGTTTTCTAGCTTTAAAACATGGAAATAAAAGGGCTGGAAACCCTTACAGTTTAAGGAATTGGAATGGTGGTGATGACTGTAGATTTGAGAGGATGCAAGGCCGCAGCTTCTTCTTCTTCTTCTCCTTCTCCTTCTCTTCCTTAAGTTTCTGCATTTCTACTTCTTTCCTTTGAGAGAGTTTGGTGTTTGATTTGTGCAGGAGAAGATGGGATGTGTTGAAATAAAATGGTGAGGCCATGTTGTGCTACTGTGGAGTAGGGAAGCCTCCTTATTCTGTGGGATTTGGCGTGATTTTTCTTAGGTGCAAGATTGTTGAAATCTTGTGTCTGCATAGAATTTGACTTGATGATGTATTTATTTATTAAATTAATCTTCTTATATAATTAGATTAAATATTTGGGCCTTTATTGTTGGCCCTCTTTATTATTAGATTTTGATTTATTCGTTTAGCTTGTGATATTGTAATCGGCTTGGCCTAATTTCATTTTAATAGGTGATATTATTCTTGGCACATTATTCATACTTAGAGATTAATTAATTATCCTTTAAGTAATTCAATTAGAAGTATTATAAAGTAATACTGTATAATACTGAATTCTTTTTCTTTGTTCGCAATAAAAATTATGTGATATAAATATAAATTTATATCTATGCTTAAATTGTAAAATAAAATGCAATTTTATACAACTTGAACAAATTCTATTTAATGAAAATTTGCAACAAGGCTATGTGATGTTTTCGAAATCCTACAGAATTTTTATTTAATAAAAGTAGGGGTATTACACTATGAGATCAGGTCTTTTGGTTGGTCTAACACATTAATCGAGAGGTTGTGCACACAGTTAGAAATCGTTGGGTTGATCACCAATTGATTCTAACTTCGAATAGAGAACCTCTGAATGAAATATTCTATTGTCTCCAAACTATGGCTCCATCATGAAAGGGGAGAACATCTGGATGATATATTTCATTGTCTCCAAACTATGGCTCCATCATGAAAAGGGATCCGACAGTGGCAATGTCCCGGAATTAAAATAAGAGT
The DNA here is from genome assembly GCA_001642375.2 of Mentha longifolia. Classification (NCBI taxonomy): domain Eukaryota; kingdom Viridiplantae; phylum Streptophyta; class Magnoliopsida; order Lamiales; family Lamiaceae; genus Mentha; species Mentha longifolia. The sequence continues at coordinate 35,023,526 of CM038114.1, forward strand.
AACATGGTAATACGCATGTGCGCACAATCATGAAAAATGAGATTTGGTGAGCATGTAAGTAAATCTAATTTCAAAACTCTTCCATGTATACTTTATTATCATGAATATTCTTTTTATGAAAAATATTTTTGGCACAAGCCCACTGGGTACATTAGTACTCAGCCTGCAATTCCTTTCCAAATATTTTGCAGAGTAAGAGCTGGTGGAACAGGCGAAGATTGGGAGGACTGTCGTTGTTGCTGCGATGTAAAAAGAAAATAAAAGCTTCCGCTACGCTTATAAATAAAATCTCTATATTTTCTTACACCACGAGTTATATACATATACTACGGGTACTCAGACAAGTCGGCCAGCATAGGTTGTTTGTGATGCAGCCCGTAGATCGTGGATTTCAATTCAATGCCAAGAATTAAAGATGATATGAGCTGAAGAGTGAAGATAATATTTAATTATATATTTAGTTGATTATTTTTATAATTTTTGTTTTTTATTAGTACTATAGTTGGTAGGCTTATTTTCAGCTATATTTTGATGATTTTATTCCTTTTTAGAATAAGATTTGGTTTGGTATATTTTAGGATAGATTTTTAACTAGTTTCCTTGTTGGATTAGGACTTTATGAAGCCTATAAATATGGCTCTCATAAAGGGTGACGAAAATTGGAACATTATTAATGAATAAAAGTTGAGTTTATTTCTCTTTAGAGATTTATCTTTGAATTTCTTTTGGTGTGACCAAGAAATTCCTTATCGGCGAATCAATTGAGTTCATCACACTCGTTTGTGTGTCATTCATCATCCCCGAGTTTCTAAGGCAATAGCACGTTGGGGTATAGGGAGATAATTCTTGCCTATATTACTTCTTGGATTCGACCTTAGAGGTTTTGGGATTTCCATCGATACTTTTTGAGTCTTTCGCTTGCGTGTTCGATATACGGTCTTTAAGGATCGTATCATTTGGTACTAGAGCCAAGGTTGCGTTATCCAGGTTATTTGTTTCTTTTGTTTCGTGTCTTTGTAGCGCCATTAAAACAAAATATATATCAGATTCGTTTTGCCTCTAGAATCTTCGTTCTTTGTTTTATTGTTCAGTGTTTGTTTTCGTGTGTTCGTTAGCATCTGAATTGAGTCTTGTTGTTGCATCGTGATTCAGCGTCAAAGTTAAAAATAAAAAAATAATAAAAAAGTCATAGATCTATTTATGCATTAGGATTGATCGTTCCTACCATTCAACTTGTTCCAATTAATACTCGAAATTCATAGTTTCGTTTTAGTTCGTAGATTCGTTTTAGTTGGTAGGTTCTCCAATTGATGGGTAGGGTGTCATAATGCTGATATGATTTACGTGTCTTAGGAATTCTTGGAATTCTTATAGGTTGTCGTGTCTTAGAATTCCTAATTATGCTGCACTTTTAATTCTAATTATTCCATCATCACTGTACAAGTCCAAAAGCGTATTTGAGGATTCCTCGTTCCGACTTTGTTTTCGTATTTTACGTAATCTACTTTAGGTACTAAAAAAAAATAAATAAATTTGTCTTTGTATAATTTGGTTTTTTGAGTTCCTTTCATCTAGAACCCTTAGGATCAATTTCTAAACAACATTTTTCAGAAAGCTGTTTTCCTAATTTTTCATGCTCATTGATTCGTCGAACGGAGTTCAATTTATTTGAGATCTTTGAGTGAGATTGAGTGGTAAAAGGCAAGAGAGTGTGAGACTAAAAGAGGGTAAAAGCCATATATCATTGAGTGATACACGAGTGCTGAGTGTTTTCTCTCTGAGTGATACACGAGTGCTTGTGTGGTGGTGAGGATCATGTTTTTAGCTAACATTTTCGTTTTTTGTAAAAAAAAAAAAAAAAAAGAAAAAAAAGGAAAATTTGTTTTGCAGGTATGTCGGTGTTCGGAGGAAGAGGAAGTCGAGGAAATAACCGGTAGAATCATTTTGAATCAGAATATGAAGAGTATGGAGACGATTGGGAGAATGGAGATGAAGACGACTACTAGTATAGAGGTCCAAGAGGAAGAGAAGATAACAACTTGAGGAAGATTCCTTACTTTCAAGGGAAATATGATCTGGAGTTGTATCTTAAATGGGAGAGAAAGATGGAGGTGATATTTGACCGCCATAACTATTCTGAGCTCAAAAAGGTGAATTTTGCATTCACATTGTTTTCGGACTATGCTCTAACTTGGTGGGATAAGTTAGTGAAGAGTAGAAGAAGGAATGCAGTGGAGCCAATCATGACTTGGAAAGAGATGAAGACAGTGATGAGGAAACATTTTGCGCCTTCCCATTACTATAGTGAAAATCAGACCAATTGGTGGCAACCCAAAGCTACTAATGTTTTATATTCAAGGAGAAGTTTTTGGGAGAAAGAAGAGCAGCCGAAGGTGTACACACGTGCATATGTGAAGCCAAGGTCAGATTGTATGAGTTTCTCTAATCCAGTTCGTGATAATGGTGGAGTTGTGACCAAAGATGACATAAAAGATTAAAAAATGGAGGTCTTGGAAGAACTGAATGAAGAGGTGGAAGAAATCGAAGCACCTCCTGGGCCACTCACTTTATTCGATGATAGTGTTCTGAGTGTGCAAAATCAAGTGGTTGCAGAGAAGCGCGAGAACATTTTTCATGTCGAGGATGAAGTGTCGCTTATTTCTCTTACTCCGAAACAAGTGTATGAGGATCATGTGCAATTGCCAAAGGAGACGGAGATGGTGAAGTCCAAGAAGGAGAAAGTAGAGACAAAGGAGAATGGGTTGATGCTTATGTCTTTACTTGGTCGGAGTTGTGATCTGGAGTTGAAAATGGATAAAAAGACATCCATGAAGTTGAAAATTGATGAGGAGAAGTCCATGGATGCAAATGTGTGCAAGGGGAAAGTTTTGTCCACTAATGATCTTGAATTCTCTTCTATTTATTCATTTATGCAGGAATTTAATGATGTTTCTTCCAAAGATGTATTTCATGATTTATTATCCATTCGAGGGAGCGAACATTTGATTGAGTTCAAGGGGATAAAGAAGTTAGAGGAATTTGAAGAGAATAAGAAGCTAAATTTCTTCCCTTTTGATGTGGGCAATGAGCAGGATTTGAGGATAAATCTTCTTCAAGAGAAGGGGAATGATGCAGATATGGGCTGAAGAGTGAAGACAATATTTAATTGTATATTTAGTTGATTATTTTTTATAATTTTCGTTTTTTATTAGTACTATAGTTGGTAGGCTTATTTTTAGCTATATTTTGGTGATTTTATTCCTTTTTAGACTAGGATTTGATTTGATATATTTTAGAATTGGTTTTTAACTAGTTTCCTTGTTGGATTAGGACTTTATGAAGCCTATAAATATGGCTCTCATAAGGGTGACGAAAATTGGAACATTATTGATGAATAAAATTTGAGTTTATTTCTCTCTAGAGATTTATCTTTGAATTTCTTTTGGTGTGACCAAGAAATTCCTTATCGGCGAATCAATCGTGTTCATCTCACTTGTTTGTGTGTCATTCATCATCCCCGAGTTGCTAAGGCAATACCACTTTGGGGTATAGGGAGATAATTCTTGCCTATATTACTTCTTGGATTCGACCTTAGAGGTTTTGGGATTTCCATTGGTATATTTTGAGTCTTTCGCTTGCGTGTTCGATATACGGTCTGCAAGGATCATATCAGTTTGACTTAGTCAACCTCATAGTTTGAGTTGTATGTCCCGATCCCGTATTTAAATATTTTATTATTTTATATCTACAGGCAATATGGTTTACCTACCCCGTACGGTACGGGCAGTATGGTTTACCTACCCCGTAGTTCATGCTGTGCATCCCGATCCCATATTTAATTTATTAATAATATGTTGGGAACCCCACTTAGTTTATGAGTTTTGATGATGTTTATCGAAACAACACTTCAGAAGTTTTTAATCTTTTTTTCTAGAGTAGGTTACTAGATCAAACTATCATGTATAGTCTAGTTTGATGAATTTATATTGGCAGATCTTAGTTAACCAGATTGTAGGAGTTCAGCAGTTGCCTTGAAGAGTTCAAGACTCGCAGATTGAAGGAAGTTCGCTGAAGACTCCAGTTTGAAGAGGTAGCTTCAACCTGCCTAAATAGGTTGATCAATATGGCTCCTGGATCTCTTGAAGTGAGCTGGACTACCTCAACGGGAAGAAATCACAATGTATCAGAGTACTGTTCTAACACATCCAACGGCTAGAATTTATTTTCTTGCCTATAAATAATGCTTCCGATGACCGAAAATAAAACGAGAAATTTAGCATTCAAAGCCAAATCTCTGCCGAATTCTCAAGCATTCCAAGCCCACAACTCAATACTCCAAATTAAGATAATTTCTCAAGTGTTGAGTGCTTAGTGAGAGTTCTATATTCTGGTTTAAATTACTTGAGCGATTACTGCTGCTCAAGTGATTGTTAGAGAGTTTCTTCTATTTCATTGGTTCATTCTTTGTGTAGAGACTCTCGCTTGTAATTTCTTTCTACAAAGTTAGGATAGACTTTGAGTTAGATTAAGATAACAGTTTCTATTTGTAGTAAGTTTGTAGGCAAAATTTGTAAGGATCACAACCCATAACTCGTGCTTGATCTTCGTCGAGGAACTAACGAAAGGTTAAGGCTGGTGCTCAGCCAATATAAAGAATAGAGAAGGAAATCCAAGGTCAAGGGATTTTTGATTGCAAGATTTGACATGGACGTAGGAGATGCATGCATTCAACGAACTGTAAGTTTAAAAGAAAAAAGAATTTTCTAAGGAGTTTTCCAACACTAGCCACTAACTTCCGCACTCCAGTTCAGTTTAACAAACTCAACAGTTTACTGTCTGAGTTGGATAAACTGGACTCTCACTCTGATCAAACTCTTTAACTCAGTTCGCCTTGGTTAGTTAGTAGTAGTCAATTTGCACAAAAATCAAAAACTATTTGAAATTGGTGTATTCCTCCCTTCCATACACCAATAAACTCTTTTTGGGACCAACAAGTGGTACCAGAGCAGAGAGCAATGGCTCTTTTGACCATCGCTTCTGTATACTAAAAGTTTTCCAGTTTTAAAGCTTTTGGTTAACTAGGACTAGATCCGAGAAAATTCTTTTCTTTTTATTGCTACATTAAACTGTCATCATGGAAGCATATCTATTTCATGCATGCGAGGATTTCTCTATCCAAGGGTATAAAGACTGGAGCTTTCGGATCAAGATGTGCCTTAAAGCGCATCATTATCAAATGTGGGACGTCATCCAGAATAGACCTCCCATCATCTATGAAACTGTCACATCAGTTGGTGGTGAGACCCTCAGGGATGTCACTACTCAGCAGAAGGTCAGAGATCTTTAATCCTACACTACCGAGGACAAGAATATTGCTGGCCTCGATCACTATGCCGAAGGCCTCATCTCCAGTACTGTGAATGGCGTCTATCTCACCAAGATCAGGAAACTGGAGATCGCCAAAGAGATGTGGGATACCCTCAAAACCCTAAGTCAAGGGTCTGAGGAGATGCTCGAGAACAAACTCTCCATTGCATGTAACAAGTTTGATGAATTTAAAATGCAACCTGGAGAGTCAATCGAGAAGATGAAGAACCGATTCATCAAGATCACGCTGGAGATAGCCGCAATTAAAGCTGACGAATATTCACAGCGTGAACTGAACCAGAAAGTGATGCGTGCCCTACCCGCAAGATGGCACGTATACACTGCTCTTCACCCTAGCCGAACTGATTTCAATGATCTAACAACAGATAACCTCTTTGATCTTCTTATTGGAAATGGATACGAAATGATTCATCTTCATGGATCCAATCAAGCACCTACCAGCTCAAACAAGCCAGTAGCTGAGAAGAAGGAGATTGAAGCAGCTTTCAAAGCTGAGGTTGCAATTGATTCACAAACTGTCAAGTCATATCAGCTCATAGGGATGGAGAAGCTGATCCAAGACTTTGCGTTACTCGCTTGACGGAATGAGAAAATAGAATCCAGAATGAATAAATTTAGGAAGTTTTATAAGGATTACAAGAGAAGCTGCAACAATCAAGCTTCCACTCAAACTGACCAGAAAGGACAAGGTAACCCTAGTCTTTCAAAATTCAATTCCTCTGACACTCCAACTGGAGGTTGCTTTCAGTGTGGTGAACCAGGTCACTACAAGACATATTGTCCTGACCTGACTCAAGAAGAACGAGACATTCTACAAGCCAAATGAGATCGTAAATTGAAAGATAGAAAGGATGCCTTGATCGCCGAGAATGCATCCAAGAAAAAGCCTAACTTATCTAACACTTCATCAGAAGAAGACTTAATCACTGATGTCGATGCTGATGATGAAGTGGTCATAGTGGAAGAAGCCTACCTTACTGACGGGTAGATGAGAATGACGATGATGAAGACTGCTATGTTGGCCTCGAAGACAAGATCGAGGAAACTAAGGTTGGGAAGAATGAGAGGAGGAGGCAAGCTACCGGTGGACCAGTTTGGGTCATCGACAATGGATGCTCAAAGCACATGATAAGGTACAAGCACTTTCCGTCGAATCTGATCGAACATGATGGACCCGAAGTCATCTTTGGAGGAAACGACAAAGGGAAGACTAGAGGCTATGGTAAAGTTCATGTTGGTAAAACAACAGTTAATGACATCACGTTGGTAGAAGGTTTAAATCATAGTCTCTTCTTTGTTAGCCAACTGTTGGTCCCAGAAAGAGTATAATTGGTGTAAGGGGGAGGGGAATACACCAATCTCCAATAATCTTTTAAAAATACAGATTAATATTAACAGCAGGCTCTATGAAAAGGAGCGAGCTCAGAGTTTCAGATCGATCTCCTTCTATTTTAGCAGACCTGCTGCTGATGAGAAAGAGGAGAGAGCTGGATGCGGAAGTTGGTGGTTTTGTTGAAGTACTTTTAAAAAGAAATTCCTTTATGAAATCAGTAGATTAAATGTATGATGCAAGATGGTTAGTAGCAGTAGGATTAAATCAACTGGAAAGATAAAGAGAGAGAGAGCGAGACAGTCGATTTATCGTGGTTCAGAGAAACCCTCCTATGTCCACGTCAAGTTCCGTCGAACTAAAGAATCCCTTTAACCTTTGGATCTTACTTCTCTCTTATTTTTACTGGCTGAGGACCAGTCCTAGAGCTCGACTCACTTGTCGAGATCTAAGCATGATTCCAGGGTCGTGACCCTTACAACTTTACAACAGCTAGACTAAAGACTTTTAGACCAGTGAGCTTCCTAACTTCCAGAGCTTGATCTTCTCTGAAAATGGTGAAGCAGCAGAGATACTTCATTCTTCACGAATCAGCTTCTTGACTTGAAGGAGTAGTTCTGACGAGCTCTTGAGCAGCAGTGAACACTCAAGATCTTAGATTGATTAACAATGGTGAAATCTCATGAGGTCTCAACACTTGGGAATTCTCTAGTTATTTCGAGTGTTGAATTTGCTTGATGCATGAGATTTCTGCAGAGTTTTGGCTTGTTAATTGAAATTCCCGTATTAAACTCCTTTGAAGATGAGGGTATTTATAGGCCTAGAATTTAGATTCTAGCCATTGGAACTCTGACCAGTGGCAGAGAGCCGTTGGTCCTGAGTTATCTTCATGCATTGGGATTGGTCCAGGTTGGCAACTGAAGGGGCAGTAGTGGACTGAGAGACCAGCTGGTCAGTGAGAGACCAGCTTGATTCTTGAGGCAGGTGGCTACCAACTGATGAAACACAAGTAGGTCAGCTGGCCTTCTGATCCTTGAGAGTTGAGAGAAAAACTAGATTGATCATCCTATAGGAAGGAGCTCATTTAACGATCTCTTCCTTTACAGGCTGGATCGATCAACTTATTCTAGACTACATATGTCCTAACAAATACAGATGGCTCCTATCACCTATACTCTAATAAGGAGTAAGCTAGCTCTAAGTGTGGTTTCAAAGAACATCATCAAAACAACTGCAGAGGGTTCTCAACAATTTCCCCCTTTTTGATGATGCCAAAACCAATACTGAACTAAGGCAAATTTAAAGAAGTTAGCAGCTTGGACAAAGAGATATTGTCATCAAGGCTTTAATAAGAATTTCATTCTGCAACTCAGTTTACAATACATGAAAAAAGAGAAGTTTGCGAGCAAACTGAATTACAAGAATACTAACTTCTACTGCTTAACTCTAATCTAATCTAATGGTCTTCTCCATCTTCAACCTGCTTGCTTTCTAGGAGAGAACATGTTAGTTCTCCCTATTTAAACAAACTTCTTCATCCTCAATCATCAGCATCGGCTTTAGTATCTTACTTCCCGCTTCATTCCCGCTTCATTCCTTGCAGAGATAAAGTAGAAGCATTTCATAAAGTAGAAGCATTTCAAGCAATTACTGCTGCTTTCTTCTTGTTACAGGAGCTTCTTTTATGTAACAAGCTACTTTATGAAAACTGAAGTGCCTCTTGAGGAGTTTCCCTCTTGTGGCATCAATCTTGAGATTGTCTGACCAAGATCGTGTCTTCCTTGTTATGAATTTTACGGACTCTTCTTCACCTCGACTTGCTTTGAGGTACCATCTTCCCCCATTTGACTTTTTCAGCTTGGAGAGCTTGGACCTTCTGATCTACGTACTCCTCGAGATAAAGTTCGAGGGCTGAAACATCAGCAGATTGGGCAAGTCCGTATGCTTCGATGAACGAAGGCGCATTAGATTGCATTATCTCCATAGCTATGGTCCTGGTGAGGAAAGTAACATCATCTTTTAGCTCATCTAAGCTCTTGTCGAACTTGGCATTGCGTTCATTGAGCTCATCAGTGAGGATTGAGTCGACCTTGTCAATCTTCTTATCGATGAACTTCTGCTTTTGTAAGTCCACGAGTTGGAGCAAATTGAGCTTCCTTTTCATCGTCCTTAGTTCGGCCTTAACAAAGATCATGAGCCGATCTTTAGCTCCAACTTGATCACGAGTTGGTAGAGGAGATGTAGGTATAGATGGGCCGTCTTCGATTTTGACTTGCAGAAGATGAGGGGCAACAGATTGATTGGCTTTTAGCTTGATAGCCAGGGGAGAAGAGACAGTAGGGTTGGGAACAGCTGGGTGCAAGAGAGAGAACAGAGAACGAGTAACTCTCCTGGACCCCGAGAAACTGACTTCTTCAGAAGCCATCCTATTCCCTTTCCCTTTGGATGATCGGGAGGCAGAAAGGTCGGCATCGAGGGGAGCACGATGAACTTGAGTTTCCTTCATTGCATGCAGCAGGATCTTGGCAGCCTCAGAGGCATTTCTGATCATGTAGGAGGTCACACCAAGCTGCATGTCCAGCTGCAATTTGCTGTTGGGAACCAGCTGGACATTGGAGTTCTCTTCTTTGTCAGGCCAATCATGATCTGGCAGAGAATAGTGCAGTAGGAAACTGATTTTTGTCCCATGGTGGAGGGGATATTTCACTTGACTTCCACTACCCTGTCGCCATCAAGGACTCGAGAGATCCTCTTTGCTTACATGATCAGTAGGTTGACGAGCAACCTAGCCCAATTAACATCCAGCTGCAACAACACAGCGGACATTAGTCTCAGCTTAGGCAGAGAGACATTTTCATTGGAGCCGGCATAGGATAGAAAGACGCTATGGACGAATTCAAAAAGAATTCGGTATTCCGGCTTCAACAGGCTCCGGTAGAATAGCTTCAAATTGTATTCCTTCTTCAGCAAAATCAGAGCTTGCTGATAGATTTCATGGACCGCGGAGATAGGAATATCTTCAATACTGCATAGGGAGCCTGGATCGGTGAGATGGTAGGCTTGTAGAACCAGAGGTAGTTACGGAATGAAGATATCCGGTTCTCCTTCTCCTTCACCTTCGAGGCGGAAAGTCACAGATTCCAGGCCTCTATTCTCTGCCGTGAATGACCAGAAGAACTGGGTAACTTGCCTCTGGAGAAGGTGGAGTGGCTTTGCAGTGACAACGTTGAAGAAACCATCACAACGGCTGATGGAGTCGAAGATGTGGTTCAGCCCACCATAGCCATAGTTGTTGAGAACAGCTACCTTCTCGAAGAAGATTGCCGGAATAACTATCTTAACTTGTTCTGCGAATGATAAGCCTGCAACCATTGTGGAATATTTGAGAAAAGAAGTGAGATTATGCGAGCAAGAATTTTAAAAGATGCAAGAAATCTTAAAAGATTATTCTTCTTCACTATTTGGTCCGCCCTCACTTTAGGGTGAGGGTAGAGAGCAATAATAATCGATTAAGTAATCGAGTCGAACCACAAGGAATGCAAGGACGCTCAAGTCTCAAGTAGTAACCTAGCTACTAAACCTACTATTCAAGCTACCGACAAGCATGTTTTTGTGTTTTTGATTAACTAATGACACCAAAAAGTAATTATCAACTTCAAACATAACTAAACAAGCAACAAATAAGCAAATGATATAAAATCAATAGAAAATAAACATGATTCCAATTATACTTCGATTAGGCTCAAGTGATGGGTGATTAGAACTCTAACTAGAATTAACCAATTTAATCGAATTTCATGTGGGAAACCTCCTAACTATGGTTCACTCAATTCTCATTGCAATCAAGACAAGTAGATTAATGAAAGGCCTAATTCCAGCTAAAACATCAAGCAATTCATTAACTCCCAATAGCTCATGGAGTTCCTTAATCCTACTATACTCTAGCATGCAAATCTCTTGATCCTAGTATCTAATCTAAGCCTCCTAAGCATTAGATCAAACACTTGGTATGCAACTATGGTGATCAATCACAATTACATAATAAAACATAGCCCCAAGAGAAATGAACATGAAATTAGAAGGTAAATTCATAATTAAAGCCTAAACCCAATCACTTAATCCTAATCTACATATAATTGAAATCACAAAGAGAACTAGCTAGACATGATTAAGGAAAATAAACCATAAAAAGTAATTGAAATCATGCTTAAAAGAAAGAGAATTCAATAAGGAAGAAGAAGATGGTCTCCAATTGCAAATCCAACCAATGTAGCTTCAACAATCTTCAAAATACTAAAAAGGAAAGAGGGAAATGGTTCTAGGGTTGTTGGGGAATTAAAATATCAAAAAGATCCACAAATGGGGTGAATTCTAGGATTAAATACATAGAAAATCAAGTTTGGGTCGAGTTGGACCGAGTTAGACGAGCTAACTCGGTCAAGAAGTGAAGGGGGAAGGAACGGCGGCGGTCTGGCCAGGCCGCCGTCCAGGCCACCGTTCAGGCCGCCGTTTATGCTGCAACTCAGCCACCTGGCCGGCGGTCTGGCCAGGCCGCTGTCCAGGTCGCCGGCGATCCTCTCCGTGCGCAGCCCTACGGTTTCGCCTCGTTCTCCCTCGTCCGAGCTCCGATTCTCGATCTGCTTTTTGCTATGGCTTCGTATTGAACTCCTCTTTGACATGGAATGAACAAATCAGCCAAGTGAGTTCTCCATTGTTCCTGCAAAAAGCACAAAGAGACTCGAGAGAACGAGGAAAGTATAAATGAAAGCAACTAGTGAAACCCTAAATATACAACTTGAAATTCCACATGTAAGAACACAAGTTTCACTCTAATTGAGCTCGATTCTCCCTCGTTTCCGGTCTTCGATCCTTAACTACTTGAATGCTCTTTTAAAATTCTCACAAAAATAGATCAAAAACCGAGGAAAATGAGAAAAGTCTAAAGTATGCTAAGAGTTAAGAAACCCTAGCATTTCTAACATTTAAGCACATATATCGAGACTCAAACACATGCAAAACGCACTCAACATGCACATAAAATATGTGTTAATCACTCCCCCAAACTTAAGCCATTGTTCGTCCCAAACAATGAAACGAACAATCAAAACACTTAACACGTATGGAGTGTGCATTTTGAGTTCCTCAATGCCTCATATCATATCAAAAACCATTTTAGCTCAAGGAAATTCTCAAGTCAAGCCAAACATTCATAAGATCACTCACTCTCCTAACTTAGAAATCAATCACTCAAACACCTTCGACTCTAGACCTCACAAAGAATATGTGTATCACTTGATCCCTCTACATATGGAAAAGGTAAGCACTCATCGAAATCATGCAAAGCATAACTTTAGCCATAAGCTTGCCTATCAACTCAAGTTTCTAATACTACAATGCATGCACAAATTAGGATCAAAAAGGTCTTTATTAAGCTTGTAATGTAGGGACATTAGTTAAGGTAAGGAATTATAGGCTAAGTGACTTAAATTTGCATTCAAGTACTCTTAACCCCTTTCTTCTCCTTTCAATGTATGAAGTTCTTCATCTTCCACCTTATCCCACCCCTTTTTATCAAATGAAACCATAAGCTTCTTTCAAAATTTCTAAAGAAACACTCCTTTATGCCCTTATTTTATTTTATTTTTTTCAATAGGAACTTTGTTCTTATTCTTTCCTTTTCTAACTTAGAGCTTATAGGAGTGTCCTTTCATTCCAACACCAATCATCTAGACCCTTCACCATCACCCATAATTCTTTATGAATTTTTAACTTTCGCCAAGGTTCCCTTAACCATCCTTCACCCCCTATCATCCGGTTCAAGAAGAAAATGCTCTATTCAAGGCTCAAAATGGGACAACAATGATAATGACAGATAGGTTAATGTTTAGGGAAAATGGGCTATGCAATGATGGCCTAAGATCATCTCCTAATCATGCAAACATGTAGTACTTCTAACAAGAGTATCAAGACAAGTTCTAGTAAAGAAAATGCAATGCAAGATCAAGCTCTCAAGAAAGGATATTCACTATGTAAAATGCATAGTTTAAGGCTCAATATCTTCTCAAGCTTTTTGTCTAGAGCCTAAGTGCCTAAGTTCAATCCTTCCAAGCCATTTAAGTGAAATAACCCTAATCATGCTTGACTTAAACTTGAGAAATTTCAAAAATATCACCATTTAGCATTAATCATTGACATCTCACTCTAATGCACATGAGCAATTCAACACGTGCTTTTGCACTCAACCATGCATACATTCATTCACTTAAAATTTTTCCTTTCTTAAAAATTTCGCATTCAAAACCACAAACTCAACCACAAACTCATGAAGTGTAATTATTTAACCTTAATTCATCCCCAATTGCACAAAACACAACACAAACTTCCACATAAATTCAAAAACCATCAAACAAACTCAACAAATAACATAAAGTCCTTCAAAACATCCCACAACTTCAAACTCATCATCAAAGAAATTCATTTCCCAATGTCAACAACCTAAAATTCTCATCCACAATCCAAGCAAACAAATCTCAATCAAATAGATACCATCAAACCACAAAAATACCTCAAAACCATAATTTTAAAGCCAAGCAACTTCAAACATGAGAGGAAAAGACCAAGAGACTAAGACAAGAATGTAAAGCAAGAGAACAAAGCATGGAAAAATAGCAAGACATAAAATGAAAGTAATTTAAATTCATTATCCTACCCCCCTCCCCCAAACTTATTTTAGAAAATAAATTCTAAAATAAGTTTGGAGGGAAAGATATATAATGGATTTAAATTACACTTACAACATTCCAAGCTATGATGATGGTGGAGGATGGGGCCAATTCACCCCTTGATTGAGTTGATGCTCTCGGAAGCTCTCCAAAAGCTCCATCATCGATGTTACTTACTTTTCCATCTTTTTACTCCTTTCCACTTCATCAAGTTGAGTGACTCTCATCGAAGTCACCTCTTGCCTCATCACAGTGACTTGTGCATCAAGAGATTTGAATCCCCGTTCCATACTTTTCATTCTAGTCTCAAGAGTTCCAAATCTTTCATTGTATCTTGACATTTGTTCTTCTCTTGACATTTGTTCTTCTCTTGTCGAATCTTCCATTTCCTCGTCCTCTTCATCCATATGCACTTCTTCCCCTCCATTGCCAATAGTGTACTCATCCTCTTCACCATACTTGAAGATATGATTCTCCATTATCAACTTGTGCATTGGCAAGTTCAATTGCCAATTCTCTCTTTCATGAAAATTGGTGACCAATATACTCGCGGCATTAGGGAGAGGGAACTTCTCACAATCCTCTTGAAGAAAATAGAATGGGGGTGTGATAGAGTTGATAAACCTCAAGTACATTAACTTCATGAAATCCATAAGATATGCCCCCTTCAATGGAGGGTATCCACCAAGATCTTCCTTGATCCACTTGGCAATGGGAGTAAGCATTCCTCCAATGTTGACCTTTCCGGAATTCACTCTTGCTTGCTTCAACAATTGAGGGATAAAGAGATGTGTAAAACTTATCTTCCTCTTTGTCAACATAGCATAAAGAATGAAAAGATCATCGATCCGGACCGAGGTATTCTCCTTTCTTGCAACAATTGTGTGGCCAAGGATTTTAAGCACCATTCTTAACACCGGATTCCGCACCTCATTTGACTTTGAATATCCCAACTTGAAACCTTCCGGGGAAAGCGGTACAAGCTTGTTCCAAATGGAATAGTGCTCGAAAGCTTGCTCTATCAACACATCACCCCCATGTGGTACTCCAAAAATATCATCTATCTCCTCCAAGCTCATTTCATGTCTTTCACCAAACAATTGGAATTGAATACCTTGCATGAGATGAATATTTTCGGCCTCCACCGTGCTCATAACTTCAAGAACAACTTTTTCATAAGTTTGTCTATCCTCAATAGTATCATCAAGGATACGTCCCTAACCAATATTATCAAAAAGAGACTTTACATTATCGTAAAGCCCTATCTTCTCCAAAACCTCTTTTGAAGGAAACCTTGTTGGAATAATGCCCTTTTTCACAAGAGTGGCGAATTTATCCCTTTCCTCATATATTTCCATCGAATATCATGAGCTTCCGGTGTTGTAGGATCCCTTCTTGGTTGGAATGACGAGGAGGAAGCATCCTTTCTCTTCTTGTTTGTAAGAGAAGCAATCAAATCCTTAGAAGTTGTTGCTTTTTCTTTTTCTTTTCCTCTAGACTCCTTCTTCCTACAAATTATGAAAAATTCCAAATAAATTTCAAGAAGATAGACCAAGAATTTTCATATTGTAAGCAACTTTTCTCATGAACTCATGATTCCCTTGAACGTGTATGCTCCCAAAAAAAAAAATTGAATTTTAAGCAAGTATCAAGAATGTGAATTCCTACAATGTTCTCCAAAAATTTATACAAGTTCCTTCAATCCTATTCATGAATGTTCAAGTAGAAAGAAGTACAAATTTCCATGAATATTTAAATCAAAAAGATATAGCACAATTCATAAATGCAAGAATTAATGCCATTCAATTCATGCTCCTTCCCAAAATTCAAAAATTCAAAAATTTCTCCCAAAAATTCAAGAAAAACCTAAGCTAGGAATTCTATTTAAACTATCACAAATGATGGGCAAAATACATACCAATTCATAGAATGAGTGTAGAAATCCCATAAAAGCAAAGGTGTAGAACATCTTACCTCATTTTCTTGGGGAAACTTGAAGAACTTCACAACTTTGAACAAGAACCTTAGATTTTCGTTTTTTAGGTTAGGGTGAATGAAAAAGTGAGTTCTAGGGCTTAAAATGTAGCTTATGGGATGGGTAATGAGACTATGGAAGGACTTAACAAGATTCAAAGTGATTTGAGAGTAATTAGAACATGAAATTTCAAATGTTTTAGTGAGAGAAAGTGATGTTCATGCTTGAAAAAGGGTTTGAAAAACATAAAATGAAGAAAAGGAAGTGAAAAAAAATCAAAAATAGAAAATAGGGGGGAGGAAGGACCGGCGGCGGTCTGGCAGGCCGCCGGCAACTCGCCCCGTTTCAGTTTTCGGCCATTTCCGACGCGTTTCTCGACCTTTTTCGATCCTTTTCGAAGCACCGGGTCCCTCTCGACTTCCTCTTTATTCTCCCTAAGCATTTTTTTCAACTTTCTTTTTCAACATTTTCTATTTTTTATGGTTTTTCTCAAAAATAAAACGAAAATTGCAACAAACTCAAAAATTGAAAAATGAAATAAAAACTCACAAAAACGAAAAAGAAAAGGATACGTGTTGAGGTGCCTCTCAACAAGCGCTTTGTTTAACGTCGTTAGCTCGACTTAGTCTCCAAGATCAAGCATCATTAAGAAGAATGGTCGACTCCTCCTTGAACTTCTTCGAATTGAAATAGAGTTTAAGTCGATGTCCATTAACAACGAAGGCAGAACCATCATTCTTTAGAAGTTCAAATGTGTCATTCTTGAAACTCCTACTCACAATGTAAGGACCGGTCCACCTTGATTTGAGTTTTCCGGGGAAAAGACGAAGACGGGAGTTAAAGAGAAGAACCTCGTCTCCCAGAATAATCACCTTGCTTCGAATCTCTAAATCATGAAACTTCTTGGCTCTTTCCTTGTAAATCCGAGAATTTTCATAAGCCTCGTTTCTCCATTCATCCAATTCCACAAGATGATTCTTCCTATTCACTCCGGCCTCCTTAAACTCAAGATTAATTCTCTTCATAGCCCAAAATGCCTTATGCTCAATCCCCAAAGGCAAGTGACAAGACTTTCCAAAGACAAGTTGATATGGAGACATACCAATGGGGGTTTTGTAGGCGGTTCGATAGGCCCACAAAGCATCATCGAGTTTCTTCGCCCAATCCTTTCGAGTAGTGATTGTTTTCTCCAAAATTTGCTTGATTTCCCGGTTTGCAAGCTCGGCTTGACCATTGGCTTGAGGATGGTATGGAGATGTAATCTTGTGCTTCGCTCCATACTTAGCGAGAACACTTTCCAACCATTTGTTATTGAAGTGAGACCCCCCATCACTAAGCAAAGCCCTAGGAGTTCCAAACCGAGTCAAAATATTCTTCTTTAAAAACTTGATCACAACTTTGGAATCACTAGTCGAAGTAGGAATTGCTTCAACCCATCTTGAAACATACTCAATAGCAAGAAGAATGTAGGAAAAACCACAAGAATTAGGGAATGGTCCCATAAAGTCTATCCCCCAAACATCAAACAACTCAACCTCAATCATAATGTTTTGAGGCATCTCTTCTTTCCTTGTGATATTCCCCATTCTTTGACATCTATCACAACTCTTCACAAAAGTTTGGCAATCCTTAAAAATCGAAGGCCAATAGAATCCGCTTTGAAAAACCTTCCAAGCAGTACGATTAGCCCCAAAATGACCCCCATTCGGTCCCTCATGACAATCTCCAATAATCTTGAGCCATTCATTGTCCATAGCACATCTACGAATAATTCCATCGGCACACCTCCTCCATAGATACGGATCTTGCCAATAATAGAACCTCACATCTCTAAGGAACTTGGCCTTTTGATAATCCGAGAGATATGGTGGCAATTCTCGAAGTACAAGGTAATTAGCCAAGTCGGCAAACCAAGAATCTTTGCACTTCAACACCATAATCTTCTCATCTAGAAAACACTCATTGATACACAATCTCAAATCTTCACCTTCAATTGGCTTTTCAAGCCTTGACAAATGATCGGCTAGCACATTATCTACCCTTCTTCTATCACGAATCTCCATGTCGAATTCTTGTAGAAGGAGGATCCAACAAATCAAACGAGGCTTTGCATCCTTCTTCGCCATGAGATGTCGTATAGTCATATGATCCGAATAGACAATAGTGTGATTCCCGACAAGATATGACCAGAATTTGTCAAATGCGAAGACAATGGATAAAATTCCCTCTCGGTTGTTGTGTAGTTCTTTTGAGCACCATCCAATGTTCTACTAGCATAATGAATGACTCGAAACACCTTATCTTTCATTTTCCCCAAGACCACTCCTAAAGCATAATCACTTGCATCACACTTTAGAATGAAAGATTCACTCCAATTAGGCTTGATGAGAATAGGAGTAGAGATGGGAGCTTTCTTCAATGTCTCAAAGGCTTTCAAACATTCTTCATCAAAGACAAACTTCACATCTTTTTGCAAGAGATTGCAAAGTGGCTTGGTAATCTTGGAAAAACCTTCAATGAACCTTCTATAGAACCCCGCATGACCAAGGAAGCTTCAGATTGATTTCACATTTGTTGGAGGCGGAAGCTTCTCTATGGCGACAATTTTGGTTCTATCAACTTCCAAACCATCTTTAGAGACCTTATGTCCAAGCACAATTCCATCTCGAACCATAAAGTGACACTTCTCCCAATTCAAGACAAGAGAAGTGTCCTTACATCTTTGCAACACTTTGGTGAGATTATCCAAACAAGAATCAAAACTCTCCCCGAAGACTGAGAAGTCATCCATGAATACCTCTATAATATTTTCAATCAAACCTCCGAAAATAGACATCACGCACCTTTGGAAAGTGGCTGGAGCATTACACAACCCAAAAGGCATCCTCCTATAAGCAAATACTCCATAGGGGCATGTAAAGGCCGTCTTGTGTTGATCCTCCGGGGCTATGGCAATTTGATTGTATCCGGAATACCCGTCAAGAATACAATAGTGCTCATAACCCGCCAAACGATCCAATATCTGATCAATAAAGGGCAAAGAGAAGTGATCTTTCCTTGTTGCCGCATTTAGAGCCCTATAATCAATGCAAACTCTATATAACGGTGGCAATTCTTGTAGCAATAATCTCATCATTCTCATTCTTGACCACCGTCATCCCCCCTTTCTTCGGAACAACTTGGGTAGGACTCACTCATTCACTATCCGAGATGGCGTAAATCATTCCCGCATCTAATAGCTTCAACACCTCTTTTCTCACCACTTCTTGCAAGACCGGATTCAACCTCCTTTGAGGTTGAACCTTGGGACGACAATCATCTTCCAATAGAATACGATGCATGCATATAGATGGACAAATACCCTTGATATCATCAATAGACCAACCAATAACATCTTTAAACTCCCTAAGAACTCTCAACAACTTGTCTAATTCGGACTCTGACAAGTGTTGTGACACTATAACGGGTAAAGAGTCATTATCACCAAGAAAGACATACCTTAGATGATCGGGGAGAGGTTTCAATTCTTGAGAGGCACTTGAAGAAGATTCCGCCTTAGTTGAACTCCCACTCTCCCCCGGTTGGTTGATGTCAAGGTAATGAACCTCATCCTTCAATGATCCTTGATTTGCTTCCAAATAAGCAATGGACTCCAATAAGTCATCACAAGCATCATCTAAATCGGAATAGGAATAGAAAGAATTGGAGATGATTTCCTCCGTGAGGTCTTTTGCCATAAATGTAGGCAAAGTGGTAATTGCATTGCACTCCTCATAAGTTGAGTCATCTCCTCGCTTCATTGCATCGAAGATTGAAAGAGTGAGGGTCTCTCCATTCACTCTAAAAGTGAGATTTCCGTCTTGTACATCAATAAGAGCTCTTCCGGTTGCTAGAAAAGGACGCCCAAGAATGAGGGGCATCCTCTCATCTTCCGGCATATCCAAAACAATGAAATCTGCGGGAAATATGAATCCCTCCACTTTTACCAAAACATCTTCAACAATTCCTTGAGCATATGATATAGAACGATCGGCCATTTGAAGACAAATAGATGTAGGTTTGATCTCTCCAATATCCAACCTCTTAAAGATAGACAATGGCATCAAATTGATACTAGCTCCTAGATCACATAAGACATTTCCAAACTTTTTTCCTCCAATCACACATGCTATTGTGAAGCTTCCGGGATCCTTCTTCTTCAAAGGCAATTTTCTTTGAATCACCGCACTAACTTCCTCCGTGAGGCTAATTGTTTCAAATGAACCAACTTCCTCTTTTTAGCCACGACATCCTTCAAAAACTTCACATAGCCAGGCATATCACGAAGTGCATCAAGCAAATGAATGTTGATTTGTACCTTATTGAATATATCCAAGAATCTCATCAACTTCTCATCAACCTTAGGCTTGGCTAAATGATGAGGGAATGGAGCCTTCGAAAAAACATCCTTGGTAGGAAGAGGAGCCTCTACTAGCACCGCCTTAGGAGCTTCTCCTTGAACTTCTTTCTTGATTCTTCATCAATAGTTGGAGACTCTTCATAGGGTATGTCTTCAACAAGAACTTCCTCTTCTTTACTCTTGGATGTAGCTTCATTCTCATAGCCTCACTCTCAGGTGATACACCCTTTAGGATTCATCTCCGTGTTGCTTGGAAACTTTCCGGTGTGTGTTGAGTGGTGGCTTGGTTAGCCATTTGACTTATTTGGCCCTCCATCATCTTCACTTGCTTTGTTAAAGATGTAAGTGAATTCTCCAAGGCACTCACCTTTTGCCCGGTTTGTGTGATGAAATTTCCTTGTTGAGAAGACATTTGAGCTTGATTTGCCAACATTTGTTGCATCATTTGCTCCATTGATGGAGAATTCTTCTTTGGTTCCTCAATAGCTCCTTGAGATACTGAAAATCCGGGAGGTGGCAATTGAGCATTGTTAGGATTACTATAAGAGAGGTTAGGATGAGGTCGATTGTTGGGATTGTATGATTGATAACCTCCTTGATACCCATAAGAATTTCCTCCTTGGGGCCTTGGAAACCTCCTTTGTTAAAATTTCCATATTGCCTTTGGTTAACAAAATTCAAGTCTTCACTTCCACTAAGCTCCAAGTTCTCTTGATATTGATGAACACTTTGAACTTGAGCTTGAGATTGAGCTTTCCTCTCTTCTTCATATTGCTTCTTCATATTAGCAACTTCCATTGCTAGAGCATCATACTTCTCATCATCAATAGAAGCAACTCTTCTTGATGGAGCCCTCTCCATGGGCCATTGATAACTGTTAGAAGCCATTTCCTCAAGAATCCTTAGAGCGTCCTTTGTATTTCTATTCACAAGGCATCCTCCGGAAGTAGCATCCACTATGCTTCTCGTGTGAGGTGTGAGGCCACTATAGAATGTGGTGATTTGTTGTCCCTCGTTGAAACCATGTTGAGGGAACTTCCTTAATAACTCTCTATATCTTTCCCATGCCTCAAACAAGGTCTCGTCACCTTGTTGAGAGAAGTGTGAGATGTCGGAGATGAGCTTTGAGCTTTAGATGGTGGAAAGTATTTGGAGAGAAAGGCCTTGCACAAGTCATCCCATGTATGAATGTTGGCCTTGTTCAATCCCTTGTACCAATCCTTGGCCCGATCCCGTAGAGAAAACCCAAACATCCGCATACGAATAACATCACTTGGCACTCCATTTAGCTTGACTGTATCGCACATATCAAGAAACATGCTAAGATGGGCATTTGGATCCTCCGTGGGACTTCCACCAAATCGTTCACTCTTCACAATTTGAATAAGTCCGGATTTGAGCTCAAAATTGTTGGCATTGATCGTCCCCCACTCTCCTCCTTGGAATTGTTCCGTTGGAGGTTGGAACATATGGTTGGGAGGAGGTGGTGGAGCCTCATTTGCCCTTCTTTCTTGCTCATCTCTCCAAGCTCTCATATCTTCAAGTTCCTTCCTAAGAGCCTCATAATCTTGATTGTTGGCCATGTCTTGTTCTTCAATAGAATTTCTTCTTCTATGTCTTCTTTCAAAGTTCAAGACTAAAGGTTGAACGAGTCTTCCTTTAGACCTTGTGTGCATACACCTACAAAACAAAAATCAAAAGAGAAAAATACTTGAATTAGTAATTCAATAACCAAATCAACTATTGAAACTTAAACTATGCACTCCCCGGCAACGGCGCCAAAAATTGGTCCACCCTCACTTTAGGGTGAGGGTAGAGAGCAATAATAATCGATTAAGTAATCGAGTTGAACCACAAGGAATGCAAGGACGCTCAAGTCTCAAGTAGTAACCTAGCTACTAAACCTACTATTCAAGCTACCGACAAACATGTTTTTGTGTTTTTGATTAACTAATGACACCAAAAAGTAATTATCAACTTCAAACTTAACTAAACAAGCAACAAATAAGCAAATGATATAAAATCAATAGAAAATAAACGTGATTCCAATTATACTTCGATTAGGCTCAAGTGATGGGTGATTAGAACTCTAACTAGAATTAACTAATTTAATCCAATTTCATGTGGGAAACCTCCTAACTATGGTTCACTCAATTCTCATTGCAATGAAGACAAGCAGATTAATGAAAGGCCTAATTCCGGCTAAGACATCAAGTAATTCATTAACTCCCAATAGATCATGGAGTTCCTTAACCCTACTATACTCTAGCATGCAAATCTCTTGATCCTAGCATCTAATCTAAGCCTCCTAAGCATTAGATCAAACAGTTGGTATGCAACTATGGTGATCAATCACAATTACATAATAAAACATAGCCCCAAGAGAAATGAACATGAAATTAGAAGGTAAATTCACAATTAAAGCCTAAACCCAATCACGTAATCCTAATCTACATATAATTGAAATCACAAAGAGAACTAGCTAGACATGATTAAGGAAAATAAACCATAAAAAGTAATTGAAATCATGCTTAAAAGAAAGAGAATTCAATAAGGAAGAAGAAGATGGTCTCCAATTGCAAATCCAACCAATGTAGCTTCAACAATCTTCAAATACTAAAAGGAAAGAGGGAAATGTTTCTAGGGTTGTTGGGGAATTAAAATATCAAAAAGATCCACAAATGGGGTGAATTCTAGGATTAAATACATAGAAAATCAAGTTTGGGTCGAGTTGGACCAAGTTAGACGAGCTAACTCGGTCAAGAAGTGAAGGGGGAAGGAACGGCGGCGGTCTGGCCAGGCCGCCATCCAGGCCGCTGTTCAGGCTGCCGTTTATGCTGCAACTCAGCCACCTGGCTGGCGGTCTGGCCAGGCCGCCGGCGATCCTCTCCGTGCGCAGCCCTACGGTTTTGCCTCGTTCTCCCTCGTCCGAGCTCCGATTCTCGATCTGCTTTTTGCTATGGCTTTGTATCAAACTCCTCTTCGACATGGAATGAACAAATCAGCCAAGTGAGTTCTCCATTGTTCCTGAAAAAAGCACAAAGAGACTCGAGAGAACGAGGAAAGTATAAATGAAAGCAACTAGTGAAACCCTAATTATACAACTTGAAATTCCACATGTAAGAACACAAGTTTCACTCTGATTGAGCTCGATTCTCCCTCGTTTCCAGTCTTCGATCCTTAACTACTTGAATGCTCTTTTAAAATTCTCACAAAAATAGATCGAAAACCGAGAAAAACGAGAAAAGTCTAAAGTATGCTAAGAGTTAAGAAACCCTAGCATTTCTAACATTTAAGCACATATATCGAGACTCAAACACATGTAAAACACCCTCAACATGCACATAAAATACGTATTAATCACTATTCAACTAATAAATAGAATGTAAAGCAACGGTCGAGATTATTTGAGCAAATTTGGACGGTCAGGGTTGTGTTAGCGTGTAATCGAGGGATCATGAGTAAGTGCCGGTTGCGAGTGGTTGAGTGAGTGGGACATACGCATGTCGCTTTTCACTCGAACCGTCAGAATATGAATTCTAATCCCCTCGGTCCTTAAGAAACCTTTCAAGATCCTAACTATTAAAACTAGGCAAAACTATACATATGTTAGAGTGTCATAATGGATAGATAAGACTCTTGCAAAAGGGAATTTTGAAAGATAGAACTTTAAATCAGATAATCCCTTCATCTATAGTAATTTTCCTCATACCTTAGAATAAAGTTGTTGGAATTAACAAATAATAAATGCAGAAAGGGCAAGAGAAAGAAGGCTAAACACTTAGACTGTGATTGATACAAATTCCCAGGTTCCCCCTTAACTGATCATCAGGTTCTTGAAAGAACAGACGTGCTGTTGAAGAGCGAGCTGACTTAAGGTGAGCAGCTAGCAGAGATCTCCAACAAGCTTTAGGGAGCAACCAACTGGTGTGAGCAACCAACTGCTACATCACCCCTTTGATAAACAATCAACTGTTTTTGATCATGCTGGATACTGGGTGGCCAGCTGGTCATCAATCACGACCTGTTGCTAAATTCGGACTTTACAATCAGCAGCAAGCTCATCCATTTAAGTTGATAACAAACTGGGCGAGAGTTAATGGCAGAAAAATGATCGAGCTAGAAGGACGATCACAGGAATATATATGTAAATGCCATCTTTCTCCAATTTCCCTTCATGTTATCATTCCATGATCTGGTTTCCCAATAATGAGCTGCATGGGAGGGATCTGGTTTATCTTGAAACATTCTTTTTGCAGCGAGCTGATTAGAATTGTGATATCCTGCATCTGTGTTCCTGGTATAGCTCATTAAGGATGTTCCAGTTTCCCGTTGCTGTGAAACCCTATGTTGATCAGGATTTCTTTTCTTCGATCGGTCCAACTGCATGCTCTTTGTCACTGTTCATGCGTTTGAAGCAGCAGCTCTTTAGGGATCAAGACAATCTCGCAAGCAGCGAGCTTCCTTCTTCCTATCCTGCAATTTAAATAGACTTGGCAACCCACTTATAAATGGGCGCCTTGTTAGTAGTTACAAGTTCTTTAGGATAAGAGGAAGTCTTCTTCTTGGAGTGACGCGGAGCGGGCTGGTATCCTTCAGCTTGTCAATAGGGCTCCTCATAGTATTTAGGATAGGCAGCATGATATTTGAACTTATAGGGCTACTCTTGGTACCCAGATTGATACCACTGATTGGGGTACCATGGTTGCTGATATTGGTATGTTGAGTAGTCGGGCTGATAGTACTATTGATAGTGAGTCCAAGACCTTTGATACTCAACCTGCTGTTGTTGTGGCTATTTCTCATAGCAATAATAAATAGGTTGCTTCCTTTGTGGTTTGAAAGCAGGCTGCTTTTTCTTAGTTCCAGATCATCTTTATGAACCAGATGAATAATCATTCTTCTTTTGAGAAACTTCAGCAGACTGATTGTTAGAGCTTGATGCCTTGTGCTCTTTGATCAGAATGGCTTGGGGTTGCTGAACTGGATTCTTAAGTCATCTAGTTTTGTCAGGTAGCGATCAATGAGTTAGCTTATCATCCTTTGACTTTTCTTTTGATTTAACAAAGGTAATACGACAATCATTCTTCTTTTGATTCTCTTTCTAACCATTAAATCCAATTCCAGTCTTGATTGTTGGACTTCTCTGTACAGAGTGGATTTCATCTAGCTTGTCTTTTCCTTCAATCATCTGGTTGAGTTTCTGATGGAGATTTGATTCTTTCTCAACCAGGATTCTATTTCGAGTTGTCAGATCCATCAGCTTGGCAGAGAGTGAATGGATTTCTTTGTCTTTGTCCTCCAACATTTTTTTCAAATATTTTTCTATCAAGGTGGACTCGTCAGCTTGCACTTTGAGAATTTTGATTTCATTTTCCTTATCAGCATCATAAGGAGTAAACTGATCATTCAGTGCGAGCTTATACTTTTCAACCTCTTCCTCCAACCTCTTCCCGACTATATCCAACTCTTTGAACATTGTTGAGAGCTTTTTGTAATCATCCATTTGCTGGCTAAATTCCTCCTAAGATACCGCCTCAGTTGGTTTCTTGCCTGCACTATCAAAGTTTGAAGGAAATAGAGAGGTAGGTGGAGAAACTAACTTGGAGTTTGGATTAAGGTTATCTAAACTCATGCAACATTCTTCTTCTTCATAATCATCTATGTTTATTTCATCAGCAAGGTAGTATCTTCCTATGATGGTCAGACCATCTTCTTCTTCATCATTCAGTTCCCCGTCAGCGTAGAATCCTTCATCAGATGAAGTGTCTGAGAAGTGGGCTTCCTTCTTGAACGCTTCTTCAGCGAAGAATGCATCACGCTGTTTCTTCAGCTTTCGATTGCGCTTGGCAAGAAGAGTGTCACGTTCTGCTTGATTTAGATCAGGACACTCCGATTTGTAGTGACCTGGTCTGTTATAGTGAAAATAGCTACCCTCGGAAGTGTTAGAAAAATTATATTAAGAGGGGGTAGTTTTACTTTCATCATCCTCGCAGCATCCCTGATGACTTGTTTCTTGGGTAACATGAGGGCACATAATATATCTAATTGGTTGTATCGAGACATAATGTCTGCATTAGGTTGAGAGATATCCCCTCAGGGAGTTCACAAGGTTTAAACATAGAGATAACTCTAAATAAAGTATCAGCCCCAATCTACAAATTGAGACAGAGCGGTGATTCAGTTGTGACTCTTTAGTGGAATGCGTCACAACTCTAATGAAATAAATGCTCTGGGTTGATCATGGAATTATTTCATTAGGTAAGGCTAAACTGTGTCTGGTACATAGATCCATGGGATGGCCAAGAGCTCTTCGGGAAAGGAAAACAAGGTATTATTGAGCGAGATCAGTTTTGGACTGAAAAGAAGTATTATGGGCTCGGGCTCATAATGTGGCGCTATACTATATAGTATGGGGCGCCTGTTTCTCTTCTGGTGTCCATCTGAGCTCAATAATTGTACTCTGGTTAAATATGTAGTATGAAATAAATTAATATCTAATTAATTAAGATTTATCCATAATTATGGAATTAGATAATTAATTTAATATTTACATATAATATCTTCCTATAATAATTAAGATTAATTCTAATTATTTATTTAATTATAATTTATTCCGGTAATTATTAACTGAATCGAGCTTAATTAATTAAGCCCGTATCTTAGTGGGAAAGGAAGAGATAGGCGCCCCTCCTCCTATAAATAAGGAGGAAGTGATTCTCAAAACCCTAATCTAATTCTCTAGAAGGGGACGCCACTTGCAGAGAGCAGAAGGGGATTCCAAGTTCCAAAGTTCCGAGACGCCCACTTAGTCAAAGAACTTCAAGGAAAGGGATCACATCCCAGTAATCTAGACCTGTAGATTACTCCATCTGCGATCGAAAGGAATAATCTCTAAACTCAATGTATGATGTAATTGCATGTAGAATTATCACATCCAATTTGAAGATCTAGTGGGAAAAATGAGCGCTTTCAAGCAGCGGTTCCATCAGTTCGGACCAGTTATTCCTTTAAGTATAAACGGTAGAAAATATACCCTAGTAGTTGTAGATAATTATTCTAAATTTACATAGGTTATTTTCATGTAAAAAAAGAAGGAGACGTTGGAGAAACTGCCTGCCCTAATCACCAGATTGTGCAATGAGAAGAACTCGACTGTCTTAACCATCCAATTGATCGAGGAACATAGTTCATTAATTAGATGGTTGAATCATTCTGCACAGAGAAAGGAATTCATCATCAAACTTTAGCTGCAAGAACACCTCAACAGAATGGCATTGTAGAACGTTGTAATAGATCGCTGAATGAAACAACTCCTACAATGCTAAACGAGACCAAACTTCCCAAGAAGTTTTGGGCAGAGGTAGTCAACACAGCTTGCTACACCCAGAACAGATCGGTCATCACAATCTGACACGGGAAGACTCCATACGAGCTGTGGAGGAACAAACTGCCTAAGCTTAAATACTTTAAATCTTTTGGTTGTTTGTGTTACATTCATAACAATGGGAAATCACAATTAAAAACTTTTTATAGCAAAGCTGATCCTGGAGTATTCTAGGATATTCTGAGATTAACAATGCATTTAGAGTTTTTAATAAGGTTACCATGACACTGGAAGTAACACCTCCTGTTGTGTTTGATGAATCTATCTGAATGTATAGGGAAATTCCATCATCTAGCAATGCAGATTAGTCCATAAACCAGACCAGCTCACAAGATAAAGTTCTTGAAGAAATCTTGAGCTAGGGACCGTCAGATCAAGAAGAAGAAGAAGAAGAATAAGAAGAAGAAGAACTAGTTCAGGTTGATCCTAACCCGGCCTCAGAGCAAGGGGGAACATAAGCACCTACTCAAACCTGCAAATTGCCTGTTGAACAAAGTCAACCTGTATCTCCCAATTCAGATCAACAGATCACCGTGGACCAATTAGCTAATCAACTTGAGCAGCTTAATCCCTTCATTCCTCAACCTCTACCAAAGTTTGACGATCCTGTTGATGAGCCTGAACCAGAATTATCTGAAGAAGAGATCACTCGTCATCGTAGATGGGTTGATGCTCACTCTGAGGAGTTCATTGTTGGGAACCCAAACACGGGTGTGAGAACAAGAAGACATATCGATGAAAGTTGTCTTTTGAGCTGCTATCTCTCTTACCAAGAACCCAGTAGCATCGATGAAGCTCTTGCAGATCCAGATTGGACAACTACCATGCAAGAAGAGCTCAATGAATTCAAAAGAAATAAGGTGTGGTCACTCATACATCATCCTCCTCATCAAGGTGTTAAATGGATTTTCAAGAATAAGAGAGATGAAACTGGAGAAGTAGCTCGCAAAAAAGCCAGATTGGTTGCGAAAGGTTACTGTCAGCAAGATGGGATAGATTATGAAAAAACTTTTGCGCCAGTTGCTAGGTTGGAAGTAATAAGATTGTTCCTAGCCTATGCAACTCATCATCAATTTACAGTCTATCAGATGGATGTAAAGAGTGTGTTCCTCAACGGCAGACTAAAGGAAAAAGTCTACGTGGAACAACCCCCCGGTTTTGAAGGAGACCAGTCCAAGGTCTACAGACTGCACAAGGCAGTGTATGGACTTAAGCAAGCTCCCCGAGCTTGGTATGAAACTTTGGCAAAGTTTCTATTGGAATCTGGATTCAAACGTGGAAGAGTCGACAAAATGCTTTGCACTTTTAAGTGGAAAGACCATATCATTTTACTACATATTTATGTTGATGATATGATATTTGGATTGAAATCTAAGTTTCTACGTGATGAGTTTGGACAACTCATGCGAGACGAGTACAAGATGTTTATGATGGGTGAGATGAACTTCTTTCTAGGTTGTATGTTAAGCAGTCTAAAGAAGGAATCTACATCTGTCAGAGCAAATATGCACACGAACTGACAGACAAGTTTGGAGTCAAGAACTGCAAGCCAGTTCGAGTCCCAATGCTTGTAAACAGAAAGATTGGTCCATATACTAATAGAAAACCTACCGGCATAACTCAGTACAGAGGAATGATGGTTCTATACTTTATCTTACTGCTAGTCGACCTGGCATCTCTATTGCAGTTGCAGTGTGTGCTCGGTTTCAAGCTACACCAAAAGAATCTCACCTAGAAGCTGATAAGAAGATTCTCCATTATGTGAAAGGAACTGCCAACTACGGTTTGTGGTATCCTTGTGATGACAATCTGGAACTTACAGGTTACTCAGATTCAAATTATGGAGGTTGTAAACTAGATCGAAAGTTTACATCTGGAACGTGCTAGTTTCTCGGTAGAAAACTGATATCCTGGTTTTCAAAGAATCAGACTTATGTGGCCACCTCAAGAACTGAAGCTGAATACATGGCAGCTAGAAGCTGTTGGGCATAGATCTTGTGGTAAAGCAACAACTTAAGGACTACGAGATCTCAGTCAGTGAAGTGCCGATTTTTTGCAATAGCATAAGTGCAATCGCAATCACCATGAATCCAGTTCACTACACGAGATGCAAGAACATTGATGTTAGGCATCACTTCATTCGTGACCATGTTGAAAAGAAGGACGTAGTGATAGAGAAGATCCATACTGACATTTAGCGAGCTGACATTTTAACCAAACCCTTGCAAGAGGAAAGGTTCAAAATGATGTGTGGCAAACTAGGGTTACTCAGTGTGACCTGATAGGTTGCGCACCAGTTTTGCTTCCCTCAACAGTCCAAGGAAGCTAGATTAGTTTGACATCTGGACATCAACTGCAAACATCAAACTGATCTCTCAATGTCAGTTTGACATACACAGATTAAGGGGGAACTGGAGACGCAATATCAGTCTCCATTACTTTAACTTTTTTAATAAGTTTTATGTTCTCAATCATTCATATTAATTGATGCGTGTTTATTACAATTTATTGAAATATTTACCGACACAAACTCATGACATTCTTCCATTTTGCCAAGAATGTCAAATGGTTTTCACGAGATTTAAGAATGCATTTAATTTGGAAGAGACGGTTGCGTGGAAAGGCAAACTGTGTGTAGCCCATTCGCCCGCTCACTCGCAGCTCACTTGCCCACTAACTCAACCAAGATCTCACGTCGCACATACACGCACAGATATAAGTCTTCTAGATTGCGAAAATCAATCTTGACCGTAGATTAAAATTTCTTATAAATACACACTTACTCTATAGAGGACTTCATCTTCCTCACTTAGCAATTTCAAATTCCTGCAATTTTTTCTCTCAAAACCCTTACTCACAAAAATTCAAAATTCCCAAATCTCTAAACCTTCAAATATGTCATAGGAAACCTCTACTTCCGGCCAGGATGCCAGGCCCGCCATCGCCACTAAGAAGGCACTCTTGTGCAACGAGAGGATAACCATTATCAAGCCCGATGTAAAGCATGAATGGGTGGCCGTTCTCAACCACTACAGTTTCGCTAGACTAGAATCCTTGTTCAATCTCATCCAAAAAAATTTGGGCTTCCACTCTATCATCTCTGCCCAGCCATCGTTTGTTCTCCCCAAGCATGCCGCAATCTTCTATTACACTCTTCGAGCAATGGAGATCGCCTCTAATGTCGTTCCCAAGAGATTCGACCTAGCCACATCAACATTCTGGATACCTATCACTAGTGTCCCCGACTAGTACATTTTTCTCTTGCCGCTCATTCTAAGAACCTATGGGTTGAAGGATGAAGGCAAAATATGTTGGATAAATGACGTTCCGCTCGACAAAGTCCACGAATCATACCAGGAAGTGGTGGTGAAACTCGAGGATTTGTTCGATTTGAAGACCTTCATTCGGAGAATGTTGAAGCTGAAGTATAGAGTTCTCTTCGACTTTGCACAGAAGGTGTTTATGGCTTTTTTCGGCATTCACGAGTGATCCGCCCTCACTTTAGGAGTGACGGTAGAGAGCAATAATAATCAATTATAGTATAATTGAGTCGAATCCTCAAGAAATGCAAGGTCGTTTAAGATTCAAGTAGTAATCTAATTATCTAGCTACTATTAAAGCTTACAAGTGACATGTTTTTGTGTTTTCTTATTCCTATTAAGTAATGCAATTGGAAAAGTAACAAATTAAATAACAACTAATAACCAAAGTTAACAAACAATAGTAGAAAACTTGGTTCCAAATATAATCTGATAATCACTAGAGGCCTAGGTTTAAGGATTTGCATGGATTAGCCATTTTAATCTAATTCATATGGGAGTTCTATATATAGTAAACATCAATTCTTCTCTCGAAGCAACCAATATTAGTGGATTAACCTATGACATCTATCTCCGACTAGGACTCAAGATGCATAAATTAACTCCAAATAGCTCAATTAATTATCTAGAAGCTACTACTAGCAAGAATTACTAATATGTTGTAATTGGATGCTAAGTGCTATGAATTAAAGCCTACTAAGCATTTAACCAAACACCTTGTATGCACTCAATGATGGCCAATCAATCATGCAATAATATTAAGTCCCAAATCACAAGACATATGAATTAGAAGGTAAATCCAACAATAAAATCCAAAAACCTAGTAATCTAGATCATATCTTCATATATTGGAACCAAAGAGGAATTTAGCTAGACATAATTGAAGGAATTAAACCATGAAAAAGAGAAAAAATCATGATGAAAATAAAGAGAATTAAATAAGGAAGAAGAAGATGGTCTTGAATTGCAAATCCACCAAGTATAGCTCCAACAATCTTCAAAATACTAAAAAGGAAAGAGGGGAATGTTTCTAGGGTTATAGGAATATTCAATGTGCCAAAAGATCCCCCCAAATGAAGTATAATATCCTATTTATATCATTACATTGAGTGGGGGTCAAAACATAATTAGAAAAAGATAGCAAATGAGGAGAAAAATAGATTTTTCGTAGGAAAAAAATGGGGCGGCGCGCCCGCTCCCGGAGGTCGCGCTTCCAAGGCCAACTTTTCTTCATTGTCGCGCGACCGGGGGCAGATTCTGAAGCGGTCGCGCGCGTGGTCGCGCCCATGTTGCTCCCGCTACACAACAATTTTGTTTTGGCTCGTTCTCCCTCGTCCGAACTCAGAATCTCGATCCGCTTTTTGCTACAGACTCCTAACAAACTCCTCTTCGATATGGAATGATCAAATTGGCCAAATGAGTTCTTTATTATCCTGCAAAAAGGCATGAAAAGACTCGAGAGAACGAGGAAAACATAAATGAAGTAAAACTAATGAAACCCTAGCTTTATAACTTGAAATTCCTCATTTCTAACCCTAGGTTTCACTCTAATCAAGCCCAACATACACAAAAAATACGTGTTAATCAACGAGACAGTGATGTTGCCTGAATTAATTCAAATGTATAACCGCTGTCGTTCGCAAATTTAATGTGAACTGGGCTCAATTTCTCGTCAGACTGTTGGTGGAAGAGGTAACCCAAATTTCACAGGAGAATGAGGGAAACGGGGTAGTGGAAGTGTACCTTGCTAGGCCTCTTTGCCATGGCTGCAAGGTCAGTATACTTCTACACAAGCACATGCCAGGTCGCGTATGGACTGAGGCCGTGGCATTTCCTGCTGACAAGCTGTTGTTGCCCCATTCTCAAAATCAGATCGAGTCTCAGCTTGGACTCGCCAATTCGATCTCTCAGAAGGCAGATGAGCCCACTAAAGCCCTATCGGTGAAAATGGGCATGACTTACCAGACCTGGACGATTCCAAAAGGGAAGGAAACTGTTAACCAACCTGCCGATCAAGAAGCTGGAGGCCAACCTGTTAACCAACCTCCCGGTCAACAATTGATGTAGCTATTGATCGCTCTACTTTTTGAGAGTAGAGGATGCAATAATAATTGATAAGTATCAAATCAAATCCACAAGGAATATTTTAGGAGTAAGAATTTCAACTAGTAATTTAGCTATCTAATCACTATCCAAGCTACCAACTAACATGTTTTTGTATTTTTGATTATACTAATGACAATGAAAGTAAGTAACAAAATGAAAGTTCAACTAACAAGCAACAAGTGTTCAAATAACAAAAACTCACTATGGAATGAAAGTGACTCCAATTATACTTCAACTAGGTCTAAGTGATAGGGATGTAACACTCTACTAGAATTAGCCATTTTAATCCAATCTCATGTGGGAAACCTCCTAAGTATGATTCACTCAACTCTCATTGTAATGAAATCAAGTAGATTAATGAAAGGCTTAACTCCTACTAAGATATCAAGCAATTCATTAACTCCCAATAGCTTATAGAGTTCTTTAGCCCTACTATTCTTTAGCATGCAAATCTCTTGATCCTAGCATCTTCTCTAAGCCTCCTAAGCATTAGATCAAACACTTGATATGCAACTATGGTGATCAAGCATAAAAACATAATAAAAGATAGCCTCAAGAGAAATAAACATGAAATTAGAAGGTAAATTTATAATTAGAGCCTAATCCCATCACTTATCCCTAATTTACATATAATTGGAATCACAAAGAGAACTAGCTAGACATGATTAGAACAAATGAACCATAGAAAATGTATGAAATCATAATCAAAAGATAGAGAATTCAAAGTAAAACAAAATAGTGGAAGGATCTTCCAATCTTCAAAGTAATTCTCCAACAATTGATGAAAATACCAAAGTAGAAAGAGGGAAATGTTTCTAGGGTTCTAATATGAATATTCAAGCTCAAGATACCCAATTAGGGAAGATTTGGGATTAATATACATTAAAATTGAGCTTTGGGTCGAGTTAGACCGAGTTGGTCGAACCAACTCGGTCAAGCCTTGAAGAAACACGCCTAAACGGAAATTTGATCGGCAGTCTGGCAGACCGCCGTTCAAACCGCCACCTAGACCGCCGTTTGTCATGCATGCTGGCCATCTGATCGGCGGATTGGCCAGGGGTGTAACAGACGGCCGTTCAATCCGCCGTCGTCCCTTCCCGATTTCTTTCTTTCCTCCTTTCGAACCGGCTTTCCAACTCCGGTTTCCAACTCTTGAATCTCGATTCTTCCTCGTTTATGGCCCTCAATCCTTGGATACTTCATTGCTCTTTCCAATTCCTACAAAAATAGATCAAAAACCGAAAGAAAAGGAGAAAAGTAAAAAGTATGCTACAAGTTAAGAAACCCTAGCAATTCTAGCATTTAAGCACATAATTTGAGCCTCAAACACATACGAAACACACTCAACATGCACATAAAATACGTGTTAATCAGCTATGCCAAATCTTTGAGAAATCTTACTTAAATACAATTATATATCATGTTTATTGATATATATCTCATAAAAGAAATAAATAGTTTTTTTTCTTAAGATATATACCAAATTATATTAAATTATTCATAATATTTTATTTTTGCAAGCATTAGCATTAGCGTGATCATAATTCATAAATTATTTTAGCGTGATCATAAATAATTTCGAATTTCATAGAGTCATAATTCATTAATTCTCAAATTGTTAGCGATTAACACGGTATTATAATCTTTTAATATATATATATATATATATATATATTGATTTTGAAATTACAATAGTATAAAAGTTTGTATGAATTATGAAATATTATATACTACTACATATTTAACAAGTATAAATTAATTTCGCAACACTATTACATTATACTAGCATAATACAATTATTTTCTTTGTTATCTGTATTATAATCATTAAAAGATTAAAAAAAAAAATTATGTATAATATATTTATAGCATCTTTCTGATATACCATCTTGTATATTAATAAATGGTATTACAATTTTATTAAGGTTGTATTTAAAATTCGAGTATACTAAAATATAATAATATATAAAATATTCGGTAAAATATAGGTATTTAACGGTATTGCCGCGGTATCGGTATTATATCGGTATCGGTATTGTTCGGCATTACAGAAGTTTCGGTATTACCAGTAATACCGCGGTATCGGTATTTCCCGGTAATACCGCAGTATCATGACTTTAGATACTGGTGCCGTACTGAAAATTTGGTATACCGGTGGTTTCGATATCTTCAGTTTTTTTCGATACGGTATTATCGGTATTTTGGTATTTTTCCCACCCCTAGTTGAGATTGAACAAGTCCATTATCTTATGTTTTAGTTAACGTGCCAGCTGCATCTAGAGGGGATCACGTATTTCGGTGACTCATGAGATATACAAGATTATCACAGTCGAGATAACTTGGGCAAAATTATCGGTTTAGACTGCAGCATTAAAGTAGTGGTGGGTCTCAATCACTAGTTATGTTGATACAGTGGAACTTATTGATAGTATCACAGAGAGATAATGTTCTTCTAGACTAACCCTTATAATAAGGTGAAGAACTAAAGATCTCAGGTCTTTCTTAGGCATATACGAGTTTTTCACTGTTGCTTTGACTTATTCGGTACGGGCCTTGTGTACAGCACCTTAATTCCTTATATCTTGGGTAACATGGAGGCACGTATGATGTCTAGTTAGTTATATCGAGATACCGTATCTGTAAAGGTTGAGATATCCCATTAGGGAGTTCACAATATTTATTACACCAAGTCTTGCAAGCTTGATTAACACAAGGTATAATAATAAGGTTGAACGGGTACTACCTAAGGATGTATAAGAGGTTAATTAATTATGAGCAGTCAGACGAGCTCTAATTAATTAATGGATATCAGGATCCTTAAACACGGGGATCGCACTAAGCAAAATACCAGCCCTGATCTACGTAATCGAGACATAGCGGTAAATCAGTAATAACTCTTTAGGTAATGCCCAACTCTGTCTGATATCTAGGTCCCTGAAGTGGCCCAAACACCTCAGGATGGATCAGAGTTAAATATTGAACATAGTAGCTGGTTTGGACCAAGAGAGTAGGCTTGTGGGCCATGGGCCCACAAGTGGCGCCACATGGGGAGAGAAACCCTAGGTAAGCGCCTCCTCCTCTCAGTTAGGCCAAGTTGAGCACAAGGATTGCACATAAGCCCAATGTGTGTTAATTAATTATTTAATTAAGCACATACATGCAATCTCTCTCAGGTATAATTATTATTAATTATATAAAGGATATAAGGTTTGACCTAATTAATAACTTACGGACTTAAGAGAAACAGAATCTCTGAGAGAGAGAGAGGGGCGGCGGCGATGACTTCTTCTCCAAGAAGAAATCGAGTTGAAGTTATTCAACTCAAGGCAAGGTGTGATTCAAGATCCGATCTCGATTCAACACCCACTCTGTTGTTCGAGCATGAGGAATGGGATAACACTCCAGTAATCTAGACCTGTAGATTACCATCTCCGAGCTCGAAGGTACATGTCGATTTATGCTTGAATTAATTGCATAATTACAACAACCAATTCAGATCCACGGCAAAATAGAATCGCTTTCGATGTAGCGTTCCCATCAATATATATGTAAACTTTGGGATACGAAAATATACTTTTATTCTCTAGTTTTCAGCCTCCAAATTGAGTTTAAGATTTGTTTATGCTCTCGGGATTGAAGACGAGTTTTGATTCAAGTTTAATTCAAGTGCCGATTTCCTTTCCGTTCATTCTTCATCTTTAATTTCGTTCATTCCTTTTACCTTTAATTTCGTAAGTTTAATTTTATAGATTCGTTTTGCTTGCTTTACACGCTCTTTGATTCCATCTTGTTATTTGATTTCTAGATTAGATTTAATTGCTTTAATTTTCCTTATATATTTATTTTAACAAGTATGTTAGGATTTATTTGCACTAGTTTAGTTTTTATTGCTTCCTTATTGCTTTCTTTTCGATTCTTGCCTACGTAGGTTTATTGCTTTCTACATTAGTTTAAGTCTTAAGTTAAGTTTTAATTCTCATTCTAAGTCTAGGTTTAATTGCTTTTAATTGTTCCTATTTGTTTACTTACTTCAATTTGCTTTCAAGTCAAGATTAGATTTATTTGTTTTCTTTTATTTAAGTCTAGGAATTAATTAATAAATAAAAAATCCCT
Source organism: Mentha longifolia (assembly GCA_001642375.2). Taxonomy (NCBI): domain Eukaryota; kingdom Viridiplantae; phylum Streptophyta; class Magnoliopsida; order Lamiales; family Lamiaceae; genus Mentha; species Mentha longifolia. The sequence goes on from CM038114.1 coordinate 35,060,265, forward strand.
AAATATTTACTTACTTTCGTAGAGTGTTTAACGCGTGCGTTCATACGATAAATCACCCTGTTAAGCTTTCCTTGAGATTCGACATTTGAGTTTTACTTGCTAGTACTATTGCTAGCACTATTTTAGGTGAAACAATAAGGTTAAATTATCCCAAGCCATGAGCCCCTTTCCAATCCCTTTCCTTTCCATGGCCTATTGCCACGTCCCGGCATACGTGTCTTCCCTCAGGAACTGGGGCATGACAGAATGGTATCAGAGCGGAAGACTCTGAGACCTTAATATGTATCTAGTCTAGAATCTTAATTTTGACTATGTTAGTCATGAAACAACAATCCCCTAGCTCGCCATCCCACCATGCTCAATAAAATGGAGGTACATTTCTTAAGAAAATAATTTTATAGAAATATGTTCATGATATGATGTTATATCAATTGACATATTTGATATATGCATTTCTATGTAGTTATATTTAATTATGAGTCGTAGATCTTTTATGATCAAAACGGTATATGAGAAAATATGTGTTCAAAATGGTTATCTCAAGAAGTTACTGCCCTTATGATAGACGAAAAGGTTATGATAGAGTTAATAATAGTTATGGTGTATGCTCATGATTCATGTCATGATTTTAGTTACATTCGGGACAATCAAACCCAAATAACTCACGTGTAAATGATTCATGTTATGTTGGGGAAAATCGAACCCAAATAACTCATGTTATGATTTCAGTTATGTTTGGGACAATCGAACCCAAGTAACTGATTCATGTTATGTTTGGGACAATCGAACCCAAATAACTCATATTATGATTCCAGTTATGTTTGGGACAATCAAACCCAAGTAACTGATTCATGTTATATTTGGGACACTCGAACCTAAATAACTCATGGATAAAAGATTCATGTTATTATAATATGAGTTTAAGACTCATGATCATGGATACTTGAGGGACATGTGGTCACCTTAGGAAGTGACTGTCCGATCATCATGGTTTTCAATTATTTTTATGACCTATTATAGTTTACAGGTACTATAGATGGATCCAAAAGAAAATACACACCCTAAGGCAACTCTCCAGAGTGTGAGGAACGAGTAGAGTCACAACTAATTGTTAGAATCGATGAGTGCTTCCGTAGATAAAATCCACCTACCTTTAATGAACTTGGTGAACCAACTGTCACGCTATGCTCCATATATAGTGGATACAGATGCAAGTCGTGCTGACAAATTTAGATGAGTAAAGTTATGGATATAAAATCTATGCTTCCAAAAGAATGAGAAATGAGACTCGAGTACGTTTCATACCAAACCAATAGGAAAAGGAAATGGGAAGAAAGGAATATGTTGGTCCCGAAAGTGACTAACACACGCAGAGGGGGGAGGTGAATACGTGTGTTGAGAAGTGTTTAACTTCTCTTTCGTTTTTCAGCCTTTTTTGCCAAGTACACGCTTTGAAGGCTTGTGAGGCTTTCAAAGCTTCTCGCTTGTGTGAGTGTTGTGCGGAATATGGTGAGACTTAATTTTCTTGCGAGTTAAAACCAAGTTGATATTTAGAGCATGTGTGTGTGAATGTAATAAATGAAAGCAATAAATAAAGTAATGAGACATAACATGCTCTTCTAGAATAATGATGAAAGCTTCATAACATGCAAGCTTTACTAGGAAAAATAACTTGTCTAGATTTATCAAAAATAACATGGGAAATATTCTAATAGGGTTTTGGAATCGAATCAAAACAAATTGTTTATTAACTTGATCCATGTTCCCCCTTAACATAATATCCCAACAATTTCCCCCTTTTTGATGATGCAAAACCCGACGTCAAGTAATTAAAGAATCTAGACTCAATCTAGACTTTATAAGAATGAGTGGGTTAGCAAAGCGCAATAAATAAGACAATTAGTGAAAGCGTATAAATAAGACAATGAGATGTTGTCTTGAAGTAAGAAATGATATCATTGTATATATTAGTTGAGAAGATTACAAAAGTTATCATTTCTTGAAGCGTTTTCGTGGGGCGGGAGGAATTAAACCATAGGCATTGTAGAGCCTATCCAAGATGGCAGCTTTGGAGCGGTTAGGACGGTCATTCTGTTCAAGCCATTCTGCACACTCATCGACCTCTTTTCTGATAGCTTCCTCATCAGGGATAATGCCTCCAACGAGTGGGAGTTTGTACCTTTCTTGTTTTGGAGGCTTGAGAGTTACTCCATCTGCCAACTCCAAAATTTTGTTGAAGAGAGAGGCTTTGTAAGTATCCATGTATGCAATTAAGCAGTCCATGGCATATTCAGTGCGAAAACCTTGCCAGTAGTAGATACGTTTAACGAACTTAATCTTAGCATCATTCCACTCCTCCTTGAGGTCAGCTGGAATGATCTCATCAACAAATTTGGCGTTAGGAGCCTCATCCCTCAGCCTCTTCCTTTCAAATTCTTCCTTGGCCTACAGCTGCTTCATGCACTTCTCGAAAGCGTCTGTGCGCAGGCCCTCGACATAGACTCTCTTCCCTTCAAGCACTTCTTTCTTCAAAAGGTGAAGCGCTTTCTCTGAGTCTGTCAGCGCTTCTTCATTGAAAACTTCCTCCCTGCACTCTGACACCGCTTTATATTTTGCCATCACTATCAGGCATTCTTTTTCTTCAGCATTTGTCGGTGTGTGCTTCAACAGATACTGGCGGAGGTGGTAATTAATTTTGTGCAGCAAAATCCGTGTTATCTCATCATGGAGTTCGTGTTACGCTCCAGCCTCCTTGGTCATTGTTGCGGGAGTCAGTTTCTTCTTCTTCTTGGGGTTGGTGTTAGCAGGCCCTGTGTTTTTACTCTTCTCTTTTTGTGGTTGTGGCGTTGCTGACACTACTTGAAGTGGAGCGGCATCTTCAGTCTTCTTAGAGATGATAACTCGCCGCGCTGCTTCCCCCTTCTTTGGTGCTTCCACCTTCTTGGAAGCATCCTCTGTTGCCTTGGCCATTGTGGATGGACCACTTCATGTCCCAGTCGTTTTCCCCATTTTGGTAGCATCAAAACCCGCTTTCGAGAGAACGGACTGTACGGTGGCGCTTTGGCTGGCAGCTCCTGGCAAAGTAATGTTTGGCTGATTCGGCTTCAATATGTTCTGTGCCAGGAGAGCGCCGAGGACTTATACTGAAAGCACTGGAGCTGGAGAGTGTGCGTTGGTCAAAATTTTTTACCTTCCAAAGCTTATGCGGAAGATGCGAAGCTCAGATTGCACTAAATCCAAGAGTGCCCAATTTTGTTAGAGATGCGCTCAAGCGTCTCATTGTGGATTGGCCCGACCTGGCCCAATCCGCTATGCTCTCCAACAGCGGCTTGGCCCACCATGACCATAGCCTGCTTTCTTTGTTGCTCCGAAGCGCCGAGCTTCTGTTCAACTGAAAGCAGCTTTTCCTTCAGCTGGCGAGTGGCGGAATTAGCATCCGCCTTTTCAGCTTTTGCTGCTTTCAGCTCTTTTTCCAGTTGGATGAGCTTCGCGTTCATCTTGGAAAGCTCCACTTCAGCAGATTTGAGCTCTCGCTGGACACACTCTCACTCATCCTGTTTGATCTCCGAACGATCGATCTCAGCTTCCAATGCCTCAGCGCTTTGATCGATGTCGTCGAGAGCAATTGTCAAATTGTCAGAAAGCTTCAGCACCTCCGAATGCAATTTGGGAATTTCTTGAAGTTGTGAGTATGTGTTCGAAAGCTCTTCATTAGCTTTCTGGAGATTTGCCTTCTCGTGGCCAACTGGCTCTCCACAGTTGCCAATTTTTCCTTCAACGGTTTCAACTCTGTGGTAGCAGTTGAAAGCTCTTTTGTTATCTTCTTCTTCTCCTCCTCGGCTTCGGACAACCGGTTTATTTTCTCCTATATTGCCTCCTTCAGCTGGGCATACTCACGCTCCACTTCGTTGTGAGCGGTTTGAAGAACTGAGAGTCGTTCTTCAAACGCTTTGGCATTAGCCCCAGCTGGTTCAGTTGTGGAAGCGGGAGTATAGGAAGGCATGAGCTCCTATACCGTCATCTTGATGAGCTTCCACACCTCCGGCTCATCGATCAGGTCGTCAAAGCACTCCAAGCCGAAGCTTCCAAGGATCGAGGCCCCCTCCTCGATCAGCGCTTTGGAACCTTTAGCCTTGACATCCTGGCACACATTGTACACGTTGGTGCTGTGGCTTCAGGACATACTTGAGAAAATGTGCGATTATCTCAAGAACGTGTGGAGGTAGTGCAAATTCTCCAAAGAATTCACGAATCTCCTCCTCTGCATAGGAGAGATCCCTGTCAACAGCCTTCACTACTAGGCTGGACGCTTTGGGAGTTGGAGGAGAGTTAGCTTGGATTTCCTCCACAAATGGACTGGAAGAGTCATCACCAAAGTTGAGAGCGTCGATGCATTAAGCATCCTCACCAAGCGCTTCAACTTCCTCCTCTTCTCCCTATGAGCCTTTGGCACCGGCTTCTAGATCCTGACTCAGCGTCTTCTCAGAATCTGAAGCGCCGGTCGAGGAAGCGTTGTCCTCATCATCCATGTCGATCACATCATGCTTTGCCTTCAATGGGGGGCGCCTTGGCTTCTTGGCGGCTTTCCCACCCTTTTTCTTCTTGCCACCCTCCAAGAGTTTCTTGAGGATTAGCGCTTCGACGTCAGTGTATTCAATGGCAGTGGCTGGGGGAGGGGAGACTCCAAACTCATCCCCTGGGAGTGCCTGGTTGAAAAGCACTCGAGTGTACGTAGTTTCCATTGGCCATTCTTGCGCTGGCCACGAACGCTCCAAAAACATGGAGACTTTCATCGCAAATTTAAGTTTTCCAAGAAAGGAAAACTTTCATTTGTCCTCGCCATCCTTCACTTCCTTGATAGCTTTACTGGCCTCCACAAGCTGGTTCATGAACCACGCTCTCCAGTTGTAAGCCGTGTTGTTGATCGCAGTGTCGCAGAGTGCCGACATGAGGCGGATCTTCTGCTTTTTGATGGTAGACCAGCTACCAGTGTGACAAAGTAACTTTGTCACAATATTGATGAGGTTGTCAAAAGGCGGGCGGAGAGAGGTTGTCTTTGATAAGATCGTGTGAGGGTTCAGTGTGAAGCATCTGAACTCCTTCTGGATATCCACGTTGCCCGTGCTTTCTGGATTTGCTCTAGAATTCGGAATAGGCACTGAATCCTCAAATAGAGCATCGAGCTCTAGATTCTCAACGGAGACCTGATGAACGAGCCCTTCTTCATTGGTCTTACGAAGAGAGATTTTGGTGGTTAGGGTTTTAGTGTTCAAGTTCGTAAAGAACTCGATGAGTCCGGCTGGATTAATGCATTGTGGATGGTTGAAGAGCAGATGGTCCATCCCAAAATTTAGAATAGCCCTCTTTATGATTCCACCATCGGTAAGAAGATTATGGTCGACGTGAATGAACTCAGCGAAGCGGCTTTGTGGTACTGTCTTCCACTTTGCATTAACCATGATGAATGTAGAGCTTTTCTGAAAAAGAAAGAAAAGATGAGTGCAGATTCAAGTTTTGTGAGTTGAAGAACTTAAGAATGTGCAGAAATGGTGAAAGTGATGAAGAGAAGTAACTCGGTGTGTATATATATATATATATATATATATATATATATAAGACACATAAACGAAGTGGGATGATGTGTCTTAGTGAGTGGCTAAGATCACTTCCCGAAAATGGGGTGAGTGGTTAAGATCGTGCTCTGCGGTTACTTTAATCGTGTGGTCAAGGAAAAAGTAATTTGAAACGTCCGACGGCCAAGATTAAAAGGTTTTGGCAGTTCGGTAGCGCGCGTGAGATACACGCGTGAGTGGGTCTCGAATATTGTATCCACAACAGTCTTTCTATTAAATGCAAAAATATCACACGCAACATATACTCGATTGATATCATACTTTATACAGTTAAGTATATGTTACATCTATATAGATAAATTAATGAGAGATTAATTTTCAAAAATATTTAAAATTTGGCTGATTGCCACGCTTTGGAATTTAGACGAGAGCGTCTAGTTCGGAAAACATCTGTATCAGCACTTTAATATTTTCAGTAAGTCACGCACAGAGTTCTTGAAGACGTTTTGCGTTGACTCACTTACTTGAATTGAAAAACACGAATGGAAGACTTACCAGTCAGTCAATATTGTAATTGACTGATACCACGCTTTGACGATCCACATACTCAAATATTAAAGCGTTAGTTGAGAAACAAGAATGTTCACGCTTTGGAAGTGTGAGAGCGTATGTTCTCATCTAGATGCTTTCTCTCTAAGTTAGTGTGCTTTTCGCTTAAACAGAGCTTCGGACTATCTCTAAAGAGAGCGTCAACTCTGTAGGGGAGGTGCTTCACTTATGATGAGAGATGAAATAATGCCAAGTCCTTTTCTCTTATTGGGGTAGGTCTATCTCATGAATTCCACGACATGGGTGAATATGTGATTACAAAATCCACAAGGGATCCGGTTGGGGATGAGTTTCCTCACAGATTTCAAATGTCATCCATGAAAGAGCTATGATTTTACTCTCCTTACTAGGGCAAGCTATCTCATATTTCCATGAAGCGAGATTCTTGAGAGTGGACGCTAACCTTTTTAGAGTTGGTGCTACACATTATTCAAAACAAATGAGGCTTTCACAATAAACAATGGTGAGAGTCTTCATCACGCTTCACTTCTTGTTCCTTTTCCACCATGAAAGCTTGTAAATGTTGAGTGATCACACATCAAGAGTGACTCCACGTAAGCGCCCCATCTTATGAATACGCTTTGTTACTTTGATGATGAGCATAGTTTAACACTTTCATGTTTCTTCAGCATCGTAAAAGGAGGTAGAAGGGTTGGGAATGGAGTCGCGGTTGTGCAAACTCTAAGCCTATAAGTTTGACTTCCTTGATCATCCATAAAGTGTATCCACTTATGCACCGCTCTATCAAGATGGCACAGAGTTTTACGAATGTCGAGGTACGAACACTCAACCTTAACCAAGCTAATTCGATTAGCTTGAGAAAGGAAGAACATAAAACCGTGCTTTCACATAAATGTAAAAGCTTGTAGAGGTTGGTGCCTCAAAGGGAACTCCATCCCTCAGTCCGGATTAGGGAAACTTCTACATCTTCAACTTTCGTAATTTCTTGTAAAGACCGGTTCTCCCTCAACCGATTATCCCAACAATCTTTCCTATAGAAGGGAAAACCTGAAGATAGGTAGGGAACACGCTATACCTTTTCCACCTTACTCCACCTTTTCCTCACCAGGGTCTAGCAACCTTAGTTCCAAACACAACTGATTGAAGTGGGATTGAGGAAGCGGCTTTGTGAGAATATCTGCTTTTTGATGATCAGTGTATATCTTTTACACCACTATATCCTTCTTTTCCACATGATCCCGTATAAAATGATGGCGGATTTTAATATGCTTGCACTTAGAGTGAAGCACGGGATTGTGAGTGATAGAAATTGTGCTTGTGTTATCGCAATAAATTAGAATCTCCGAGCATTCCACGATTGCTTGCTTTAGCCAAAGGATTTGAGAGCAACAACTTCCCGCAACCATGTATTCAGCTTCGGTGGTAGAGGTGGCAAAACTTGTTTATTTCTTGGAGAACCAAGAGACAAGCTTGTTGCCAATGAAGTGACACGCTCTAGTTGTTGATTTGCGATCAACTTTACATACACCGAAATCGGCATCGGAGTAGCCACTAAGCGTGAGATCATCTTCCGCCGGATACCAAAGACCTATGTTGATGGTCCCTTTAAGGTATCGAAGAATGCGCTTAGCTCCCTCCAAATAGCTTTGCTTTGGATTGCTTTGAAATCTAGCACAGACGCCCACATCAAAAGTGATGTCGGGTCGGCTAGCTGTAAGATAGAGCAATGAACCAATCAACTTACGATAATTCGTAGGGTTGACTGATTTGCCATCAAGATCTGGATCTATCTTGATGTTTGTGTTCATAGAAATCTTCACGCTTTTATAGTTTTGAACACCAAACTTAGTGAGCATATCACGAGTATACTTGGCTTGATTGATGAAAGTTCATCTACTCGTTTGCTTCATCATCGACATCTTGTACTTTATCTTCATCAAACCCACGAACTTGTCACTTAGGCTTTGATGTGGAGAGCCAAAGATGATATCATCGACGTAGATTTAAACCCAAAGCATGTCTTCACTATCGGTGATAGTGAAAAGGGTTTGATCTACCTTCCCTTTTTGAAAGCCGCTTTCAACAAGGAAGTTTGAAAGAGTCTCATACCATGCTCTAGGAGCCTGCTTGAGGCCGTAGACAGCTTTGATGAGCCGGTACACTTGATCACTCTTTTCAAAGCCTGGGGGCTGCTCGATGTACACTTCCTCCTTCCAATCTCCATTGAGGAAGACACTTTTCACATCATTTGATACACTTTGAATTTCTTGGATGCGGCATATGCAAGGAACATCCTGATGGCTTCGAGATGAGCTACGGGAGCGAATGTCTCATCAAAATCGATGCATTCCTCCTGGCAGTACCCCTTCGCGACCAAGCGAGCTTTGTTGCAAACGATGTTGCCGCTCTTGTCGGTCTTATTCTTGAAGACCCATTTGGTACCGATGACGCTTTGATGAGAAGGTATATCCACTAGGTACCAAATGCCATTCCTTACGAACTCATTCAGCTCCTCTTCCATGGCAGTTACCCAATTGAAATCGTTTAGAGCATCCTCTACCGATGAAGGCTCGGTGTTTGCTATGAAATAGCTAAACAAACAACTCTCACCATGGAATAAGGTGCTTCTAGTCTTGACACCTTGGCTAGGGTCACCTAGAACACCTTCTTGGGGATGATATCTCAACCAAAGCTTCTTTTGATTGAGAGCCTCCACATCATCCTCTTTGGAGCGTGGTGTGTGATCGTCACCATTCCCTTGATCATAAACCAATAGATTGGATGGAGCTTCCTTACTGTTTGATACCGGTAAGGTCAAAGGATCAACTATTCCCGAGTTTGGATCACCCTTATCGAGAGATAGCTTATTGAGATCCTATTCCATGGCTTCAACTCCATCTTCAAGCTCCTCTTCTTCTGAAGCGTCCACCAAATCTACAAGCTTTAAGGTAGAGCGCGTCATTGGTCCGGAAGAGGCTTCAGGAATCGCGTTCACACTTTCAGGTGCAACATTCATACTTTCAACATTTACCTGTACCTGCGGAGTCTTGAAGGAAGCTTCATAAAAAACAACATGTGGTGTTTCTTCCATAACAAGATTTTGACAATTGTAGACGCGATAAGCTTTGCTTGTAGGAGAATATCCAAGAAATATTCCCGTATCAGCTTTGCTATCAAATGCTCTCAATTGTGTTTTACCGTTGTTGTGAATGAAACACTTGCAACCAAAAAGATGTAAATGAGAGAGAGTAGGAATTCTCCCTTTCCATAATTCGTATGGAGTTTTGTTGTGGCGTGTGTTGATTAGAGTGTGATTCTGGGTGTAGCAAGCTGTGAAAGTTGCTTCTCTCCAAAATTTCTTTGGCAGTTCGGCATCTGCGAGCATCGAACGTGCAGATTCTTTGATGGTTCTATTCCGGCGCTCTGCAATGCCATTTTGTTGGGGAGTACGAGCTGCTGAAGTCTGATGTAGAATCCCATTCTCTGTGCTATATACTTCGATGAATTGACTGAGAAATTCAGTTCCTTTGTCACAGCGTATCTTCACCACAGTCAGCCCTTTCTCCACCGTTAGTTGCTTTAGAAGCTTTGGGAGCTCCTGAAGCGTGTCCTTCTTCTTGAGTATAATTAGTACCCAAGTATAGCGTGAGAAGTCATCCACGACTACAAGAGCGTACTTTCTTCCACTCAAGGTGACATGTGTGATAGGACCAAAGAGATCCATGTGAAGGAGCTCTAGAATTCGGGATGAGCCATGTCTCTCGACGCTCTGAAAGGACTTCTTGATCAGCTTGCCTTCTTGACAGGCTTGACACACAATATCCTTGTTGAAGACCTCATTAGGGATGCCTCAAATGAGACTCTTCTGGGAGATCTTATTCATTATTTTGAAGTTCAGGTGGTTGAGGCGACGATGCCATAACCACCCAATCTCCGAGGTACTTCTAGCGACAAGATAGGCTATGACTTTGCAGCTGCTCCAGTTAGCTACGTACACGTTCTTCTTCCGGATTCCTGTAAGAACAACCTTCATAGATGCTTTGTTCTTGACAAAACATTGGTTAGAGATAAACTTTACAAGGAACCAGTTATCACAGAATTGAGAAATAGAAAGTAAATTATGATTGAGGCCTTGGACATATTAGACGTTGGGGAGTCTCATATTTCCAATGCTAAATGTACCGTATCCGATGGTGATGCCTTTCGCATCATCACTGAAAATTATTTCTGGACCCGGCTTCTCAACGAACTCGTCGAGGAAAGATCATTCACCGGTCATGTGATGTGAACATCCACTGTCTAGGTACCAAACAACTTCTTCTTTCCTCTTTTTCACAACTTTTGAGTTTGCCGCTTTGCCCTGTAAGATTAATAGGTTTTGGGCACCCAATTTGCATTGGGTTCCTATGTTAGTAGATTTGGGAGCTCAAGTTGGATTCACTGAGAGAGTGACTCCCTTCTCGAGATCCTTATTGAAGCAAATAGGGCTATGTTTAATAGGAATGCCCTGAGTGTAATCGTGTGTGTAATAGTGAAAGCGTTTTCTGTTCCTTCTTCTCTAAGAGCGTGATGGAGCGCTTTCACTCTGTGTAAAATGATCAATGAAGCTTCGATCATAAAAGTTATGTGAAGCATCGGGGATAAAGCACACTTTAGTCCCTCCATGAGATGTGAAGTTGTTCAAGTGAGCCTTATGCTCTTGTTGACGCTTCAGGTTTGTCGCAGACTGGACACGCTTTGAATTATGCTTAGAACATTTAGGCTCTTTAGTCTTTGACTTGTTCGAAGTGTCGGGTTGAACCTTTAAAGACACTTTGGAAGCTTACTTTGAAGTTTCAGCCACAAACCCGACTAACTTCTTCCCTCTGCTGGTAGCAGGTTGAGCGGCTTTGGGCCATTTCAACGACATTTTAGAACCAGCATCGGTCGAAGCTGTGTGTATAGAACCGAAGCCGCTATTAGAGCTTGATGGTTGTCTTCACGACGAGCTTTGACCTCATCCTTCTCCTTGGTCGAGAGCTTCGGGCATTCACTTTGATAGTACCCCATCTAGTGGCACTCGAAGCACTCGATGTTTACTTTGTCTCTAGGGATGGCTGCCACTTTGTCATCCCTCTTCCCATCACGTGGGGTGAAGCGCGAGCCTTGGCCTTGAGATTTGTAGAATTTTTTATACTTGGCCGCTCGAGCATTGGAGTTGTTAAACCCTCTTACTAGGAAGAGAGCGTAATCCTCCAATTCTTCTCTCGACATCTCAGCAACATCGCTGTTGGAAACGTCGACTTCGATGGTGGTGGACTCTATAGCGGCTTTGAATGTCAGTCCTTTGGGTTTCGCTGGAGCCTCCTCCTCATCCTCGCGAGGCGCTTTCTTGACCATGTCAAATTCAAGCGTTTTGAACTCAGAGAACATCATTTCTGGAGACATGTCTCCCAATTCCTTTTGTGAGAGAAAGAGCTCCTTCATCGTCTTGCCATTTTCTAGACAGAGCGTTAACCACCTTTAGATTGATCTCTTTGAAGGTGAGATCTTTCCCAAGGGAAGCCACAGTTGTGGTGATTACCTGAACTCGAGTCTCGAAAGACTCCATGCTCTCATTGTTTCCCATTGTGAGAGCGTCAAACTCCTGCATCAGTACAGAGAGTTTGTTTTCCTTGATTTTCTCTGTGCCCTGAGAGATTAGGGCAAGAGTTTCCCACATCTCCTTCGCCATTTTGCATTTCATTATTCTTGGGAGATAGTCGTCGGAGATGGTTGACTGGATCACGTTGCGCGCCACATGATCTAGATTATCAACTTTGAAATCTTGGCCATATACTCATCTCTTGGCTTCATGACATAGACATCGGTGGAAGTGCTTTTATCCTCGTCAACTGGGTTGTCGTCTTGGTCGATGGATTTCTCCTTTTCATGGTTCCTCGTTGCACACTTCATTATTATAATGGGTCATTTCTTGATAACTTTATGTCTGCGATCATGAAGAGATACGAATGAGACTCCACGCGGAAGCTCCACATGGTGTAGCCTACAATAGAGAACTGAGGAAGTTGTACTGAGGAAGACATACTTAAAAAAAAAATTAGTAAATGCAATATGTAGTGAGTGAGGTTTTAATGCAAGATTTAAGAAAGGATCTGTTCAGGTAGACCTACTATAACGCTTTGGCGCTACCAATAATCAGATGCAGAGGTCAGTTAGAATCCTGCTCTGATACCACTTGTTGGTCCCAAAAGTGACTAACACACGTAGAGGACAGGGGGTTATTATGTGTGTTGAGAAGTGTTTAAGTTCTCTTTCATTTTTCAGCATTTTTGCCAAGTAGACGTTTTGAAGGCTTGTGAGGCTTTCAAAGCTTCTCGCTTGTGTGAGTGTTATGCGGGATGTGGTGAGACTTAATTTTCTTGCGAGTTAAAACCAAGTTGATATTTAGAGCGTGTGTGTGTGAATGTTATAAATGAAAGCAATAAATACAGTAATGAGACACAAACAATTTATAGTGGTTCGGAGCAACTCTCCTATTTCCATTCTTATCCTCGACGGGATGAATACCTTTACTCAGTATCCTTTGTTTTATACTTCCAAGGGGAACTGATTCAAGGCTAGTAACAAACTTGCACTTGAATCCTCAAAGATTCATGAGCTCTCGAGAAGCCTTACAACAACAAACTTTATCACAAAAACTTACAACCTTACCACTCAATCTAATGACAATAGACTTGGGTTTGGGGTTTTTGGTTTTTGTAAAATGAGAATCCTTTACGATAAAAATCAAGTGTAAAAGGATAAGGATTCTCAAGGCTAGGTTATGGATATATGCGGTTGAACCTAGAAAGAAAGTAGTTGCAATACTCAAGAAAATATGTTTCTTGAGGACACACTAATTGAAAACGCTTCGAAGAACTAGAGGAATGCAAGGGATGATTTGCTTGAGTTCTTGCGAGTAGTATGCTTGAATAGTTTGTGCATGCGTAGGTTTTAGTGTGTGTGCAACTCCTTCTATTTATAGTAAGAGGAACCCTACTTCGCGTTGAGAGAGAAAAGGTTGCGTGTTCCTCATTTTCCGGATAAGTCGGCATGTGTCAGTCTCTTTATAGACTGCAGAGTTAGGAAGGGATGTCCGCCACACCTAGAGGCATGGCGACTTTCACCTAACCTTGACTTTTTGGACTGTAGCTGCATCAGTTATGTAATGGGGTGTTGATACGTAAGCTTTATGCGGTGATTTATCAGACATCCAAACATTTGAAAATCAAACTTGGATTCTGTGAGTCAAACTTATCACACTAGCACAGATTAACGTTTTAAGTTCAGCTCCATATCAGAGACGCTTTGGTGAGCTGACTTGAGAGCACTTGCTTCCATAGAACGGTAGCATGCTCTAGCATCAGTCTTGAGAGCGTTTCACATACGCTTTGAAACTTCAATCTACTGACGCTTTTCATGCTTGATGCCGCTTTGACATCTGACGCTTCGTGAACTCTGACTGCTTCATAACATGCACTTCTAAAATAAAGATGAGAGCTTCCTAACATGCAAGCTTTACTAGGAAAAATAACTTGTCTAGATTTATCAAAAATAACAAGGAAAATATTCTAATAAGGTTTTGGAATCGAATCAAAATAAATTATTTATTAACTTGATCCAAGTTCCCCCTTAACATAATATCCCAACAGAATATAAGAAGTTTTAGAAGAAAAGATTAAGGCCCAGTACCACTACCTAGAATACCAAGGTACATAAAATTTCGAGGATGAAATTTTTATAAGGAGGGAGGGATGTAATATCCCGATTTTTCTTATTAAATATTAGACAAAAACTTGTGTCAGCCGGAGGCACCGTGCGGCCGGGCCCAAAGTGTCAATTTATATGAATAAAAGTGTCAATCTTTAACATAATTATTTTACGAATAAAATGACAATTTTTAAAAGTGTCAATCTTTATACAGAAAAGTGTCAATCTATATGAATAAAAGTGCCATTGTTTTAGCCCGGCCGCACGGTGCCTCCGGCTGACCCAAGTGTGTCCCTAAATATTATTAGTTAAAATAAGTTTTATATATGAATTTAGATATTTTTTCAATTCTCTTGGGAGATTTAGAATAAGATGATATATTATATTAAGAATAATTTTATAAAGGTATTATAGTGAACAAATTTATAATTTTGTTTTATATATGTATAAGAAATATTATTATATAGTAGGCTTTTATATATATATATATATATATATATATATATATATATTAAGTGCATGCATGCATTAATGCATGATTTAATTTATCTACAAAGTTATGTATATATTTATCCATTTAAAGGGACATGGCGAAATGGCTGCCAACTTTTGTTTGATGTTTATACTTGGCTGCCTATTAAAAACTATAGCTGTTATGAATAGACAAATCTAGCCTAGCCATGTGTTAAAATATAGATTGATGAGTAGACTATTTTTTACCTATAAATAGCAACGTAGGATACTTACCTTCAGACATACCCAAGGCTTCGACCATAACAACCCCTTTCCCGAATCCCGACCCAACTCCTCATATAAGATATATAGGTTATTTTCCACTATAGTAAAGTTAGCAATAAGAGTGCACGAAAATTTGTAAGGAGAGTTTGTGGCATTCGAGTTCGAGAATCTGAATTATTATAGTATTTCGGGTTATCATGTGAGGCTTTACTCTTATAAAGTATTATTTGAGTTAGTAAGCTCTGGTAAAATAGGATTATCCATAAAAATATTTTAATATGTTAACATATTTAAGGCTCTTATCTATGAGATCGAGTCTTTTGGTTGGTCTAACCAATTGATTCTAACTTCGAATAGAGAACCTCTGAATGAAATATTCTATTGTCTCCAAACTATGGCTCCATCATGAAAGGGGAGAACCTCTGGATGAAATATTTCATTGTCTCCAAACTATGGCTCCATCATGAAAAGGGATCCGGCAGTGGCAATGTCCCGGAATTAAAATAAGAGTAACATGGTAATACGCATGTGCGCACAATCATGAAAAACGAGATTTGGTGAGCATGTAAGTAAATCTAATTTCAAAACTCTTCCATGTATACTTTATTATCATGGATATTCTTTTTATGAAAAATATTTTTGGCACAAGCCCACTGGGTACATTAGTACTCAGCCTGCAATTCCTTTCCAAATATTTTGCAGAGTAAGAGCTGGTGGAACAGGCGAAGATTGGGAGGACTGTTGTTGTTGCTGCGATGTAAAATGAAATAAAAACTTCCACTAGCTTATAAATAAAATCTCTATGTTTTCTTATACCACGAGTTATATACATATACGAAGGGAACTCAGACAAGTCGGCCAACATAGGTTGTTTGGTTTAACCAACCCCATAGTTTGAGTTGTATGTCCCGATCCCGTATTTAAATATTTTATTATTTTATGTCTACGAGTATTCAGACTGTCACGCCCCAGTTCCCGAGGGAAGGCACGTGTGCCGGGACGTGGCAAGGGATTGGAATTAAGAAGCGGGGATAGAAAGGGGCTCATGGCTTGGGGATATTTACCCCTATTATTAAGAAATTAAATATGGGATCGGGACCAACAGCACGAACTACGGGGTAGATAAATCATACTGCCCGTACCGGCCGCCTGTGTCTGAATACCCGTAGACATAAAATAATATAATATTTAATACGGGATCGGGACATACAACTCAAACTATGGGTTTGGCTAAGCCGAACAACCCATGCTGGCCGATTTGTCTGAGTACCCGTAATATTATATATATAACTCGTGGTGTACGAAAACATAGGGATTTTATTTATAGGCGTAGCGGAAGCTTTTATTATACATTAGCAACAACAACAGTCCTCTCCAGCTTCGCCTGTTCCACCAGCTCCTTAATCTGCAAAACATTTGGAAAGGAATTGCAGGCTGAATACTAATGTACCCAGTGGGCTTGTGCCAAAAACATTTTTCATAAAAAGAATATCCATGATAATAAAGTATACATAGAAGGGTTTTGAAATCATTTACTTCCATGTACACAAAACCTCATTTTTCATGATTGCGCGCGCATGCGTATTACCATGTTACTCTTATATTGATCCCGAGACATTACCACCGTCGGATCCCTTTTCCCTTTTCAAATGGGGCCATGATTTGGAGACAATGGAATATTTCATCCAGAGGTTCTCCCCTCAAGTTAGAATCAATTGGTGATCAACCCAATGATTTCTAACTGTGCGCACAGCCTCTCGATTAGTGTGTTAGACCAACCGAAAGACCCGATCATATACATTATAAGAGCCTTAAACATGCAATAACACATTAAAATATTTTCATGGATAATCCCATTTTATCAGAGCTTACTAACTCAAATAATACTTTGGAAGAATAAAGCCTCACCTGATAATTTAAGATAATAACCCTTGATCTCTAATTGCTATGGATCCTTTTCTGTCGTGACCTCTTGATCTTTCTAATACTAATAATTTGACTTTTCTAACTTGGCCATAGTTTCGACAGAATATTAAAAGATATAATAGATAGATGGTGAGAGCAATGGATTTCATATACTATACTAGGTATAATAGTATATAATAGTGAGGGAATGTCATATGATCGAGCAATCTTGTTGTATTTATAGGGTAGTTTACTTGCTTATTCATCAAGGCTACATTAATTTGTCACCAATGCTATACAAGACTAGTCACCACTCTAGATCAACAAGGAAAAGCCACGTAATCTTCTACCAAATAAAAATCATGCATGTGGCGTAATAGATATATACGAACTTGTGATCATTTATCTTAATCAAAACCAATAGCTATATAAATTAATTAGTACATAGACATGATAGATAAATGTAAATATTTCCCTCATACAATATACGTGTATTGTATATTACATATGTATATTTATTGAAATGCTAATTAACATGACTAGGTATAGTAATTTAATAATATATTATGTAGATACAAATTTATCATAGTATATATACTATATACGTAGCACTATATATATATATTATTAGTTTAAGCATAATTTTTTTTAATTTCTAATAATAATAATAATAATAATAATAATAATAGCTAAATTATAGCTAAATTTTAATGAGAAAATCCGGGATATTACACAGACATAGGTGGCCGGTACGGGTAGTATGGTTTACCTACCCCGTAGTTTGTGTTGTGTGTCCCAATCTTGTATTTAATTTATTAATAATAAGGTTAAATTATCCCAAGCCATGAGCCCCTTTCTATCCTTGCTTCTTAATTCCAACCCCTTGCCACGTCCCGGCATACGTGCCTTCCCTTGGGAACTGAGGCATGACATTAAGGCTCTAATAAGCCCAAAAACATGGACATCAAAATAAATAATAAAATTATGCCAAATCTTTAAACATCACCCCGATCACACACGATCAAATTGACAACTCACGGGTTGTCCAGTCTGCCGTCTCCAATGGGCTTCTTCATCAACTCTTGAACCCTGTGCAAGCCATCCTTGAACTTTGTTGGGAACCCTGTGCAGTTTGATTTTGATGATGTTATTCGAAACCACACTTAGAAATATTTTACACGTTTTAGAGTTAAGGTTGATAGGAATGACCTAACCTTGTATAGCACTGATTAGTGAGCCTAATTTGTATAGAACAGATTGATCAACTTGTAAAGGTTAAGATCGAGTTATCGATCTGGCCTATAGGAGATCAATTTGATATTTAGTTCCTTAGTCAATCTGCCAGTGGAACTCAGCTGCTCTGCCTTGAAGAATTAAAGATCAATGTTGTTCTACTCTTTGAGGTCAAGCTGATATGCCTCAATATATCACATCAACCTGTCCGCTGCCATATGTGCTACCAGCTAGGACGATTGCCCAACGGCTAGCAGTAAACTACTAAGCTTGCTAAACTGATCTGCGGTGCGGAAGTTGGTGGTCTGGTTGGTTAACTCTTAGAAAATTCTATAAGTGTTAACCTTTAGCAGAGTAGTTTGAATGAATACAATGTGCAATATGAAGATTAGTCAATACTGAGAATAAGCATAAGCAAAAATGAGTTTGAGAGAGAGAGAGTATTTATCGCGGTACGGGAATAACCTCCCTACGTCCATGTTAGATCAGTCCAGATCTGAAATCCCTTAACCTTGGATTGTCCTCTCTTCTTTATACTGGCTGAGCACCAGCCTTGTCGTTCTTCTAACTTGAAGAAATATAAGCACGAATTATGGGTCGTGACCCTTACAACCTTTGTTACAGACTGGCTAACTTACACACTTAGAAAAATGTTAACTATTCACTTGCAGAGTTTAGCTCAACTCAACAATGGTGAATTTACAGATGAAAAACTTCTATACAGAAAATACAACTTTGAGATGTAACGACTTGGAAAATCCTATAGGGTTAAATAAAAATCTTAAAAATATACAGAGAGTTTCCTTTGTCTTTTAGGAGCCAAATTAGTCTAATGAAAGAAGTTAGGAACTATTTTGCACAACTCCCGTTTTTCGTGTCGACCAATAAAATATTATTTTATTCTCGAATCTCCAAAACCATCCTACTTAGTGTCATATTTCTCAAATCTCCATTTGGAATCCATACACACTTGAATTTCTGAAATCCGAGTTCGTATGCTCAAAAAGCACTTTTTACAAATGACCGTGCCGGTTTTTGAAACTCTATAAATAGCGGCCTAGGGCCTTTAGAAATTTCATTCTCATCCAAACTCACTTTTATAAAATGAAAAGTTTTCAGAGCTTATCCTAAGGTTTCTCAATCGTTCGAAGTCCAAAAGGTACGCCGAAAGAAGCAGGGCGACCCTGGCAAGACGACGATCCTATGGGTATAAGCCGTGACGAGTAACGCAGCCCGAATCGCCGCTGGTAGCCACCGCCGCCGCCGCCTCTTTCCTCTTCCCTTTTCCCTCTCCGATTCTTGTTTTCTTAGTGTCCACACATCCGTATCCATGCATTCATTCCAAATATGAATTTCGTTTTCAACAAGTTTCTCCCGTTTTTGTTTTATTTAAAATAAAGTGATATGATCCCCGTCCCTCGAGCTTTGACGCATGCAAGTAAGGTTCATCACTTTAAAGTAATGTCGAGGCTATGAATATTTTTCCCTTCTGCCGTTTTCACATCCGGCAGCCCGAAGCTGCCGGAATAATCAACCACCGCCGCCGTCCCTATCCATCACCGCCACCGGCGCCGCCCTCCATAGGGTCGCCCCCGGGCCACCTTTTGTCTTCCGACCCTTTATTAAAGTTGTTCCTAGTATTTCCCTGACCTACTTAATCGGGAAGGTTTTTCTGATTTCGTCAACTTTCAGTACGACTTTTCTCCTTACCGAATTAAATTCCATAGACAGCCCGGGTGCTGCCCGAATATTATATAAATATTCGTGTAACACCTATTCAGTATATTCTAGCATGTGCTAAATTATCAAACCCATCCGAGTTACGGTTTTCACGCAGTTCTAGAAAATGTGTCCCGATCGGTTTTAGCAAAAAAGTCCAAACACCTTGCATGGTTGATTTCTCAACACCAAAAATCTTTAAAAATTATTATTTTGAACAACTTTCCCTTCTGTGTCGAAGCAATGCGAACGTCCGAAATATATTTTCTATTAAGTCCTACGTTAAAATCGATTTCTTAACCGCTAAGACTTTTGAGTTAGGAAATTCTTATTAACGAACCAAGAGTTCCTAAGTGTCCTAAAAATCATTATAGGAATATTCCCTGAGGACACCGGAGTTAGAGTCTGACCCGAGAGGTACGCGAACCGAGAAATTATTGTGTTTGGTAACGGTAGGGATTTTTCTTGATATCAATTCCTTCGGGTTATTAAGCCCTATAATATTGAAGTGCATGCTTGTTTCAAGAGTATTTGTGAATCGTACTTTTCAATGTTTAAGGCTCTACTAACGATCGGGCTCTCGGTTGACCTCACACATTAAGCCGAGAGTTGTGCACATGTGCGGGGTCTTGTGGAAAGGGTGCCACTTCCCAATTTATTTCGGTGATCAGGATACACGGGGTGTCTTGTCTGATGATGGATCTCCGCCATACAATGTATGTATGCGACTCCATTTGAGACGGCTTTCTTGAAAGGCCAAAATGTTAAAACGATTGGCGTGTGGTCAATTCGTATGAAAGTAAGAGTAACATGAAAAGTATGGAACATGGGCCCAATATCATACGACGATGATTGTACTAAATGATTCTTTCTATCTCTAACTATTTGAGTTTCATGTACATTTGTTTCGTGGCAATGATCTCTATTGGGTACAATAGTACTCAGCCATGTCGAATTTTCTTTATTTTGCAGAATGATTGTCGGCGGAGCTAGTGGGACCGGGCGGAAAAGAAAGAGATCGAAGAATAAGGAATGTTATCTCATTATTGTTTTCAATCAAGTGCTTTGGCACAAAACTCTATTCTCCTTATGAACTTCCAAAACTCTAAACCTCCGTTCGAAACCCTGATCTATTCGAGTCTTTATATTTGATTTCTTACGATCTTTACTTTCCGTCATTTACTTTAAAGCACTTATGTTTACGAATTTAACTTTTAACTTTTAACTTCTAACTTCTAACCTCTAACTCATTTTTGAAAACCAGTTGAAGTGCGAACTATCGCCGCTGTGACTAACACTTTCTAACAGACATGTGCAGACGACCATCACTGTCATTATCGCTTTCCTTTATTTTACATCATTTACATTTTAGTCGATATGTGCGAACGACCGTCACTATCATTATTGCTTTCCTTTACTTTACGTCATTTATATTTCAGTCGATATGTGCGGACGACCGTCACTATCGTTATCGTTTTCCTTTACTTTACGTCATTTACATTTCAGTCAACATGTGCGGATAACCGTCACTATCTTTATCGCTTATATATATATATATATATATATACATTACGTCATTCAATTCCGCTTATATATATATATATATTCAATTTTGTATCCAACTGAAGTGCGGTCTGGTCCGCCACTATTGTGATGCTTTATATAAACTCTGGTCAGCTGATGGGTGTTGAATAGTCTATTGGTTTCACTGTGGATTCAATCCTGTTATAGAGGAGATGTTGCCCAATTTTTTTGGGCAATTAAAAGATAAACTCCTCTAATTAAACCCACCTAAACCGTCTACCCCACCCCTGTAGCGTTCTAGAACTGGGTTTTCTAAGTTAGTGAATCCGGGGCGTTACACAATGATATCAGAGCATGTCTGCTCTGGAACCAAAAGACTATTCTTCTGTAGAGTTTAGAATCATTTCTCTAAACTCAAAAATGTCCGGCTACGTGTTCTCTTTTTTTTCCCGTCGCCACCGTCCGCCCGAGAGGTACAACTCTTCCTTGAAATTCGTGAACTACGTGAATCGCATGCTATTGATTACTTTATGTATCTTACTTTCAAAAACTTGTATTTCACTAACGCTTTCTTTTTTGAAAACCTTATGTGTTGCATTTTATATGTGCATTGCATTGAGCATACCAGGTACACACACACACTCGGTCGACTTGGGAAGTGGCGCCCCAAGGAGGACTAGAGAGTCTGCACAAATCTTGCATCGATATGTATCCTTTACACTAAACCTTTTTGCAGGCATATAGGTACTTCATGCATCCGATCAGGTGTTTTATCGAGAGATTGAGGATGGATGAGATGGTTCGTAGATTTTAGGAGTGCCGGATGAGAGATGATGAGACAGTTGGTGACTTCATTTTTTGACACCCACGTACTTACTATGACGCCATCGAGGCCGGAGTTTCTGAGATGACCGCAGTACGAGGATTGACGATACAGTTTCCAGGAGATTGGGCTAGCTATGCAGAGTATGTGAGACGTACGAGGGTTACATAGCCGATGGCCAGTGGGTTGAGATGGTTTGTTATCCAGAGTTTGCCGCTTACTTGGACCTATAGTTCAGTCGACACGGAGCGACACCTCTCAGCACTTCTTCATTTTCAACACCGGAATCACTATATCATGGTATATTGTCACCTTACCTCATCGACGCTAGCACTTAGACCATGGCCGAGGAGGAGTACTACACCGGAGTCTACCATCCGATTTCTCCACTTGCACTAGCCGCCGACGAGACGACCTGAGTCGCTGATGATTATTAGATGAGCTGGACGCACGTTCTAGAGGGACCGACTCTTACTGATTCATAGCAGAGCCGAGAGATGAGCAGCCACCAGTCGAGCACCGGACACCACTTGGAGTTCAACCATATTACCAGCACCTGATGGGACCACATATGTCGGGAGTTCATGATTACACACCCGAGGAGTTGGCATAGTTTCAGCACTATAAGGATCCGAGGTCACAGACTACTAGCCAGAGAGACAAGACAGGACCATCCGGAGTTAGAGCAGGGGATAACGACGATGAGATTGGACTCATAGGACGACTGTTTGGACCGATACCTTCAGAGCTAGAGATGATGATGATGCCACCGACCCCACTGAGGCCGTTGTTCTTAGCCCCGGCCGGCCGCCCAATTAGAGGTCCCGACGGACATTGGATAGGTCTTCCTCCACATCGAGTTCCCGGAGGAGCTGCAGGATATGTTACGTCAAATGACGAGGAGGAGAGACAACCAGCGGTCATACTTAGAGGAGGACAGCTGCACACACGGAAGAGAACCAGGTCTATGACACCTATGGTACATGACTTCGAGGGTTACAATTCCGAGGAGGCACTAGGAGTGATGAGAGAGTTCGACTATTTGACTGATGAGATAGGATTTGATGATGCCAGTGAGGGAGGAAACACAGTGGACAACATTCTGACATGCCGAGAGCACAGTGAGGAGACAGAGAGTGAGGACGATGGCATAGACGTGACAGAGGCTGACGACGGTATGATGGGTCACACAGTGATATGAGTATCGACAGTGAGGCAGAGAAGGAGTCAGTGACATCCCGAGCCACCGATGTTTAGAGATATCCGGAGTTGATGACGAGCAGAGAATCAGTTGAGGACGCATGTACAGCTAGCAGTACCTCAGACGATAGGGCTTTTGGTGTGGGCGCTTCATGAGCCACCCCTGCCGCGATCTCTGCATTCGCATCCATTTTGCATCATGGCTGATTTACATGCTTTTAAAACCTTTTATATCCATATCATTTTTGTATAACCTCCCGAAGATTTATGCTTTATGATAAAAACCTTACTCTTTCAAAATCTTTAATTACTTTTGTTTTGCATGTTTGCTGCACACCCCGTCCCTTTTCAAAAACTTTTAATTTCTCTACATGTCTAACTGCGTTTGTTTTCAAAAAAAAATGTCAAAACCTTTTGTTTATATGTCATGAATCAACCATGTTCATATATGGATTACGATTATTGAAATTTCGAGAGGAATTGAGTTGTGAATGATTGTGATATTCGGAATATATTGTCTCGTGTTTCCATTACCGTTACTAACCAATTATGCCAACAGTTATGAGAGATCTAAACAAGTTTGCTATGTTGAAATATAGTCAGACTGACCGACTTAGCAATGGCCCCTAGAGGAAACAACGCCGGGGTAAACCTAGATATCGCTAGAAATGACGAGTGTTTCTGTAGACAGAGTCTACCATCCTTTGATGGTCTAGGCGACCCTAGTGATGCCGAGAGATGGGTTCGAGCAATGGAAAAGATCTACAACTACATCAAGTGCCCCGAGGCCGATAAACTTGCTTTCGGCATCAACCGACTATCTGATGAGGCCGACTTCTGGTGGGAATCTGTTAAGAGGACCATTTCGCCTGAACAGTGGGAAAACTATACTTGGGAGGATTTCAAGAACGAACTTTACGAGAAGTACATCCCAGACTGCTACCGCCAGAATCCTCAGAACGAGTTTTGGAACTTGTGCCAAGGAAAGCGCACTGTGTCCGAGTACGACCGCCTTTTCAACCGGTTATCCCGTTATGCCCCGACTTTAGTTAACACCGACCACAGCCATGCCGAGAAGTTTCGCCAAGGCCTCCATCCCAAGATCAGCATCCCTTTGGCAAGCCACAACACTCTCACTTATGCCCAGACCCTCGGACGTGCCTTAGAGATCGAGTCACTGCTACCAAAGGAAAGGAGAAACCTGCCGAGCCTCACCAAGCTTTCAATCCGAACCATGGAAAGAAGAAGTGGGACGACTAAAATAACAACACCCAAGGAAACCGGAATGGACCACCGCAGAATCAGCGCAATTAACCCCCACAGTAGTACCAAGCGCCCCGAACTGTGGCACCCTGGTGCCAAGCCTGCAAGAATAATCACCATGGCATTTGCCAAAAGAGGAGAGTCATTGAGTGCTTCAACTGTCGCAAGTTGGGACATTACTCACATGAATGCATGCAACCTCAACGCAACATCGGAAATCAACGCTTCCCGAATCTGCCACCACCACCTCGCAATGTCCCTGGCAACCCCAGAAACTAGCGCCCGCCGCCTCGACCATTTCAGCAAGCCGGAGCATATGCCCTCAATAGTGATCAGGCTGCACAGTCACCCGAGAATCTAGCAGGTATGATCCAACTCAATGACGTACCTGTTTTAGCATTATTTGATATAGGCGCTTCCCATTCATTCATCTTGCAACGAGCATGCAACAACCTAGCCATAGTACCAACCACGATAGAGGTCCCGCTCCAAGTTAGCATACCCTCTGGAATGTCCATGATCGCCGACCGCGCCTGTACAGCCCAACCCTTAAGGATAGGTGAATAAGAATTCTCAGCCGACATGTTCATCATCATCATGATGGAGTTTGACATTATTCTTGGAATGGATTGGTTAGAAAAGAATGAAGCCACCATCGACTGCTACAAGAGGGAAATATCTCTTCAAGGCCTTGGACCCGACCAAGTAAAACTTCAAGGAACAAGGATTGGAGCAAGCATACCAATCATCTCCGCGATGAAAACAGTGTCCACTATGCGAAAAGGGACCAGCCAGTGCTTCTGGGTAACATTAGAGGAACTGCCAAGCAAAGACGAGCCGGTCCATGCCATACCTGTTGTTCGCGATTTCACAGACGTCTTCCCAACCAAATTGCCCGGATTATCCCCGGATTGCCAAATTGAGTTCCCGATCGACCTTGAGCCCGGAGCCGCCCCGATATCAAAAGCCCTATACTGGATGGCCCCCAAAGAGCTGCAAGAACTCAAAGTCCAACTGCAAGAATTGCTCGATCTAAGATTCATCTAGCCTAGTGTTTCACCTTGGGAGCACCCGTATTGTTCATCAAGAAGAAGGACGGCAACATGAGGATGTGCATCGACTATTGAGAGCTTAATAAACTCACCATCAAAAATCGTTACCCGCTCCTGAGGATAGACGACCTATTTGATCAACTCAGAGGAGCTTGCGTATTCTCAAAGATTGATTTAAGATCTAGGTATCATCAACTCAAGGTTCGAGGAGAAGATATTCCGAAGACAGCTTTCAAAACATGTTATGGACATTACGAATTTACCGTAATGCCTTTCGGACTAACCAACGCACCTGCCATCTTCATGGACCTGATGAACCGGATTTTTCACCCCCATCTTGATGGATTTATTCTAGTTTTCATCGACAACATTCGTATCTACTCCAAGAATTGGTCGCAACACGAAGAGCACCTCAGAACTGTACTCGAGATGCTACGACGCGAGAAGCTATATGCCAAGTTTAGCAAGTGCGAGTTTTGGCTAAAGGAAGTCATGTTTCTTGGCCATATTGTCTCCGCAGAAGGAATCAAAGTGGTCCCCGCAAAGGTAGAAGCGGTCAAAGAATAGAATGCCCCGACCAACGCCAACGAGATTCGAAGTTTCTTAAGACTCGCAGGTTACTATCGATGTTTCATCAAAGGGTTTTCAAAAATTGCCCGACCTATGACGCAACTACTCAAGAAAGGTACCAAGTACATCTGGACAGACGAATGCGAGAGAAGCTTCCAAGATCTGAAGACCCGACTCACCATCGCCCCTGTCCTTACGATCCCGTGAAACAGACTCGAATTCATGATCTATACCGATGCCTCAAGCCAAGGACTTGGATGTGTGCTGATGCAAGATCGAAAGGTTATTGCGTATGCATCACGCCAATTGAAACCTCACGAGCTAAACTACCCAACTCACAATTTGGAGCTGGCAGTGGTAGTGCACACGTTAAAAATCTGGCGGCATTATGTCTATAGAGTCAAGTGCGAGGTATTCACGGACCACAAGAGCCTTAAGTATGTCTTCGAGCAAAAGGAACTCAACATGAGACAACGGAGATGGTTAGAACTTGTGAAGGACTACGATTGCACGATCAGTTATCACCCGGGAAAGGCCAATGTAGTGGCTGACGCCCTCAGCCGCAAGACACAAGGAAAGCTAGCCTATATCATCACGAACGAGGAGCAATTAGCACAAGAATTTGCAAAACTTAAGCTTCGTATAATCTAGCCTGCCCACGATGATCCAAGGCCACCTAGCCGCCATGGCCATGCAACCTGACCTGTGTGAGCAAATCATACAAGCCTAAAGAGAAGACGAACACTTGGAAAAGATCCGGAAACAAGTCGGCACCGATGGAATGAAAGGAATCACTAAAAGATGCAAGATAGCCAACGATGGAGCCCTACTCTTCGACCAACAAATCTGCGTGCCAAATGATGAGGTACTCAAGGAGGAAATTCTAAGCAAAGCACATGACACGCCGTACACCACTCACCCTGGAAGCACGAAGATGTACATGGATCTCCGAAAGAATTTCTGGTGGGAAACCATGAAGAAAAACATCGCGACATTCGTCGAAAAGTGCCTAGCATGCCATTAAGTGAAAGCAATCCATCAACGACCTTATGGGATGCTACAACCCATGCTGATACCGGAATGGAAATGGGAACACATCAACATGGATTTCGTCACGAGCTTTCCAAAATCAAAATGAGGGAACACTGCCATTTTGGGTTATCGTTGACCGCCTCACCAAATCATCGCACTTCTTGCCTGTTAAGACGACCTTCAGTCTCGAACA
Organism: Mentha longifolia; assembly: GCA_001642375.2. Taxonomy (NCBI): domain Eukaryota; kingdom Viridiplantae; phylum Streptophyta; class Magnoliopsida; order Lamiales; family Lamiaceae; genus Mentha; species Mentha longifolia. The sequence goes on from CM038114.1 coordinate 35,087,391, forward strand.
ACTAGCCCACCTCTACGTAAAGGAAATTGTGAGACTGCACAGCATTCCCGTATTGATCACGTCCGATCGCGATCCTCGATTCACCTCGAAATTTTGGATGAGCCTTCAAGAAGTAATGGGAACCCAACTCAAGTTCAGTTCCGTCTTTCACCCCCAAACCGATGGCCAATCTGAATGAACGATCCAAGTGTTAGAAGATATGTTGAGAGTTGTAGTGTCCGATAGAGGAGAAAGTTGGGAGGAAATCTTACCACTCATCGAGTTCGCCTACAACAATAGTTACCAAGCTACCATTGGCATGGCGTTATAAGGCTTTGTACGGAAAGAAGTGCCGATCACCGCTATATTGGGACGAAGTTGGAGAACGGAAATTGTTAGGACCAGAATTGGTGCAAGAAATGGAATCGATTGTTGCCACAATACGCACCCAAATAAAAGAAGCTCAAGATCGCCAAAAGTCATACGCCGACCGACGACGAACCGACCTCGAGTTCCAAGTTGGAGATAAAGTGTTTCTCAAAGTGTCACCAACTCGTGGAGTGATTCGATTCGGCAAACGAGGAAAGCTTAGGCCATGATACATCAGACCGTTTGAGATTCTTGATAAGATAGGGAGCGTCGCCTACCGATTAGCCCTACGCCCGAACCTGTCAAGCATGCACGATACCTTCCACGTCTCTATGCTCCGCCAGTATGTGTTTGATCCGAAGCATGTCATTAAGTTAGAAGAAGTCACCCTCGATCCCAACCTTCAGTACGAGGAAAGGCCCGTTAGGATTCTCGACCGAAAAATCAAAGTACTAAGAAATAAGGAGATAGCCCAAGTGAAAGTTCTCTGGAATCACCACGATGATGGGGAAGCCACCTGGGAAGTAGAAGAGCAAATAAGAGCCCAATACCCAGACCTAGATTTCTAAGGTACGCCTTGGGACGAAATTTCTTTTAAGGGTGGAGGGATGTAACGACCCGGAAAATCCTATAGGGTTAAATAAAAATCCTAAAAATATAAAGAGAGTTTCCTTAGTCTTTTTAGAGCCAAATTAGTCTAATGAAAGAAATTGGGAATTTTAAGGAATTATTTTACATAACTCCCATTTTTCGTGTCGACCAATAAAATATTATTTTATTCTCGAATCTCCAAAACCATCCTACTTAGTGTCATATTTCGCAAATCTCCATTTGGAATCCATAGACACTTGAAAATCTGAAATCCGAGTTCGTATGCTCAAAAAGCACTTTTTACAAATGACCGTGCCGATTTTTGAATCTCTATAAATAGAGGCCTAGGGCCTTTAGAAATTTCATTCTCATCCAAACTCACTTTTATAAAACGAAAAGTTTTCAGAGCTTATCCTAAGGTTTCTGGATCGTTCGAAGTCCAAAAGGTACGCCGAAAGAAGCAGGGCGACCCTGGCAAGACGACGGTCCTATGGGTATAAGCCGTGACGAGTCACGCAGCCCGGATCGCCGCCGGTAGCCACCACCACCTCTTTCCTCTTCCCTCTCCGATTTTTGTTTTCTTAGTGTCCACACGTCCGTATCCATGCATGCATTCCAAATATGAATTTCATTTTCAACAAGTTTCTCTCATTTTTGTTTTATTTAAAATAAAGTGATATGATCCCCGTCCCCCGAGATTCGATGCATGCATGTAAGGTTCATCGCTTTAAAGTAATATCGAGGCTCTGAATATTTTTCCCTTCTGCTGTTTTCACATCCGGCAGCCCGAAGCTGCCGGAATAATCAACCACCACCGCCGGCGCCGCCCTCCATAGGGTGGCCCCCGGGCCACCTTTTGTCTTCCGACCCTTTATTAAAGTTATTCCTAGTATTTCCCTGGTCTACTTAATCGGGAAGGTTTTTCTGATTTCGTCAACTTTCTGTATGACTTTTCTCCTTACCGAATTAAATTCCATAGCCCAGGTGCTGCCCGAATATTATATAAATATTTGTGTAACACCTATTCAGTATATTCTAGCATGTGCTAAATTATCAAACCCATCCGAGTTACGGTTTTCACGCAGTTCTAGAAAATGTGTCCCGATCGGTTTTAGCAAAAAAGTCCAAACACCTTGCATGGCTGATTTCTCAACACCAAAAATCTTTTAAAATTATTTTGAACAACTTTCCCTTCTATGTTGAAGCCATACGAATGTCCGAAATATGTTTTCTATTAAGTCCTACGTTAAAATCGATTTCTTAGCCGCTAAGACTTTTGAGTTTGGAAATTCTTATTAATGAACCAAGAGTTCCTAAGTGTCCTAACAATCATTCTAGGAATATTCCCTGAGGAACCCGGAGTTAGAGTTTGACCCGAGAGGCACGCAAACTTAGAAACTGTTGTGTTTGGTAACGGTAGGAATTTTTCTTGATATCTATTCCTTCAGGTTATTAAACCCTATATTATTGAAGTGTAGGCTTGTTTCAAGAGTATTTGTGAATCCTACTTTTCAATGTTTAAGGCTCTACTAACGATCGGGCTCTCGGTTGACCTTACACATTAAGCCGAAAGTTGTGCACATGTGCGGGGTCTTGTGGAAAGAGTGCCACTCCCCAATTTATTTCGGCGATCAGGACACACGAGGTGTCTTGTCCGATGATGGATCTCTGCCATACAACATATGTATGTCGACTCCATTTGAGACGGCTTTCTTGAAAGGCCGAAATGTTAAAACGGTTGGCGAGTGGTCAATTCGTATGAAAGTAAGAATACATGAAAAGTATGGAACGGGGGCCCAATATCATACGACGACGATCATACTAAATGATTCTTTCTATCTCTAACTCTTTGAGTTTCCTGCACATTTGTTTCTTGGCAATGACCCCTACTGCGTACAATAGTACTCAGCCCTGTCGAACTTTCTTTGTTTTGCAGAATGATCATCGGCGAAACGAGTGGGACCGGGCAGAAAAGAAAGAGATCGAAGAATAAGGAATGTTATCTCATTATCATTTTCAATCAAGTGCTTTGGCACAAAACTCTATTCTCCTTATGAACTTCCAAAACTCTAAACCTCCGTTCGAAACCCTGATATATTCGAGTCTTTATATTTGATTTTTAACGATCTTTACTTTCCGTCATTTACTTTATAGCACTTACGTTTACGCATTTAACTTTTAAGTTTTAAGTTCTAACTTCTAACATCTAACTCCTTTTCGAAAACCAGTTGAAGTGCGAACTATCGCCGTTGTGACTAACACTTTCTAAAGACAGTGTGGATGACCGTCACTGTCATTATCGCTTTCCTTTACTTTACGTCATTTACATTTCAGTCGATATGTCCGGATGACCGTCACTGTCATTATCACTTTGGTTTCACTGTGGATTCAATCCTGTTATAGAGGAGATGCTGCCCAATTTTTCCGGGCAATTAAAAGATAAACTCCTCTAATTAAACCCACCTAAACCGTCTACCCCACCCCTGTAGCATTCCGGAACTGGGTTTTCTAAGTTAGTGAATCCGGGACGTTATATTCTAAGTGTCCTTAAGTAGCAGTGAATGCTTATGAACAAGATAACCAAAATCAGAAATCTCTTTGAAGGCTCAACACTTGGGAAATTATCTTGGTTCGAGTGTTGAACAAAGGCAGTGATTGCTTGAGATTTTTGCAGAGTTTTTGCTTAAATAATGAATTTCCCATACTTGATTCTAGAGAGGGAAGAGATATTTATAGACTCAATTTTGAAATAGAGCCGTTGGGTGTGTCAGATTCATACTCTGGCACACAGTACTTTTTTCTCATTGAGGCAGTCCAATTTACTTCTGGAGAGGCAGGGACCAGACTAGTTCAACCTATGTAGGCAGGTTGAAGTAACCTCTTCAAACTTGAATATGAGCAAACTTCCTTGAACTGAGCTTGAACTCTCCGTCATAGGTAAGCTGATATCCACTAAACTGGTTGACTTGAGCTGCAGATTGATCAAGTCAATCTGTCTAAGAAATGAACGCACTGGCTATACAAGATTAGTTTAGTTCTATCAACCTTGACTTTTAAAGAATAAAAATCTATCAAAATGTTGTTTCGATAAACATCATCAAAACTCAAATTCAGTAGGATTCCCAACACAAATAATTTGCATCAATGTTATTAGTGTCATATTATGTGTCACAAAGAGACACGTGTTACTAAAGAAAATAACATGCAACGTGTTACATATTTTATAAGACAAATAATGAAGTGAAGCATAAAATGTCACAAATGTTACGACATAGTTCAAAAAGGAGTGTCACAAAAATACTATATTACCTTTTGCGACATAAGTTTGCATGACACATAAAATGTCGCAATTTAGCTTTTGCGACATGTAAACCAATGTTTGCGGCACAAAATTCATGGCGCAGATGTACAGTTTTCTTATAGTAGTTGCAAGATTTTTTTTTTTGAAAAGTCACAATAAATTTGGAAATAAGGAAAATAATAAATTTCACATTAAATTATGCATTTGTAACATTAATGTTCAATATATGATTGATAAATTTTAAATACAATTTACATCTAGCATTTATACATATGATTTATAGACATAATTAAATTAGAGTGAACAATTAAAATACTCTTTAAGAGGATAAAAACACAAACAATACCCATCACATAAGGATACAAATATTGCCCAATTTTAAAGAAATGGGACTAAAATAACCCTAGGCCCAAAAAATCAAATTTTCCCCCACTTTCTCTACCTAACCCTTCGAATGCCACTCCCATTTCATTTTAGAAATAAACCTGCAAACTCCTAAACCCTGACCTCTCCTCTGACGCGATTTATCAGCAACCGCCGCCGTGCCCTTGACGTTGCCATCCACTTCATTTGTCTTTTATCAAGTAAGTCCCAGCGCCGCCCGAATCTCTAATTATGGCCCCGTGAAGTTCAAAGAGGAAGAGAAACCAAGGCAAAGCTAGTGGGGAAACCGAAATGCCACTCTTCGCCGTTCCGACGGAAGAACTGCGCTCCGACGCTCCGCCGCGACCCAGCGGCCACCCGTTCTTAGAGGCAGAGGTACTTTTCGTAGAGTTTTGCATGTGCAGTTTTTGGGGTTTGAATGTTTTTCTTAGGGTTTGAATACTTTTATTAGGGTTTGAATCTTGGATGTATTGTTTGTTTGTGTAATTTTTTGGGGATTATGATGATAATTTTAGGTATTTTGAAATTAGTGTTCAATTGATTGAATTTAGGGTTTCGTATGGTTGGTTGAATATTGGATTTGTCTACTTTGATTACTTGAATGTGTTAGACTGCTTCAAAATGTTGAAAACAAGTTAACGGTTCTTTCAAAAAATGATGATTCTGTAGGGAAAATTGCAAACTTGAATGTATTATACTTGAAAGTGCACATTGTTCTTGCAAATTGGTAAGAATTAAATGATAATTGAATGTGGAAGTTTGTAAGAATCTGATAAATTGTATGTTATTAAAGGAAATAAATTATTCTTACCATCTATAAATGATTGGGTAGGCACATGGAAATTTCTTGCATGTTCGTTAGAATTTGTTAATTTCTTACAAAAATCAATGGGTGTTGCTTGAAAATTATGTGAGATTCTGAGAATTGGTATACACTAGTTAGAAAAATGTAAATTTCTTACATCCTTTAATATAGTTTGTTAGAAGTTTTGAATTTCTTACTAAAAATCAATGGTGATTTCTTGACAATGTTTGTCAGTGATTTGTACTTGTTAGTTAGAAAATTTGTATTTCTTACATTCTATAATATCGTATGCTATGATTTTCTTACGTTGCCTTCTTATTTATGATATTATGTGCAAGGTTGAATAGGATTATAAAAGATTTAATTTGCTGAACAAACCGCATAAGGTGATACCGGGTGGGTACGAAAGCATGGCAGGCGATGTGAACGCTATGCTTAAATATTTAGGTAATGACAAGGCAGACTTGGTTAGGAAATCTGTGATGGGGCAGTGTTTCTTTCCAATACTTGATAAAAGAGGTACATGGTGTGAAAAAGGTGATGAAAGGAAGACAACTGAACTATAGCTTGAATGGGAACATAATCGCCTTCTCAGTAAGCTAACTACAAAATTCAATTAACTTTTCAATCACTTCTTTAGCATGCCTTGATTTTATGTTTGTTTTTCTTATTATAGGCATGGATTTTCGAGGCAGTCTCAGGATTTAGAAAGAAAGTCGGTCATATGAGTGATGACAAAAATGAGCCAGGGTTCATGAGGCATACATACAAGAAAGGAGGATACCCAACTGCTGATGAAATTGAAGAGATAAGAAAAGTATAAATTTCTTATTTAGAAATACATAATTTATTATCAACTAGCCAGTTTGTAAACAGGCAAGTTTTGCAAGATAAGAATTTGTTTATTTCTTACCTACTTAAACTGTGAAAATTCTTAGAATAGTTTTGTTTTTAAAGGTGCTTGTACGGTATGAAAATAGTATATTTCATATGTGTCCGATGAACTATCAAAGTTGGAGGCAGCCAACTTAAAGAAGATAAGAAATTCAAACTTCTTTGTAGAAAATTGTTGATTGCTTACCTCAATAACATTAACTGAGTAATTAATTCTTATACTAATTAGGTAAGAATCTGACATATTCCTACGATGACAACTGTAATAGTTTTAAATTTCATACTTTCTGCAGTTCAATTATCTTAATGATTTATAACATTCCTATATTCCCATATTAACTTATTACTTTGCAAGTCCTTGTCCTAACTCTAAAGCCGTACAAAAAGGAATGATAGAGTTTTTATTGGAAGTCCCTGGAAGATAACCCAGCTCAGCAACCTTTCGTCTTTGAGTACAACCTGAAAGAAAAAAGGAAGAAATGACTTAGAGACGATGAGGACGAAGAAGGCAAAGATGACAACAACATTGATCCCACCTCCAGTGTTATGGCCCCCTTATCCACAGCGCAACTTGACAAGGTAGCTGAGGCTGCTGCGAGCAAGGTTTTCAACAAGATGAAGGAGCTCCTGCAACAATACCACTCAAAACTCATCGACGTTGTTGCTAAAAAGGTCACCAACAACCTGCTTGAACGTGGGCCAGACACCCTGCTCGAATGAGGACAAGACGCTGCCGGACTGACATTTGAATTGCCTCCCCTGCAGCCGTGTGCTAAAAAGAGCAAAGATACATCCGTGGCTGAAGGTGTGACATTGACAGAATTGGAGAAGCAACTTGGGGAGATGGAGACAGAGACAGTGCTGGATGAAGCAACGGTGAATGAGCCCGTTATGGTTGAAAAATCCGGGAAAGAGCATCTCGGGGTTGGTGAAGCAATGGAGACTGCCAATGAAGGACAAGGGAAACCAAAAGAGGGGTAGGTATAAAAAACATCGTATCGTGTGTGTGGCGTCAACATTTGCAACTTTTCAGTATTTTCGCAAGGAAAACTTTAATGTTTTCTTTCAATTTCTTAAATTGTATGAGACCCATGTTTTGGGCGAGATGTTTTTTCTTTATATATAATGTTGATGTTGCTGTTTTAATTCGAAGTGCGAAATGGTACAAGAAAAATTTCTTCGTACCTTGAGACAGTGGTAAGAATGTGTGATTTTCATGCAAAATTCTTACCACAACCCATCATTTGAATGCGGTATGCTTTGGTGCGAAGTAAATACTTCTTACCATTCGCACTGCGAATGCAATAAAAACAAATACATCGTAAAGCTAAAAAATGCTTAAAATCTGAAATATGTCAAGCTTAAAAGTTGGTCAGAAAAATGTTTGTGATTCTTACCATGTAATTGTAAGGATGGTCTGTTGGGGTTATATACTGCAAAGCATACTTTTATGCTTGTATATTAACTGTATCTCCCTGTTTTATGGAAATAAATATATTGTCATATAATTTGCATATTAATTCGTGTTATGGTTATGCAAATAAACGTCCGGTACTATATATTATAGATAATATGGTGTGGGTGGTCGCACGGAAGATCATATTATCGGTTTCTTATATAGTTAAATGGTGTTCGCAACCGAAAGTAATCTTGGACAAATTACTTGTTAAGGTTGTAGTATAAGCTGGATAATAGTTGGTCTTGGCTATTAGCTTATACTAGTGCATACGATCAGAGTTGCACTGAACGGGATCGAGGTGAGATAAATCCTTTTATACTGACTTATTAAGGATCACATCTCGGACGATTATTATTTCTTAATTCTAGTTGTCATAATCTTCAATTATGTATTTATAATTGTTATTACTTTGATTTACCATGAGTGAGAGTTATCGCAACTCAAAGAATCTCCGTATCTTGGGTAATAATATTATAAATATGATAATTAATATTATAGCTAGAAATCGTGTCTCGGTGCGCCGAGTTGATGATGTCCCCTTGAGACGTTCTAAGGATTATTATATCAAAACCCTGCAGGTGGATTAAGTTCCGATATAATAATAAGGTCGAACGGGTACACTCTCGGAATAAGATATTAATTAATTAGAGCAGTCAGTAGCTTAAATTAATTAATGGACATGCGATATCTTAAACACGGGAAATAATATAATTCAAAGAGGAGCCCGGTATGTAGTAATTTGGGAATGGACGGCGATGCAATATTATTTTACTATAGTGGAAAGGCTATAATATTAATATAATTAAATAGAGTATTCGGGGCCAGAGAATACTTGGATTATTTAATTATATTGGAAGGCCCAGTCCATGTCCTCCTCAAGATCCCTGGAGTAGCCCAACAGAGCATAGCCTGGCCCATTAGCGAAGGCCCTAACTTCTCCACCACTCCACTTCTTATATAAATAAGGGATAAGTGGAGAGTGAACATACGTGATTTTCATTCTTCACAATCTGAGAGAAGGGGCGGCACTTCTGGGTAGTGCAGAGAAGATAGATTTTCGCCCACTCGAAATTCTTCTCATTGCTAGGGAATACTCCAGAAGATCTCGGGGTTTACGATCAAGAGCTAGATCTCGTGTGCAGAGATCTAGTGCGTGGAAGATCATTACCTTGACTCAGATTCCACCGGTGATTACGCAAACAGGTATATATATGATTCTAGATCTGTTTCCGCTTTCAAGATCTGAATTCATATGTTAATAATTATTGTAATTAATTAAATCTACATCCGAGTGATCCCGGATCCAACAACTGGTATCAGAGCCAACTCGGCTCTGTAGATTTAATTATGAATAATTATTAGATTCATATTATTTGTATTGGATGCAATTGATTTGATTTTGCAGAGATCCAATTGTCATGGTTAATATGAATGTTTATGGTTTTAATTTTGTATTAAAATCAGCCTGTTTGTGGCTGCGTTTGTAAACACGCGAGGGTTGATCATGTTAGGTTAGATTTATTTTTGATTTTATTTTTTGTAAATTCAATGTAAATCTTGAGATCTATGTAATCGATCAAACCACCATGAACGGAAGACAAAGCAACCGGACATGATGGCTGTCATGGAGGAGACGGACGGCATCTTCGTCGGACGTCGAGAACGACGCGGCGGCGCTGCAGCGGCGATTGGACCGCGGCAAGGGTTTCGGCCCTACCGCTGGTTTCCTGCGTTGCTGGTGGCTGCAGCGGCTGCTGTTCGATGTCCTCGATGACAAACACGTGCCGGAGGGATGGCAGCAGCACGCGGAAGCCGCAGGCGGCGGCGTTCAACCGCTGTGGGATGGAGACGGCGGCGGCTAGGGTTTCTAAAACCCTAGCGGGCTGCGGCGACTCCAGACGATCACACGGCTGCTCAGCTGCTGTCCGGCGTCCTTTTGGATGCCAATGTTGCTTCTGGATGGCGGTTGTTGGGGATCAGGAACGACGACAGTGTTTCGGCGAGACGCCGTGGCGGCGCGTGCGGTGCACGCGTGGCTCGGCGACGGCATATCGACCGGAAGGTGACCGGCCATTGAGTAGCTTGTTCAACAAGTTTGTGTTTATCCGGAAAAGATTTGATTTTATCTGGATAGATTTATTCTTATCTTTGAAGATTTAGTATTATCCAGGTAAATATGATCTTATCTGATAAGATTTATTCTTATCAAGAAAGATTTGATCATATTTAAGGGGATATGTTTCTATCTTTAAAAGATTTGTTGATATCTAAGTAAATATGATCTTATCTGATAAGATTTAATCTTATCAGGAAATATTTGATCATATTTAAAGGGATATGTTTCTATCTTTAAGTGATTTGATCTCATCTTGGATAAAATTAATCCTATCCAACCACCATGCCTGATTTGGAAATTAGGGTTTTCCGCACCCTAATAAATCGAGCTGAACAGTGGGAGTTCTCCGGCGGGTTTCCTCGACCTTGTGTGAAGATGCAGTGGCGGTGGTGGCGGCTAGAGAGGCGGCAACGGCTAAATTGACGGCTAGGGTTTCGGCGAAGGTTAGGATTTCTAAAACCCTAAAGGGCTGAACCCTAGGCCCGTTTCTTGGCCCAATTTCTCGGCCCAACGATCCACTCAAATATGTTTCAAGCTCGTTCGAAGAAACTGAAGACCATGATAATTGGATAATTATTTTTTAATTAATTATCTTGTGCTTGTTTATTCGATGTTTTGTGGATAGCATGTTGTTTAATTATTCACAATTTTTAATTACATGCTATGCTTGAAAAATGAAATAAAACCTTGGTTTAAAATGACTAAGTGGTATTATATTAATTTTAAATTTTCGATTAATTTTGTATTTTTCGAAAATTCTAAATTAATCTAGCCTCCATAATTGGTTTAAAAATGAATTAATTAGCATTTGCTCACTGATCCGGGCGTATCCCTACGGAAGTGCTAATTATGGATTTCATTGGTTTAAACTTCCTAAAAAGAATTAGAATTTCAAAATATGGATTAAATAACATTCGCTCACTGATCCGGGCATATCCCTTCGGAGGTGTTAATTAATTTCATTATTTTGAAATTTCGATGGATAATATTGAAAAATAGTTTTATATCGATATCACCTCCCTACGGTAGGGTTATTCTTATAAAACGGTATTTTTCGGAATATTAAATTATGGTATTTCACTTAGATGTAAATTAATTAATTATTTCCCGACGGAAAGGTGATTAATTTAATTTACATGGCTAGGAGTGACCGACTGTTAATTTCATCAATCATAAGGTGGATCTTGATTGGATAATGAAATTAAAGGCCTAAGAAACCTACTTATAGAGATTATATGTAAACGTCCACCCTACGTGGCTTACATATAAAGTCTTGAGGAGTCGGGGGTTGCATATTATATTGATTTAAGGTTTTACAATATAATGAATGCTTCAAAGTATATGACATTAACTTTGTGTTAGTTATTTTTATTTCCAAGCTATACTATGTTTTTCGGTTCACTTGATTAAATACTCATTGAAAAACAAATTCGAGAGTTCCAATTATCACGATTGGAAATATAACTTGGACATTGTCTTGACTGCTAACGAACACAAGTTTGTCCTTACTGAGGAATGTCCTTATGTACCACTAAGGAGAGTATGCCTAAACACTGTGAAGCTTAGTTTCACGGAGATGTTTAGTCATCATGGATACCAAGTTCGACAAAATATTCTTTTGTCGATGAAAATGGTTGAAGGTACTCCGATTAGGGACCATGTTCTTAAGATGATCAGTTGTCTTAAATGGAGATTCTAGGTTATGAAATCGATGGGGAAACTTAGGTCGATGTCATAATAGAAATCGATCCCTATGAGTTTTGATGTGTTTCGGTTCAACTATAACATGAATCAATTCATGTACAAGCTAACCGAATTGCTCAATGAACTCATCAATGCTGAGATATTTCAAACCGGTTCTCAAGCATTGATCACCGCAGCTTCTACTCCTTTTTAAACCAAAGGATGGTTAAAGGAAGAAGAAGCAAGGTGGTGGTGGTTAAGGAGGTGACGCTCAGAAGGAGAATAACTACTCAAGGTGGGATAAAGAAACCAAGAGGAAAGTGTTACCGTTGTAAAAGACAAATTATGGCGGTCTGTCCTCATTTGAATGGAGGCAATGGTCAAGGTATATCTTGTGCATTTATTCAATGTGGTTGAGATTACCATCACAGTGGGAGACACTACGAAAGTAGTAGCCATTGCAGTGGGAGACGCTACGAAAGTAGTGGTCAGTGCAGTGGGAGACACTACAAAAAGTAGAGGTCAATGCAGTGGGAGACGTACATCAGTTGTGCGCAAACTGCAGTAAATAGCACAACATCAATTCTTTAAATGTAAAGAACCTTCTAGTATGAATCAAACATATATTTGGTATCTAAAGTTTTGGTCATCTTAGATACAAGGGCAATAGATTAGAAAATATGTTGGATTTGATTCATGCGGACGTGTGTGGTCCAATATCGGTACAAGCTAAGGGGTGGCTACAAGTACTTCATCATTTCTTGATGATTACTCAAGGCATGGATATATTTGATGAAACAGAAGTCTGAATCCTTGATAAATTCAAGGAGTTCAAGGCTAAAGTTGATTATCATCATGGTAAATATATCAAATCTCTTCGGCTTGATCGAAGAGGTGAATACCTTAGTGGTGAATTTTTGGAACACATGTCAAAAGCTGGAATCGCATCCCAGCTTCCTGCACCAGGAATACCACATCAATGTGGCATGGCGGGATGAAGGAACCGAATATTCTTAGAAATGATTCGGTTGATGATGAGCTATTTTGATTTACCTTTTACGTATTAGGGTTTACAAATAACGGCGTATGTTTTAAACTTGGTCCCTTTAAGGACCTCGTACTGAAATATGGTTATTTGTAGGATACCCTAAGGTAAACGAGAGGTGGTCTATTTTATAGTCTTGTAGTCCAAAAGATCGGAATTAGCACAAACGCTAGATTTTTGGAAGAAGGCTATGTGAATAGTAATAAACCCACTAGTGAGATCATTTTAGAAATGAGGGGAAAAGGCAGTGCCGGAACCACCCGTACTAGATGTTACACCACGAACTGCACCACATGTTGACACTAACACAAACTCTCAGGTAGAGCCTTGTCGTAGTGGGAGGGTCATCTTTTGAACCTGAAAGATGGTTGTGTTTGGGAGAATCTTCGGATATCTTACCAGGTAAAGATGACATTGACCCATGGACAAATAGAGGCAATCCAAGAGAAAGATGCACAGCTTTGGCGAGTTGCAGTGGATTCTGAAATTGAATCCATGCATGATAAAATGTGTATGACATTGTAGAAACTACCTTAAAGGGTAACTCCCGTTTGGGTAAGGGAATCTACAAATGTAAGAAAGGATCTGACGGTAAGGTTGAGACTTTTAAAGCTAGGCTTATGGTGAAAGTCTCGCCTGTTGCTATGCTTAAGTCGATCTGGATTTTCTTAGCCATTGCGGCTCATATAGATCTGGGGATTTGGCAAAATGGATGTCAAGATCATTTTTCGAAATGGCAGTCTTGAGAAATCCATTTACATGCGCCAACCAGAAGGATACATTGCCAAAGAGAATGAGCATCTGGTTTGCAAACTTAAGCAATCCATTTATGGACTTAAGCAAGCATCTCAGTCTTGGAACACACATTTTGAGGTAATCCAGTCATATGGATTTATTCAAGTGTGATTATGAGAGTTGTGTGTATAAGAAGTGCAACGGAAATGATGTGATGTTTCTAGTACTGTATGTTGATAACATACTCCTGATTGGCAACAACGTGGAGTAGTTATCGGACGTACGGATGTGGTTGTCCAAGAAATTCAATATAAAGGACTTGGGTAAAGCTGTCCACATTCTTGGGATTAAGATCTTTCGTGATCGTAAGGAGAGAATGTTGTGCTTGTAACAAGTGGTTTATATTGATATGGTAGTAAAGTGTTTTAGCATGGAAAACTCCGAAAAAGGCTAATCGCCATTTTGATAAGGAGTTCATTTGTCTAAAGAAATGTGTCCTAGGACATAGAGATAGATAAATGACATGAAGGCGGTTCCCTATGCCTCTGCAATAAGAAGCTTCATGAATGTTATGCTTTACACCAGATCTGATATTTGTTATGCCGTTGGCATGGTTTTCAGATACCAATCTAACCCTAGTTAAAGGCAATAGACTGCTGTGAAGAATATAATCAAAGGACACGAGATTATATGTTGATCTTTCAGTTTAACAGTCTATTCCCATTGGGTTATACTGATTTCCAATCAGATAGGAATTTTCGAAAGTCTACCTCGGGATGTGTTTTAGACTGGGAGGTGGAGCCATTAGTTGGAAGGCTGGATGGCTCCGGAACTTCTTGTTGGACTTGGATATGATTCCAAATTTGCTTCAGACGATCACAATCTATTGTGACAGTTTTGGTGCAGTAGCAAATTCAAAGGAATCATAAGACCATAAGGCCAGTAAATACATCGGAAATAAGTACTTTATATTACGAGTAATTGTAATGAGAGGAGACGTTGTGGTGTCAAAGATTACGTCGGAAGATACCCTGATAATTTCCTTCACGATTAGCATGCCATCGAAGGTTTTCGATAAGGAGGTGAAGGGAAAGGGAATCAGACGTATGGCAGCACTGCTTTGAGTATAAGTGGGAGAGAATTTAGTGTAGTGGTATACTTAAAAAGCATGCTTTGAGTATAAGTGGGAGATTGTTGGGGTTATATACTGCAAAGCATACTTTTATGCTTGTATATTAACTGTATCTTCCTGTTTTATGGAAATAAATATATTGTCATATAATTTGCATATTAATTCGTGTTATGGTTATGCAAATAAACGTCCGGTACTATATATTATAGATAATATGGTGTGGGTGGTCGCACGGAAGATCATATTATCGGTTTCTTATATAGTTAAATGGTGTTCGCAACCGAAAGTAATCTTGGACAAATTACTTGTTAAGGTTGTAGTATAAGCTGGATAATAGTTGGTCTTGGCTATTAGCTTATACTAGTGCATACGATCAGAGTTGCACTGAACGGGATCGAGGTGAGATAAATCCTTTTATACTGACTTATTAAGGATCACATCTCGGACGATTATTATTTCTTAATTCTAGTTGTCATAATATTCAATTATGTATTTATAATTGTTATTACTTTGATTTACCATGAGTGAGAGTTATCGCAACTCAAAGAATCTCCGTATCTTGGGTAATAATATTATAAATATGATAATTAATATTATAGCTAGAAATCGTGTCTCGGTGCGCCGAGTTGATGATGTCCCCTTGAGGCGTTCTAAGGATTATTATATCAAAACCCTGCAGGTGGATTAAGTTCCGATTTAATAATAAGGTCGAACGGGTACACTCTCGGAATAAGATATTAATTAATTAGAGCAGTCAGTAGCTTAAATTAATTAATGGACATGCGATATCTTAAACACGGGAAATAATATAATTCAAAGAGGAGCCCGGTATGTAGTAATTTGGGAATGGACGGCGATGCAATATTATTTTACTATAGTGGAAAGGCTATAATATTAATATAATTAAATAGAGTATTCGGGGCCAGAGAATACTTGGATTATTTAATTATATTGGAAGGCCCAGTCCATGTCCTCCTCAAGATCCCTGGAGTAGCCCAACAGAGCATAGCCTGGCCTATTAGCGAAGGCCCTAACTTCTCCACCACTCCACTTCTTATATAAATAAGGGATAAGTGGAGAGTGAACATACGTGATTTTCATTCTTCACAATCTGAGAGAAGGGGCGGCACTTCTGGGTAGTGCAGAGAAGATAGATTTTCGCCCACTCAAAATTCTTCTCGTTGCTAGGGAATACTCCAGAAGATCTCGGGGTTTACGATCAAGAGCTAGATCTCGTGTGCAGAGATCTAGTGCGTGGAAGATCATTACCTCGACTCAGATTCCACCGGTGATTACGCAAACAGGTATATATATGATTCTAGATTTGTTTCCGCTTTCAAGATCTGAATTCATATGTTAATAATTATTGTAATTAATTAAATCTACATCCGAGTGATCCCGGATCCAACATGGTCCAATTGTTTGGTTGGAATTATAAAATTCCTACAATGTGATGGATCGAAACATAAACATTATTATCATGTATTAACTGATTATGACAACTTATT
The DNA here is from genome assembly GCA_001642375.2 of Mentha longifolia. Classification (NCBI taxonomy): domain Eukaryota; kingdom Viridiplantae; phylum Streptophyta; class Magnoliopsida; order Lamiales; family Lamiaceae; genus Mentha; species Mentha longifolia. The sequence continues at coordinate 35,103,392 of CM038114.1, forward strand.
TGTGATTCTTATCACTTGTTTATTTGCTGCGCACGACTATATTATCACAGAAACTCAAATTGAAAAAGAGTTCGACGAGCTAGCTAGAGCAGAAGAAGTGACACCCCAACAACGAGCCCTCGTGGTTGCAATGAACGTGTGCCCGATCAAGACTATATACCCCTCCAAGGTTGTCCGTTTGCCATACATATGAGAAGATGTACGTCCCGGCCCAGATATGTTTAACACATACTTGGCAGGTGGAGATGAAATGTAAGTAGAAATGAATATTAGTAATTTGTTTTATTTTATTGTATGGATTAAAAAATTTGGCTTCAATGGGAAAACAGGAGGAATATGGGGTTGTTTTTTAACATTTACAAGGAATAGTTCAAAGAAATTCTGGGTGAAAAAAGCGAGTTAAGTGACGACCATGTGGATGCGTATATTTCTATCTTGACATCGAATATGGTTGGACTGCATGATGTGCGCCCCAATGTAGGCATAATTCTTTGCATCTTCATGGTAAGAAAGTTGGTAGTTTCTAACTATAATGTGTGATTTCTTACCATAATGTGTGATTCTTATCAAATAATGTTTCATTCTCACCAGAATGATATCGAAATAATTTTTAACAAAATGCATGAAGGGGAAAAGAATGAACTTGGATTGTATGACTTTGAAACGTTTTCAAAACGTGGTCCGGAGGACGTTCCTGATGATGACATGGAGAGATTGGTAATTTATGCTGACGGGAATCTACCAGAGTGGGGGATTGCATCAAGAGTTAGCCTTATAGAAAATTCCTACCATGTGATAAGAAGTTAAATTGTTTGGTTCTTACTATTTGTCTAGATTCTTACTATTTAATGTCATGTTGTGCTAGCTTGTAGCGGTAAGCTTCAGCAAACAAGGAGAGTGGACAGTGGCAGAAATCGATTTGAAGAAGCAGAAAATAATACTACATGACGCCAAGGGATATACATTCATGGATGCTGAGAAATATAACATAAAATGTATGTTCATACCATTCCTCCGTTTGATGCCTAAGATCCTTAAAGCCATTGGGTACTACAGTGAACACCGGATCAGGTGCCCGAAGAATGCTCAGTTTGGTTTTACGTTTGGGGCTTTGAAAGGTAAGAAATTGTTAAGGAATTTTTAATTTCTTATCATCGATCATCTTGGAACTAAATAGAATCTTACAATGATTCCTTGCTACAGGTAGGGAGGTCTTTAGGAAAACCCATGCCGCCGACGCTACACTCTACTGCATGAAGCAAGTGGAATGGATCATCTCAAATGTAGAGCTGCTGAGGGGTTTGGACGACGTAAAAAAGGTCATGAAATACCGTCGTCATGTCGCAAAAGCCATATATGCTCATAGCACGGATTGCAATCTTGGGGAAGATACTTCAATCCCATTCGATCTTGGGAGAAATAAGTGATGGTCTTCAAAAAAAATTGTTTTTGTAAGTAATGGTTTTTGGGATGAACCCAAAAATACAAAACCTGCTTATTTTGTAAGTAAAGGGTCTGGTACATGTACGTATGGAACACAACTTATTTTGCATCATTTTTGGGAGGGGAGAATTATAGGTATGGTACTAGCCAACGACTGTTTTTTGTGAAATTCTAGACAAATCAGTTTTTTGCACATATGTAATGGATTTCTTACCATCTTAACATGTAAGAATTAAATGGATTTCTGTATTTCTAGCCAACATCTATTTTTTTGTCAAGAATTGATACGTTGATATAAGAATTAATGGAAGAATTACAATCTTGAGCTGTATGAATAACTAGAAAGTTGTAAGAATTAATAGAATTCTTACAAACTATATGAAACCTTCCATGGATACATTACACTAGATAAGAATTTTTTAAAAAATCATTACAGATTCCAATTTTAACGTATGATACTACATTATTTCTTACAACGTTGATGTAAGAATTCATGGATTTCTTACAATCTTAAGTTGTATGAATAAGTAGAAAGTTGTAAGAATTAATAGAATTCTTACAAACTATATGAAACCTTCCATGGAAACATTATACTAGATAAGAATTTTTTAAAAAATCATTACAAATTCTAATTTGAACGTAAGATACTACGTTATTTCTTACCATCTTAACATGTAAGAATTAAATGGATTTTTGTATTTCTAGCCAACGTCTAGAAATAATACATAGATGAATGAAACAACTTCATAAAACTGATAATAGTGGTTCGGAAATTTGACAAAGTCTGAATAAAGAGCAACAACAACAACTTCATAAGTTATGAATACATATTACGCAAAAACATCAAAAAATCAGTTTGATTAAGTCAGGGCTGACCACTAACATAATTAGAAGTGTGGTAAGAACTGACATCAATCTTACAAACTTAATCAAACCTGCCGGGATCTTGACACTTCTTCCGAGTGTGGCCGACTATCCCATAAATACCATATTTCTTCGGGTTACAACGGCGCTTCACACCTCGTGTGTTGCTGCCATCATCAACTTCCTTTACCACTTCCACTTGTGTCACTTCTATAAATTCAGTGCATCTGGTAGAATAATGACCACATTTAGGGCAACGAGTACACGCACGGCCTCCTCCCTTTGGGACCTCCATTGTTGCATCTTCTTTGGTTGTATCTACTTCCGATGGGCATTCGATTTCTTTGCTTGGTGCTTCTTTGTTTGGAACTCCAGAAGGCATCTTCTTTTTCTTCGGCGTCTCGTCTGCCTAGGGTTAGGTGGAGCGCCCAGAACCCTTGATTCAATATCATTTGGTACATGCCAATCACTATGGTCTGACCTTTGATGCATAAATCTCACGCCATGTATTGGTCGAGTAACACGCATGAATGTATGGCAATGGGGATTGATTTTTGAACATGTTACACGGTGGTGAGAAACTTAAAAATTAGGTATAAACATATGGTAAGAAATAATAAATTCTTACTAACCCTACAAGATTTATTACGTATAAACATATTATAAGAAACAGATAAAATTCTTACTAAACCTATAAGATTTATTACGTATAAACAAATGGTAAGAAACAGATAAAATTCTTACTAAATCCACAAGATTTATTACATTATGGCTGCTATCGCATGAGAGCATGGGATCAAGAGCATTTGAAACACTTTACACAAACACTCCCTCGTTCGTAGGTCAACAATATTACTCTTCACACCAGAAATAATATCGAACTTCGAATCGGACATCGGATGAACAGTGTAGGAACTAGCTTTCTCAATAGAAAATCCCAATCTTTTTTCAGCGTATTCCGTCACCTCATTGACGCTTTCAGCAGCTATGGTCCTTCGCTTATAAAACCATGATTGCACCAAGTTATGTGCATACTGCAGTAAGGAAGTGACTGTCAATTGTCTACCCCATGTCAGCCGTGCATTTAGCACTTCAATTGCATTGGATGTTCGAAAAGCATACCTCCAGACATGACATTTACAAATTGCCCATCGCACAGGGCCAATGCCCATAAGTTTAGCATGAGCCCCGAAAGCATCCAATAGCAAATTATTCATGTGCTCTTCAAAATCATCTTCCATGAAAGCATTTGCGGCAGCCTGGAATGTTTCTATAATGGCCTCCCCACAATTCCGCAAGTTTCCTTGAATGTGATACGTGCAAAAACCATGAGCTGTACCTAGAATATGGTAAGAAAATATATCCATGTTTGTAAGAATATTATGGCAAAAACAATACTTCTAACTATTTGAGGTACATTAATATGTAAGAAAACTGTGAAACTTTCTTACCTGGATACACAAATTCCACAGCATTCTTTATGCTACGATGTTGATCGGACACAATCAATAAATTCTCCGGGGTTCCGAGGCTCTTCTGAACATGTTCAAGGAACCAGGTCCAAGCTAAGTCATTTTCTTTATCACCAATGCCAAAAGCCAATGGCACAATCTGCTCATTTGCATCCTTAGTGGATACAACGAACATAACACCCTTGTACTTACCAATAAGATGGGTCGTATCAATGACAATAATGGGCCGACACGCACGAAAAGCTCTTATGGATGCGGACAGAGAAAAGAAACAATACTGGAATTTCAAATCTTCGCAAGTCTGCAAATCCACCTCATAACCGGGATTCATTTTCCCAAGCATGTAGAGATACTTTGCAATTACCTTGAATAATTAATTTCAGAATTGCATCAGTAAGAACTTGTTAGAATCGAACAATCGAACTGGTAAGAAAATTGCTAGATTCTTACCATATTATAAAAATATAATAATTCTTATGACAGCTTTGTAAGAATTAAAGATTTCTTAAGATATATTAACAACATGAGTCAGATTCTTACAATGAATTAGTAGGTTCTTACAATGAATCTGTATATTATTACCTGGAAAGACTTCTCTTCGTCTCCATAAATAGATTTCAAAGCTCGGTTCCTCCCAAATAATGCAGATGGGTAGCTCAATCTAACACCAAACACTCTAAGTACTTGGCTTTGGATATCGCATGGCCAGAGAACAAATCCATCCACAAACATATGAGGTCCAACAAGCTCCGCTATGGCTCTTGCAGACACCTTAGGTTCGGCACAAGACCTGATGTCTTTGGCACATGTGTGTGCGACCAATGTTTTTATTTTCCATGCTTTGCCCAACGCTAAACTTCGCAATAAAAACACGCACGTTGAATCAAACTTTCAAATAATGTGGTATCTTTTTGGATCATATTTCACTGTTCGGAACTCCACGAAATTCTTCAAATGATATGCATGAATTGCCAAAAGTATGTTATCTTTGTTACGAAAGACAGAACCACAAACAACCTAGCCCGTCTCGGTGGGTTCGGTTTGAATATGAATATCATCAGCATCTATCAAAGCTTGTTCAGATACGCCAGCAATGATCCACCGAGAAGGGCTTTCACTTGATGTATTCATTGTGTCCACTGCGATTGATGGGATTCTTATCAACTGCAATTTTCATGAAAAAAATGGTCAGAATATTGTAGTTTTGGTCTAGTAGTTTGATAAGAAATAGAATAAATTCTTACGAATGATTTGTGTTAGTAAAAAAATAACAATATACAACCTGCATCTGATAAGAAAAATAGAGAGTTCTTATGAAAATAAACAAACTCAAAAAATGTACAGTTCTTATGAAAAATAACTGAGTTCTTACCACTAAATATTTTGAAGCACATTTATTGCTACGATTCAAAACAGAACATTACATATTTATGACAGGTCATTCAGTTAATTCATGTACGAAACAACATAAAACGAAAGAAGAAAAAAAAAAAACAACATTGCCGTTGTCAATGTGTACGCTGCCACCGCCGCCATCTGTGCGTGATCCAACTTCAAACAAAATCTAGAGTTTACAACTTCAAAAACACACATGAGAAAAGAAAAATGAAAGAAGACAAAAGATAAGAAATAAACAACCTATAGGGTCGACATGTTCAAAGATATCTCTGTCAAAAAACTTATGTATGTCTCTCTCGTCCACATTCTTCTGCAGCAAATTTGCGTCGTTAAGCAAATTTCCTTGCACGTCCTACATCGCCGCAATCCCGCACATCAAGCAACTGCGTCTACTGCCATCGTCGTCGTCTACATGCCGGGAACAAACGCTGTCGTCTCACCGCCGGAAACCCTAGAGTGAAGTTCGACCTCCAGAAAGAAGAGAGAAGGAATGAAAAAGAGAAGGAAGAGAAGGAAGAATGAAAAAGAAATGAATGATGAAGGTGGACAAACATTTACAAATTCAAAGCAAAAGGACAATTTAGTCCCATTAGTTAAAATATGGGCAAGATTTGTGTAAAATTATAGTGTGGGTAAAAATTGAGTTTTTATGCTCTAAGGGGCAAAAACATACATTTCCTCATTATAAATTATGAAACAAACAAAAAAATAAATACTAAAAAAGGCAGCTAGTTGCTCCTATTATTAAATGTATTGACAAATTTTAAATACAATTTACATCTAGCATTTATACATATGATTTGTAGACATAACTTACATATGAAATGAAAACAAAAATCACTAAAAAAAAGACAGCTCATTGCTCCTATTTTTATTAGATAGATATTGAGAGCATGTTGTGGAATACACCCGTGCGAAAATTGGGATCACTAAGAAAGGCAGCTCATTGCTCCTATTAACTATGAGGATTTTGGAATCGAATCAAAATAAATTATTTATAACTTTGATTCAAAGTTCCCCTTTAACACAATATCCTAACAACAATACCGGAGACATGTGTCAAGACACAGGACAAGTCGGAACTCAGGAATTTGTGTGCCACAGGAAGCAGATGATGGAGATGATGAAGCCAACCGTGAAGAAGAATGTCAATGCATGCCAGCTCTGTTATGCTACCACTCATATGATTGATGAGTGTTCTTCTATCTAGACCGAAGAGGAAGTCAATGCTTGGGACGCTTGACTCCCCAGTTGCTAAGATCATTTGGTTGTTAATATTATTAATTTGAAGTACAAGTTATATCACATATAATCACATATTCCAAAATGGAAAATGAATCTGACTATGTATATTTGCTTGTGTTTGGCCAAAAATTGTAGTCACGAACTAGAATACTACACATGTATTCTAGCCTTTCCAGTAAACATTGAGACCTTCTGAGATATTCCTGAGCCCGGAGATGGATTCTGGATGGACATAAATCTTCTGGATCGATTCTGGACTCTAGATGGATTCGAGGAGTATGATTAATTATGGGATCGACAAATTTTGAAATAAAACAAGATATGCGATAGGATTATTCTAATCCCATAAGTTGATTAGTACCAAATTAAGTGATAAAATACAGGCCAATACCGGACATTGAAATATCCTCTATTTTTAATCTCATAAAGTAAACATGAGATTAGACCGGGTAAAATTAAATCCAACTTAATCACTCAAAGTAAACGGCCTTAAAAAACGGCCTTAAATGATTATCAAGTAACTAAATAATTAGTTTCCGTGTTTATTGATGTTGGTCCCAAAAGTGACGCACACACGTAGAGGGGGGTGAATACGTGTGTAGAGAAGTGTTTAGAGTGAGTCATAACTCTTGTATGTGAGCAACTCCTTCTATTTATAGAGTGAGGAACCCTACTTCCCGTTAGATAAAAGCGGCGCGTGTTCCTCACTCTCCCGGAAAAGTCGCATTATGCCAGCTGCTTTATAGACTACAGTACTAGGGGAATGTCACTTCCTGTTGAAAAAGGAAACCCTAGTAGCGTGGTGGTTGAGCGTAGGCATGGGCTTTCTGCATATTATCTTGACTTTTCTACATATTTTTTCCGTTGAGCAATCCTGAGACGACATGTAGACTTTGCAACTGCGGCGCATTTAATAATACGCAAGTTTGAAATTTAAACTGTAGAGTGCGAGTCAACTTATTACTAGATTGGTTGGACGTTTAGAGAGCGGCATCATGGCATAGAGGCTTTAAGTTTATCTGACTTGAAAGCTTCCAATTTTGCTGGCACGCTCTGCGTCTTCAATAGTTGAAAGCGTCTCCATTGTACTGTGAGACTCTGTCTTGCGGCTTTCAACTCTGATGCTTTCCGACTTTAAATAGCTTCTAGAAATACAGGTTTCAATTGATTAAATCTTCCTAACAGACAAGCTTTTCTAACACATTAAAATGTACAAAGCGTGACTTAAGCAACATAAAAAATAATAAGGAAAACTTTAGAGACGGGTTTTGGGATCTAATCAAAACTAATTAGATTAAGAACTTTGAAACCAAAGTTCCCCCTTAAACCAATACCCCAATAGTTGATTAATAAATTTCTCATTGTGATTTTTGGAGAATTAATGATGCATTCTTTCTTAAATGATACTTCCTCCATCTGTCCACAATCTCTAGTCTCATTTGACTTTCTAGTTGATTTTGGGACTTTGTAATAATGGGTTCTAAAATAGACTTTTTGGGTAAATGTTTTTTTATAGGTTATTACCACACTCGTAATACCCTATAAAAAAATTAACTTGAAAAAATTATTTTAAAACTCATCATTATAAAGCTACAAAATCAATTAAAAAGTCAACATAATATAAGGATCGTAGATAGGGAGGGTATTAAAATATAGTATATTACCGGTAATTACATGAAGTTCCGATAGATTCTGATTTGTCGAGTTATTCCATAAGATAATGATTTTATTTCATCTGCTCTAGACATTTCGCGCATTCATGAATAATTTACACACATGTCAATTAACATATTTAATAGAAAAAAATCTCAAGCTGGATATGAGATAGGCATGGTGGTAGGGATAAAGTTAGGTCGCATGTATAGAAATAGATGCAACGAAGATAAGATAATTTCAAGAACTCATTATAGCATAAATACTGTGCAAAAGAATACGCATATACATGTCTCTTTCCAAAGGCATGGATATATTGGGACCTAAACTAATGTTAAATAACAATAATAGTAGTACAAAAATTGATGTTATCAAATTAAACTTTATAGTTGATATATATCAAACGTCAAATTCATTTCTTTTCCACTTTAAAGTCAAATTCATCACAGCAAAGGAACTGCAACTATGCATCATGCGCAAAACTGCTGTAGATAGAAACGGTACAATAAAAAAAGATGATTGATTTTTCACTTTTTAGTAAGTGCTACACATTTCATATTTGATTTATTGTAATAGGTCAACGTTTATTAATTTTCTTTTTAGTGGGGGTGATATATGGTTTTTAGCCTATTTTCAACTATAATAATAATAATAATAATAATAATAATAATAATAATAATTTTATTGTCGTGTTTCTTAAAATACAACGAAGCGCAGCTCAGTTGGTAAGACGCTTCCTCTCCATCCAAAAGGTTGGAGAGCTCGAGTCACCTCGAATATGTGTGTATAAGTATATTGTGTTTGTCTAATCAAAAAAGATACAACGTATTTTTTATAAAGTAACATAATTGTTTATGTTAAATTGAAAGTGAAATTCAATAGAGAATATGCTTATGCATTACTTTCGTTCCATCACTACCTATATCATACTATATTATGAGTATTGCACCAATATCCAATGTGGGCATGCTTAATGTGCTTATGAATGACGTTATATTGGTATTCATAAAGAAGTAAATAAATTTTTTTACCAAAACTAATTAAAGTTAACTATAAAAAAATTAAACCCTAACTTAAAAAACTAAACTCTAATTGGAAATGTTACCGACGTGACACTGCCACATCAGCGATGAACAAAGTGTTTCTGATCAAATTATATCAAAAATCTTGGTTTTACCCAATTTTTCATTTAATTAGTTACTAACAACGATAAAAAAATAATTTTAATTAATTATTTTAGAGAAAATTTTAATTTATTGATATGTATCTATATTATAGTGTTGGGTACAAACAACATGTTCCACATTGGAAATATAAAGTAGATAGACCTTGTATATAAGAGAAGCACAACTACACTAGTGTTGGGTACAAAACCGTGCATGTCTGGCACAAAGTAGATAATATTATACTATTGTGATTAGGTGGTGTGTTCAGCAATCCTAACATATAGTATGGTGAATAATTTACTGTACGAGAGCACATTAATCTTGAGCATATCAATTAAAATAAAAATGATTATTTAACACACACACACACATAAAATTAAATAAAAGTGGTAATTTACGACATACTATCAATTAAAAATGCCAAAAAAAAAAAAATCATGGCTCTATCAATCAGAATAAAAAAAATAAACATAATAAACATAGATAAAAATAATGGAACATATCCTTCCAAGGTTAGTGGATTTGATCATTCGATGAAAGAGTTGAGCACTAAGTAAAGCAAGAAGCGAAAGCCACATACGTTATTGAAGAATTGGCCTACGAAAATGTTGCCTTCAGAAAACACTGGACCTTTAAATAAATCATTCCCATCTTCACTTGTCAGAACACAAACATACACTTACATTTTGTTAGGTGTGAGATGAACAAGATTTTACTTTATTTTATCCTTTTTCTTTTTCTTTTAATCAAATGATATACTTTCTCCATCCCGTTTCATTTGGCCTATTTATTAAATATATATGTAAAATATATAATATATAAACAGACCAAATAGAATGAGACGGAGGTAATATATTGAAATGTCTTTTGAATTATCAATACCATGCAGTAATTAGTTATAGAAATATGGAAAGAAAACGATGGATTTAGAAAAATGTGGAAAAAATGATGGTATAAAAAATAAAAATAATATTTATTTTATAATTATATTTTACCGTATCCTTCGTCACAGTGCATACGTTATTTGGGTCGTAAATTATACAATGATAATGGCTCATATGATTAGTATGAATAATAATTTATATTTGATATCTCGTCTATATGTATATTATAAAATACATTTTCTATTTTATGTTTTGTCTCGAGCAATATGTATTGATAGAAACATTGATCATAATTCATAAGTACAGAAATGTTCCACCGCCCATTGTGGGCACACTTACTGTGTCCATCACTGATGTGGTATTGCTATGTCGGCAATTTTTACTATAAGGGTTTGATTTTTTTAATTAGGTTTAGTTTTTTATATAAATTTTATTAATTAATATATATATATATATATATCATCAATATATATATAATATGAAAACGGATCTCCATCCTACGTGGAATTACGTAGAATTTTCTTGATTATTTTCCTAAATTCTCGTGGCTTTGGCTATATTAGGTAATAATTTAATCAATATAAATACTAGATAATAATATATCTCCATATATATGCATATTATATAATATTTTTCTAAATTTTCATCATCAATCAATTAGTATAAAAAAATAATAATATTCATACAAGATATGCATCATTAATAAAGATATATATTTTAACTAAATAAGTATTATACATACCACGAGTTAAATTTATTCATCATTAAATTCATTTATCATTAAATTTATTCATCATTAATAATCTTATCAATCAATATTTTTTTATTTGACATAAAGTGATTATTGTCGAAAAATGTTCCACATGAATCTATTACACATATAACGGGTGCATTGACATAACAAAAAATTGAACATGTTCGATTAGTCAAGAAATGTTACCCTCATTAATCTATGTTTTTTTTATTATTGTGAATAACGAGTGAGTTGATATTCAAATTTAATGGGCGGTTAGACATTTTATCATTCGATATTTATATCAAACAACGGGCAGGTTTATACCCGAAAAATATTATATCTCTGATTGGTAATCCAAACAACGGACAGTTTCATATTCAAAATGAATATAACTATATGCAACCCAATAAATGTTATCCCTCAAAATAGTTGACCCTTCATATTCAAAATGAACATAACTACTTGACTTGAGAAATGCAACCCAACAAATGTTATTGTTCAAAACCGTTGACCCAAACAACGGGCAGTGTAGTTTCAAAAAATATTACATTAAAAATGAATACAACTGCCAACAAATGTTACTCTCAAACGGTTGGATCAAATAACGGGCGGCTTGACATTCAAAATATATATAAATACCCGAGAAATATTATATCTCCAATGGATAATCTAAACAATTTCGACTTCATATTCAAAATGAATATAATTACCCGAACAAAGGTTACCCTCAAATGATTTTAAATGTTAGGGTACTTTAAAACAACGAGGGGCTTGATATTCAATATGAATACAATTACCCGATAAATATTATATCTTCGAAGGATAATCCAAACAACGGGCGACTTCAAGATAATCCAAACAACGGGGGGCTCGATATTCAATATGAATACAATTACCCAATAAATATTATATCTTCGATGGATAATCCAAACAGCGGGTGGCTTCAGGATAATCTAAACAACGGACGGCTTCATATTCAAAATGAATATAGCCACTCGACTTGAAAAATGCAACAGAACAAATGTTATCCATCAAAACAGTTGGCTCAAACAACGGGAGACTTTTGAAATAAATATAACAATTCAAAAACTGCATACAACTTTCGACAAATGTTAACTTCAAATGGTTGAACCAAACAACGGGCGCCTAGGCATCGAACGAAAATGCCTGAAAAATAATATCACTATTAAATCTATTTTTCTATTACATGTATGACGAACATTTTGAAAAAAAAAAATAAAATTTGAATAAATAGGACTACTCGAAAACTTTTATTAATCTAATTTTCTATTACCGTGAAATGGACGGCTTGATATTGCAAATATGTAATGCTAAATGCGAAATACTTTTAATATAATTTCATATTAATATTTTAAAATGAACTTTTGCTTTTTAAAATAAATAATTGGATTATCTTTTAAATTTTACTTTTAAATTACAATATAAAATGATCCCGTCGAATTTCGACGGGCCATTGCTATGTCGGCAATTTTTACTATAAGGGTTTAATTTTTTAATTTAGGGTTAGTTTTTATATAAATTTTATTAATTAATATATATATATATATATATATATATATATCATTATCACGTTATACATGAACATATTAAGCATGTCCACGGATATTGGAGAATTATTCTTCATAAGTGTGCGTATTGATACGAAAAAAATAGCAAGTGTAATATCGAAAATCTCCTTAAAAGTCATAGTAGATCACATCGTGATTGAATAACGTATGGTATAAGATAGAATAATAACATTAATATGGAAGATTGGTGTCCGAGAGAATCTCATGGTATAGTTCGATCACCATTTCGTTTTCAAAACTTAGCTACTGCTTCTTTTAAACTTGTCTCAATTAGTCAAGGCCTTTATTTTATTTTTCTTTTTTATTTAGATAGCTAGTAGAAACCTACGCTTTTCTTTTTCTTTTTTTTTGTCCATTTTTAGTTGAGGAGAAATATTTAATCCTCAAAATTACTAGACCAAGTTAGAAACAAAGTTAGGTTTATTTTACATATATTAATAAGATTATATACATAGATTTAATTGAAGGAAAAATAACAAATAAGCCCAAAGTGCAAGCTCCTAACGCATATATCACCCTAACGTATCGTTTGGGGCGTATCCAACCCCAAGGTACTTTAAGTTGTGCAATCACCCCCTTCCGTGTAATAAACATGTAACGTCGTCTCTCTTTTATAATTTTCGAAAAAAAAATTACAAGTTAAAACATCAATGTTTTCAACTCTGCCACAACACCTCCGATCGCAAAATTCAAATTAAAATCGAATTTGTAGAAGAAAATATCAAGGCAGGCTAGGGTTTTGGGAGATGTCCATCACAAGGTCGTCCGCGATAACATCCAGCGCATCACAAAACTGACCATTCGCCGCCAGGCTCGCCGCAACGGCGTCAAGTGTATAAGTGGGTTGATAAATGAAGAGTCGCATGGAGTGCTGAAGATTTTTCTTGAGAATGTCATCTGCAACACCCTCACCTACACCGAGCATGCTCGCCACCAGACGATAGTGGCCATGGACATGGTGTATGCTCTGAAGAGGCAGGGTCGTACTCTCTACGGGTTCGGGGGTTGATGATGTGACTAGGATTTGGGGTTTGTTAAAATTTGTTAGTTTCATTTCTTAATTTAGGGGGTGTATTCAACTTAGAATTTAAAAGATTTTGATAGACTTTTTATAATCCGTGAATTTTGTTCTGTTTATGGATTGTTTTAATTATGTGTAGAATTTAACAGATTATGTTTGAATACCTATAGATTTTTAAAGACTTTGTAACATCTGAATTGAATACTGATAGACTTTAGAAATACAAAAAAATCTCTTAAAATCTGGATCCAATACACCCCTTAGTTTGAGGTTGAGAAAGTTGAAATTGGATGTATGGAGTTTGATTTTTCATCAATGAAATGGTAAAAGTGGGTCCCTCAAAATTAAAAAAAATCAAAAAATAGAAAAGAGACACGGCGTTACAACGCTTATAGACGGAAGGGGTGATTTACGTAGTAAAAATATGTTGGGGTTAGATATGCCCCAAACAATACGTTGGGGTCTTATTAGGGGCTTGCACCTTGAGAGCTTATTTGCTATTTTTTCCTTTAATTAATATGGGATTATATTTGTTCTAATTTGTATATACACTTGAAGGTTAGTTCTAAAATCAAGGGAAGACAAATTAATTTGCCTAATTAATTTGGTGTTCGTCTTATCATAGTGAGTTCTACCTAATATTCCTCTCCTAAACCATGCCCACAGAAAGTATACCTACGTACCTATCTCGATCTCAACTGCATTTTCTAATTGAATTTTTTTCATTAATTATTATATTTCCACAGTATACATATTCATGAGATGCATATATATATAATTGGTTACCTAGATTTGCCAAGACCCATAAGTATATATGCGTACTCAAGATTACCGATTCATTTCGTGTGATAATATATATATTGCACCCAATACTACTATACCATCTAAAATTAATGACTTAAATTACTAAGTCCTCATAATTAATAATTCGAGCTCGTGATTCTTCGCAGCAATACAATATTAAAAATATAATTTTGATTTTTAGTTTGAATTGGAAGTTTGTCTTTCCAAATTCTATCACTATTCTAAACTTTTCATTATAGCTAGGATATATTGACATAGGTCAACTTCTATCATATCTAAATGCGGGTATTTAATATACTCTCTTCCATCCACGATCTTGATCTTTAGATAATAATACTATATTGGGATGTTTACCATCTATAGATACTTTTCTTTTTTAGTAACGGGCCCTACAATCTTAACACCTTACACTTTAACACTTTAATACTCACAAAAATATTAGGAGGGACATAAACCTTTAACAATTCAATACTTTAATTTATTAATATATTATCACAATGCATTAAACTTCCTCTTTATGAACGGAGGGAGTATTATCATTTCACTCCAAGTAATTATTCATTTATGTATATATATATATATATATATATATATATATATATATATGAATAATAAACATGCAACTTGAGGTAGAAACCCTAGTGGAGAGTTGGCGAAAATTCCTGATAGATTCATCTGTTTGTTAGGTTTTATTTGTGTGGCTTCGGATCAAATAATTTGACGTTTTTTAGTTTAAATTTTATTTTATTATCATACGCTAACAATTAAAATAAATAAATAAATACATATAAATAAATAAATAAATAAAAAGAATGATATTACAAGGGCGGTTAAGGAGTAATAATCTTATTGAGTGGAGTATTATATATTACTAGTTCCAAAAAGTGACATAAACTTTGGGATAATTTAATTTGCAAAACTTTTCAAATACGATACAAAAAATTGAAGGCCCTTTAGCAATTTCAATATGCTTGTCGCATATACTAATAAAGTGATTGATACAAACCAATGCAAGCAAGTCCCACAAAAATTTTCTCGTCGAAAATTAATTAATTAATAAATGAATGAATGTGAACCACCTTCGATTTCAGCACCATTCAGTTGCGACTTTTAACCTCGACCATAATCCACTAGAATGTAACATCTCAAAATCAGGCATTAAATCAACAAGCACATGCATTAATTTATATATATATATATATATATATATATATATATATATATAATAATGTTTTAGAGGTACATGAATTAATTAATATACTTACACATTAATGTGACACTAAAAAATAAATAATAATAATAATAATAATAAGCGTGGCGCTTTCAAGTCCCTTCACTCATGGAGGGTTTGTATTTAAAGTGCATTAGCAGAATCTTCTCTCTCAATCCACTTGGGTTCACCCAAACACTTCAAAAACATAATTAGTAGTACTATTCATGGCCACCGCGCCTAAAGAAACCTTCACAATGGAGTTGCAGCAGCTGGACGCCGGCGCCACCGCGTCGGAGAGGGCGAAATGGCTGCTCGGGTCTCCGGCACCGCCTGCCCCGTGGAGGCAGCTGTACGCCTCCGTGAAGGAAAAAGTTATGCCATCCGGGCAGAAGAAGACTCGTAGTAATAGGTGTCTAGCCTTCCTAGGAGGCTTGTTTCCGATTCTTGAATGGGGAAGAAATTACAAAGCTACCAAGTTCAAGAATGATCTCATGGCTGGCTTAACTCTAGCAAGTTTGTGCATTCCTCAGGTCCCATCTCTCTCATTCATCATCATCTCATCTTATATATACACACGTACGTAAATTCATGGTACTTTTTTTTTTAAGTATATTTTCTTGAAATTGGAACATTTTTTTTTTTGCAGAGTATTGGATATGCTAATCTTGCCAAGCTTGATCCTCAATATGGACTATGTAAGACCATTTTCTTATCTTAAATAATATTTTTTTAAAAAATAATGATATGTATTTATAAAGGCTAATTTTGACTAGTACGTACGCACTAAAATTTTATACTATAATCTATTATCAGTCAAAGTAAACGAGGTACATCTGGATTTTATAATCTATTGCAGACACGAGCGTTGTGCCACCTTTGATCTATGCCCTAATGGGGAGTTCGAGGGAGATCGCCATCGGACCCGTAGCCGTCGTCTCGTTGCTTCTGGCGGCCATGGTTTCGAAGGTGGTGGACCCCGCCCTCGATCCGGCGTTGTACCGGCGGATAATCTTCACCGTCACCTTCTTTACCGGCGCCTTCCAAGCAATTTTCGGAGTCTTCAGGCTGGGATTTCTGATAGACTTTCTTTCACATGCTGCGATCGTGGGATTCATGGGAGGCGCCGCCATTGTTATAGGCATGCAGCAGCTCAAGGGATTGCTCGGAATCACCCATTTCACCTCCAAAACCGACGTCATCTCCGTTTTTGGAGCTGTCGTCGAAGCCCTTCATCACCAAGTAATATATATATATATATATTATTTCAATTGAAAATCGATAATTTAGATTTAATTTCCAAGATTCTTGATGATTTTTTTTTTTTTTTTTTTTTTGAAATAGTGGTATCCGTTAAACTTCGTGCTCGGCTGTGTGTTTCTGATCTTCATTCTAGCCACGCGGTTCATCGTAAGTCGTGAATAATTCATTTAAATTTTTTTTAGTTATGGAGGGAGTAATTAATTAATAAGGTTTGGTGTTGGAACTGCATGCAGGGAAGAAGAAACAAGAAGCTTTTTTGGTTACCGGCAATGGCGCCGCTCTTCTCAGTGATGCTATCTACCTTAATTGTCTATTTAACCAAGGCCGATAAACATGGTGTGAAGATCGTCAAACATCTCAAAGGTGGCCTTAATCCAGTCTCAGTTCATCAGCTTCAATTTGGAGCTCCACATGTTGGAGAAGCTGCAAAAATCGGATTGATTTGTGCACTCATAGCTCTCACTGTATGTCCCTAGATATCTCTCTCTTGAATTAATAATTAATTTCATGTGAGTGAGTGTGTCTGTGTGTGTGTGTGTGTAATACATGTACAGGAAGCCATTGCAGTTGGAAGATCATTTGCTTCCATAAAAGGGTACCATTTGGATGGGAACAAAGAGATGGTAGCCATGGGATGTATGAACATTGTTGGATCTTTCACTTCTTGTTATACTGCAACTGGTCAGAATTCTTTCTTTATTTTTTCTTTTTTAATTACGTACATATTACTTAGTTTTATTTCTTTTTTTTTTAAAGTTAGTTGTACATTTCCTTAAAATTTCTGATTCTTTCACTGGTCTCTGCACCACAGGTTCGTTCTCTCGAACTGCGGTGAACTTTAGTGCAGGGTGCGAGACAGTGATATCGAACATTGTCATGTCAATAACAGTGTTGATATCGTTGTTGTTGTTCACAAGACTATTGTACTACACTCCACTTGCAATCTTGGCCTCAATTATTTTATCCGCATTGCCTGGATTGATCGACATAAGTGAAGCTTATAACATATGGAAGGTGGACAAGTTGGATTTCGTCGTCTGCCTCGGGGCCTTCTTAGGCGTCTTGTTCGGCTCCGTCGAAATCGGCCTCCTCGTCGCGGTACGTAATTCCTCTTAATTTATAGTTGCTTTGTTCTTATTTGATGCAAATTTATGAAGTTTGGATACCTAATTAACAGAATTTTAGTGTCACGAGTACTAGAAAATTATTAGGATGTATGAAATATATATTGTAGCACACGAGTTGGTATATACCATATTGAGAACACTAAATTTGGATCCTATATAAACCTTAATTAATATAGAAAGTGTTGAAGGAAATAGTTTTAGTAAGTGGTAATTCAGTGATGTGTATAGTGATAGCGTTGACATTAAATGATCGAAATCAAGCAATGACACCATAAAATTATAAAGAAATGAGTTTGGTCAAATTCGGAAACCCTAAAAATCAAATAAAAGTAGGTGATGAAAAGTTCAAATACCAATCATTTTCGAGGTTATTACATAATTTGAACCAATAATTGGGTTTTGATTAAGAATATGTATAGTATATTATAGTCTATATTGATTATTGAGCTTCATAATTATATGCAATAAAATTGAGTGTGACCAAAATAGTAAATAGTTAACTCATGTCAATGTGGTGTCGTATTATATGACTATTCCGATTCTTGAATTGTGACAACCACTATAAACAAAAATACACCCATTGATTAATTATATATCCATCAATAATTTCTTGATATGTAGTCTTGTCAATTTGTGGTCAAGACTTAAGACTTGTTTCTCTTACTTTCGGCTTTGATGCGACCTTATCTTTTTCGTAAAATTTGCGTCTTATTACTATGTCAATTTCTTTGATATTGGTTCTAAATTTTCCTGTAGTATAGTATTAAAAAAAAAAAAATCATAACGATTTTCTTGAAATTATGAATTAGCTAATTAATTGAGTTTGAAATAGAAGTAACAAGGTTTAGGAAACAATTGTGTAATTTTATACTATGAAAAAAAAAAAAAACCAATAATTTAAAGAATGACATTATTGTATATCCTACCTAAATATATGATATAGGAGGAATGCTCCTTTACCCACCGTGGATATATTTAATATGCTCACGGATGACGTGGCGGTAAAATATTTAAAGAAAATTATAATTAATATACCTTATAAAATAAACCCTACTTAAAAAAACTAAACCCTATCAAAAAAATTAAACCCTAAGTGAAAATATTATTGACGTGGCACTGCCACGTCAGTCGTGGGCACATTAAGTGTGTCCACGGTGAGTAGGGGAACATTTCAATATAGTGGTTAATATATGGTTATATGCATAAAGTAAGTAAGATTGCATGTTACTGTGAGTTTTGGCCTATCATGGAATCACTTTTAAACATAAAAATGTGTCCAGGTTCAATGAATCAAGACTCAATCTAGTTAGGGAATCATGGTTTATATCTATGGAGATTAACTCATTCCCTTTTTTTTTTTTTTTTTTTTTTTTTTTTTTGGCTTGGGGTGAAAATGACATTTCATTATTTTAGTGGAGCATTAAACTGTTACATGACATATGACATATGTCGAATAATATTTTGTTGATAAACATCATCATTTCTACCGAATGAAACTTCGTTTTCTGATTTGCTTTTAACGAACGGTGAAAACTGCTTTATTCTAATTTGGAAATCAAAATTCATTGCTCTAAAAGACAAAAGTTAAGTTACGGGGATTGTAACACATAATAGAAAACGCCATGATTTTGTCACTATATATCTTCAAATCGGCAATAAAATTAGTTAGTGAGCATTTTGTTGTTATCTATACCAATATATAAAAGAGTTACGTTTTATAAAATATACATAATATCTTTATAATATATTTCAAATTAAAAGTAATAATATTATGTAATATGAAAATTGATATGCTGGGCGACATTTGTGGGCGGAACCGTGAGCGACTAATGCATTCTCGTTCCTTTTTTGTTTTCTACTTTCTTTTTTTTGTACTTTTCTTCTTTCACGCATATGTTCTGTTTCCTCACGCACTAAAACTCCTTTTACGTTATTTTTCTATGTTTCCATATCAAATAAAATATTTAAACATGCTTTACATAATAAATAATTTTAATCAGTAGTATCTATTAATTTCAATAAACTTTATAAAATTTCAATTAGGGGTTTATAAAATTTCAAGTAGGGTTTATACATTTCCAATTAGGGTTTATACATATCCAATTAGGGTTTATATTTTTTAATTAGAATTTATTAATTCCAATTAGAATTTAATTAAAATTAATTATACAGTTTTCTTAAAAGAAAATTATCGAATTGAATGAATGTATGTTATATAGAGATCCAATGTGTGCGTGTGAAAGAGAAAAGAAAAGGAGAGAAATTAGGAAGAGAGAGAAAGTGTGGAGAAGGAAATTGAAAAAATACATTGTCGCCTACAATAGTCGCTCATATATATCCTCCAGCATATCACTACTCTATGTAACATATACTATAAGTTTAGTTAATATTTGTTTAGTTGACCAATGAAATTATATGTTATACGGTATGCACGATAGTATATATATATATATATATATATCGCAATTCATAATAGGTATGTGTGACATTTTACCATAGTATACAGATCAATAATAGAGACAATTAATTTTCATTTTTCAAATTTTCGAATATATAACTAAGATAATTAATTTTGACTAATGATGTAACAAAATAGTATATTTATAGAGACTAGCATTGTACTACCAAAAATAGTTATAAAATATTTTATGCAAGAAAGTGTCAATTCAATATTTATATATGCCAAAAATTAAAATAAAATATATAAATATAATTATTTTTAATTCAATTAACATGTTAACTATAAAATTTAGACTAATAAAATAAAATTTCAGATTGAGTAATATGATAAATAATATTGTTCACTCTTGAGTTTGATTTTTTTTTATTTTTTAGAATATACTCTTAATTTACAATGTATACCTAAGAATGCTAGACAAATTCATTAATGTAAATAGTTTTTATAAAATGGTGTTGACTCTTATGTTCTAATTAATGAATAGTTTTAATTAATAAAAAGTAACTTAGGTAAAATAGTTTTGAAGGGAAAACTTAGATAAACTATTTTTTTAGTATAAAAATGATTAAGCAAGAGAAAATGTAATTCTATAATAAAAAAATATCGTAACATTTAAATATTCTGTTTTTATATGATAAATGTTAGTATAATGATAATTGTTACTATATCATAGTTAATTAGCTATATAAGTTGCAAAATCTTTATTATTGTTGAGTTTATATGGTCAAAGCAATTTTTCCACCTTCCACATTCTAGGTGGAAAATTATAGTATGTGTTTTTTTGCTATAAAATTATTTAAATTGGTTTGTGTTAATTGTTAAGATTAATATAGATGACCACTATAAGCACAACGTGGTTTTAAGGGTTGAAATTGTATACAAGATAGTATTTAAATCACATGTATATATATATTTTTTTATATAGTTAGTGTTATTATAATGACATATATTCTTAGTGAATTGTCAATGAATGATTAGTTTGTGCTAAAATATTTAAATTGGTACTACGAACTGAATTAATTTTTGTTGAAAACTACTCTCTTTTTTACCACTATGCAATATCTATTATTGATATACCCCATCTGTCCACAAAAATTGAGGCATACAGCAGTTCTGATACGTATTTTAAGAAATATTCAGGGGAGTGTTCTTTGAGTGTAGAAAAAGACTAACATGTGTGGGTTTTTTTTTTCTATAAGTAAAGGGATATGGCGGAGTTCAAAATTAAAAGTAGTAGATAAACTTTATGGGTCATGTGTGGTTTATATATATATATATATATATATATATATATATAAAGAGATTGAATAAGGTTTAAAATTAATACGGAGTAGTAGTTGGTGAAGTATATGTCCAAAAAATGAATTGCAATAATTTTTTGGGGACGAACCAAAAAAGAAAGCTACTTGTGGATGGATTGGGTAACTTCTTGCATGCTAATGACATAAAATAAATTGATATATTATGTGTGTGTGTGTGTGTATTAGAATATTACTCTATTAGCTTTTGTTGAATGACATTGTAACTAACATTTTCAGTAGATTAGGTTCATAGGTGAACTCAATGTTAAGCAAAATGACTCTCTTTTTTCTAAAAAATATTATTAGTTGGTCATCTTTAATTTGAAGGTGGAGAACTTATATTATAGTGAATAGAAAGACATTGCTATGTGCTTTATTATTAAAAAATAGATATGTTGAACATAAATTTTAGACTTTCATGTTAGTATATTATTTTCTTGGGAGAAGGGGGTGTGGAGTCAACCCAAGTCTGTCGCCATTAAATAGATAAAAAAAAAAAAAATACCACTATATTAGATGTATATAATATGTTAGTTATTTTAAATTTAATTATTTTTAATAAATATTGTTTGTTTTTTTTTTTAATTTTTTTTTTATAGTTTGTTGTGTATGGACAGTTTTCAACAAAATGATAACATATACTATAAATTATATAATGAAGAGAGATTCAGATGCTATATATTATGTCAACTGAAACTCGGATAATATTTTCACTAAATTTTATATAAGTTATTGCACTTGGATCAACCGCTCTTGTCATGTAAGTTATATCATTTGTCAATTAAAATCTTCCATTTTTTTTGTGGCATGATTTTTAATTTAATATGGACTATTTTTTTTTTAGTGTAAAAAGAGTGGAGTAGGGGTCCCATGCACATTTAATAAAAATGGGTTGAATTTAAATTAAAGTGGTGGGTCATGTGTGATATTTTGTTTAAATAAGTAAATGATTGAGGGTAAAGATTTATAAAGTCATTTCTAAAAATAGAAAAATGCACATTTTATGTGGATATCTTAAAATGGAATTTAATGTACAAATTTGGTTGACCGTGGAGTATTCGTTGAGATGAGACATCATTAAACCTATCAATCGCCTGACAATTAAGGTTAATTGAAAATATAAATTCATCAAATTAAAATAAAGGAAATACGTGCAACGCACGTTATAGTTACTAGTTTTATTAAGTACCGTTAGCAACAACGTTAAAAAAGTGTTCATTACATTTTATTTTTCAGTGACGGATGATTTTGCCATTATTTAATTTTACTTTATTTTTTTTTTATTTTTTTTGTGGCGCAATGTTATTGTTGCTACATTTCATAGTTACAATTGATATGGTAGTGTTTTTCTATCAATTTTTTTTAACGGGGTTTAAAAATTTAAAATATATATTAATAATAAATTTTTAATATGTGACATTGTCACGTCAACTGCGCGAACATGACAGAGCTAGGGGACTCAAACTTTAGCACCTTCATAGCAAAAAAAAAAAAAAAAGTTTTTGCCTTATATTTTAATCCAATCTTTTTGACTTTTTGTAGCCGAAATGTTGGATTTAAATACCCTTTATAATTTATATATTTGCCTCCGTCACTAATCGTGAGCAAATTATTAAGTGTGTTCGTAGCGTACATTTCGCATTCAACATTGTATATAAACTAATGAAATTATAGTATTGTGTAGTTGTATATACAAATAATAATGCTGTAGTAATTTTTAATATGGGATTTTTTTTTTTAATAATGGTAGAATTGATTGGATGCAGGTGGGAATTTCATTTGCAAAATTAGTTCTGCTCTCTATTAAACCTAGTACAGAATTACTGGGTAGACTTCCAGGAACAGAGATTTTCTGCAACATTAATCAATTTCCTCTTGCCACTAAAATCCCAGGCATCATTATTATTCGAATTAATTCTGGCACTCTGTGTTTTGCAAATGCTAATTTCATCCGAGAAAGGTAAACTTTTTTTTTTTTTGTTGCTATTTTTTTATATAATATTGGCCCGATTATCAGAATATTAATTTAATATTGTGATAATTTAGGATTTTGAAGTGGTTGTCCGATGAAAATGAAACAAAAGAAAGTACTAAAACTGGCATTCGTGTAATGGTACTCGACATGACCAGTAAGTTGCGTTTTTTATTTTATTTTATGAATTTTTATTAATTTAAGGCAATGAACAAAAATGTATATATGTTGATACTCCGTATTAGTTTTAAATATTAATATAATTTGAGTTATTATTATTATTATTATTATTATTATTATTATTATTATTATTATTATTTTATTTTTTTATTTTTTTATGTTCTTAATTATGACAGGTGTGATGAACATCGACACCACCGGAATTCATGCTATGGAGGAACTACATAAGAAACTGGTTTCTGGAGGGATAGAGGTAATCATTCCGTCGCATTTCATTTAACTGATTATTTAATATATATATATATATATATATGACGTATAGAATAATAAAATGAGACAAAGGTAATAGTTATTTAACTCAAAATACATATAATTATATTTAAATGTAAATTAATTATATCTTATTTATTTTATATTGAATTATACTATGCAGTTAGCCATGGCAAATCCAAGATGGCAAGTGGTGACGAAATTGAAGGCAGCAAAATTGATAGAAAAAATGGGGGCTGGATGGATTTTTCTCTCTGTAGGTGATGCAGTGGAGGCATCCATTCGTCTCAAATTAAATGGCTTGTATAGTTGTTAATTAAACTCCCAAATTCATCCGATTTTAATGACTAATCCCGTGTGTGATAGGGTTGTGAAGGATGAATGGAGGATGAACTATTGTAATAATTTAACTTATGACATGGTCCGTGTCCACGTTTTGAATTTATGTTTGTAAAAATAGTCCGACCTTTGATTTTCTTTTCTTTCGAAATTGGCTTGAGTTTTGCCAGATTCTTAACACACACTGACTATATCGATAATTTCAAATGTACATTCGGCCACATCGCTCTTAAGATGAAGATGGCCGGTCAGACAACATATATACTATTGAAAAATTAGTGTTAAACAATTTAGACTTCGGTTTCGTAGTAATTATAGTCATGTATAAATTCGGTGGTAAATCAATAAGAAAATTGCTCAGCTAACAACAATGAACTTTTGGGGTTAGTTAGGGAGGGCCAACTCCAATGATCGATCAACGGCCACGACCATTTAAAGTGATAAGCTTGACATTTTATTTTTAATGATATACTACTCCAGTCCATAGAAGTTGAACTATTTTTCTTTTTGGAACGTTCCATACCTATTGACTCATTTTCTTTTTTTGGAAAGAATTAGCAATCCCTTACTACACTTAACATTCCCTAATCAAATCTCATCATAATCTCTCAGCACGTATCCTAATATAATTTAAATTCTAAAAGTTTAAATTATCATATCTTGCTCATTTGTTCTCGGATTTTTATGATTTTTATAACAAATTAAAGGTCTTGATACGATCTTTCATTTAAGATTAAACATGAATATGTTTTTATGCATCTATAATGCTCTAGTTTTAAAATATACTTAAATACATAAACCACATTACATCTCTAAACATAATACACTTTATATCCCTAATACTCCTACCTTAATTCCCATGCAAAAAGTAAATGGTTCAACTTTTATGGACCAGAGTGGTATTTTATTTTAGAGTCAATTTGAACTTTTATCTTTAATCAAACCAATTTTTCAGGAAGGAAAAAACAGAAACATAAGTCATGCTATTTTCTTTAAAGGCCAGAGCACAATTATATTTTAGGCTTTTTAGAAAGAGGCAACAATGATAATGTCCCTTTTGAGGATAAAAAACCAAATTTTGCCCAAAATATAAGAAAACACAATATTTGCCCATTTTTTATATGGTAGGACTAAAATACCCCTAAAACCAAAATCAATTTTTTTTTTCAATTTTCGTTCTCCCACTTATATTTCAGTAGTTTTTTTTTTTTTAAATACCGTAAGGAGTCACAAAATATTTTGATTTTTTCTACGAAATAAAATGGTAAGAAATCATCAATTTCTTATATTTTTCTACTCGTTGCGTAAGAATTTTTTATAATTTGTTATGTTCTATTAATTCACGTGGTAAGAATTTTTGACAAAATGCATTTGGTTAGAAATTTTATCTTTCATTACGTTTTACCAAATAACTTAGTAAGAAATATTATAATTTCTTATAATATTTTAGGAATTTCTTACGAATAATTTTGTTAACAAATTTGCCAAATTCTCTAATTTCTTGAAAAAAAGAAGAAAAAAATATTTAATTGTACAAGAGATGGTAAAAAAATCACACACATTGGTAAGAAATACATCACATTTCTTACCACTTAATCATTTATTAAGGCACTATTATTAGTTTCATAAATGATACTACCTCCGTCCCCCATATTAGTGTGCTGAGAGAAACGACACGCAGTTTAAGACAAAATTGATGTAAAGTGGGAAAAATAAGATAAAGTAGAGAGAAAGTGGGAAAAGTAGGTAGAAAGTGAGAAAAATAAGAATAAAGTGAGGGTGAATATGTCTTTTTGCTAAGAGAATCTTTTTATATTTAGAATGCACACTAATATGGGGGACGGATGGAGTAATAAATTACACGTGTTGGTAAGAAAGTTGTTAGTTTTCTTATCAAGAAATCGCAAAAAATTATCAAAAAAAACTACAGATTTAGTAAGAAATTGATATCTTCTCGTCTTTCTTGTCTCATAGCCGTCGTCAGCCGAATAATTCCTACAATAAGAAATGATTCAATTATTATATAACTTGAAAAACAGTAAGAAATTATCAGATTCTCACTAACTATCATTATCAAACACAAGGATTAGAACCCAAACCTTAGCCCTTTAATGGACCAAAGTCATATTTTTTTGCATTTTTTTAACACGAAATTGCAACTACCGCAACAAAACAGGTCAAGAACAACAATAATCATCAATTTTAAACCCTAAATATTCAGTCTTTTATTACCAAAATAACATAAGAAAAATGCCAGATTCTTACCAATTTATCAAACAAAACAAAATAAGAAAAATGACAGATTCTTAGTAATTATCATCAATTACCAAAACAATGTAAGAAATTATCTTAGCACAGTGTTCACATCACTAAAATTATAGTAAGAATCTTCGGTCAATTCTTACAGTAAAATCCGTAAACCCTAAAAGAAGCAGTCAATTCGTAAACCCTAAAATTTTTAGAATTTGTTACAGTAAAATCAGACAAGAAGAAGAAGAAGAAGAAGAAGAAGGAAAAAAAAAAACCCCTAGATCTATGTACAAAAATCAGATCTGTGTAAAAAACCCTAGGTTTGCTTTAAAAAAAAAAAACCTACATCTGAAAAGAGAGAGAGAGAAAGAGGACTGCATGGTGCTTCTGCGAGCAGGTGGGGGTGAACGCCCCCGGCAAGGCCACGATGATGGTCTTCTTCTTTGAGGTGAGGTTTGCCACGTTCGAGGTGAGCTTCCGCCAGCTGGATCTGAGAGCTTCCGCCGGTTAGATCTGAGCGCTTCCGCCAGCTCCGCCTCCGCCCGCTTTGCTGCGGGATTCATGGGCTCCTCTTCGCCGTCGTCGACTTCCTCTACTCCATCGTTGCCCTCCACTTGCAGAAAAATGGGGAGAAGAAGATATGAGAGAGAAGGAGGAGGGTTACGGCTTTTAGAGAGAGATAAAATTGAAATCCAAGAATGAAAGAATGAAATGGGTGGAGCGGCTGAGCTTGAGAGAAAAGTGAGGGTGTCAAAGTTTGATGGGCCCATCTTGGGCCAAAGGGAGACATAGAATTGGGCCAAAATCAGGTGGGCCCAGCTGTAGCCCAAATTTCTTTCTGGCATCTTATTCTATACAATATTTACAAAATAAATTAAAATTGGTTTTTATAATAGGGATAAGGTACAAATACCCCCATAACGATTTTATGAAAAAATAAATTGCCCCTGAACTTTGTTTTGGTACAAATAGGACTCTCATCTTCATTTTTAGGTAGAAATACCCCCTTAATGATTTTACGAAAAAAAAATAAATTGCCCCCAAATTTTGTTTTGATACAAAAATGACCATCATCTTCATTTTTTGTCATACTATCCCCCTTCCATAACAATTTACCCCATAAATCTTGAGAATCCTAATTTTCAAAAATTGAAATCTCTAATATGCTCTCTCTTCTGAATCGACGACACCATCGGTGACTTTGCTATCTCAATGTCGGCGGCGCCTGGATGTTGTACCTCAAACTTGTCACATCGACCATTTCTTGCACGAGCTTGGTTGTTGGAGGTGGAGAGAGACGTTGGGTCCTCATGCCCACATCGTTGTGCTTGCTTGTATAAAAAAAATGAAATTGGAGAAGACGGCCGTGAGTGTTTCGTTAGTTGGTTTGGTGAATTGTTTCTAAAAAATGAAGATGATGGCCCTTTTTGTACTAAATCAAAGTTTTGGTGGCAATTTATTTTTTCGTAAAAATGTTAGGGGGTATTTGTACCTAAAAATGAAGATGAGAGTCTAAAGTTCAAAGGGCAATTTGTTTTGTGTTAAAAACGTTAAGGTGATGGCTGGTATACTGGAATGAAATTTAGCAGGAATGGAATGAACTCAGTAATGGAATGAGGGTGGGAAATGAATGGACCAAATGATTCAATTCCTACGGTTGGTATCTGCAAGGAATGAAATGATCATTTTCTAATTAAATTATATTATAATGCAAAGTATCATACCAGCTCAAGCCCGTCGAGTTTAGGCCTAGCTCAGCCTAGGTCCATAGTTGTAGCGGGCCAAAATTGGGCCTGGCTTGTCGACCCGCCCAAAATTAAGTAAAACTCAGTGGGCCCAAGGCTAGCCCAACCCGATCATTTCACAATATGACATTACTTTATGTAGAAATGTGTCATAATTAATTTTGACTCGACAAAATTTCAGATCGGCCCAATCTGATTTGATTTTTTTTTTCTTTCTGAAAGCCCATTGGGCTTGGAGCGGGCCGGGCTAACCCGTCTCTTTGCCACCTCTATCCGCTTACAGTCTAGAAAAGCCATACAAAAATCATATACTATGTTAGATGTCTTTATTTGGCCCAATGGGCCAAGATCGGCCCGACCCAACCCGACTTGACCTAACCCGAACAAGGTTCTCGACAAAGTTTAATAAAGTTATGTCAATATCATAACTCATAGGTAAGATTAATTTCTGAAAAAATTAAATAAATTTCATTCCTGATAGGGATTAGCTAATAGCTAGGGGAGTGGAAGGAATGGCTAATGCCATGTTGATAGGATTACTGATTCCTGCGGGAATGGTCATTCCCGACTAAAAAGCAGTACCAGCCATAAGATTAGAAATGGAAGCAGGAATGGTCATTCCATTCCTGGACCATTCCTGCATATCAGCCATGCCTTGAGGATATTTGTACCTTATCCCTTTATAATACGCATCGATTCTCTTCTCTTAAACTTACCGGAGTTACAACCGCCGCCTCGTTCAACCAGAACCGCCGCCCTCTGCCGTCACAACAATCGTCGGAGAAGATATGGGTGCGGAAGCAGAGAAAAACCGAGAATTGGAAAATCCTTCGACCAATCCGAGTCCTAGTTCTATCACACCAGCTCAATTCGCCGCCTGGAAACGTCGAAAGGTTCTTATCTCCAACTTTCTCCCTTTCTCGTATTTTGTTTTACTTCAGCTGTATTTGTATTGTGCGCCAGCTATTCGTTTTTATTTGTACTATTGTAGTATTTGATACCTATACATGATTGCTAGTGATGAAGATTGAATCAATTTGCTAAAGTAGAAGTTTATGAATTGGGCATTTTGTGATTAAATGTGCCTTTGTTGTGAAAGAATTGAGATTGTTTTATCGATGGTGGAGATTGTTTGATGGAGACATAATTCAGCTCTTCTTGTATTTAAATCTGCTAGTTTTTCTATATCATGGTGGACTTTTCCATTATGTAATGGAAACATTGGACCTTTAGGGTTTTGGATTGGGATTTCACATCATTCTTTTAATTAAGAAAAGTTTCATGTTGCTTCGGGTGATTGCTGCTGGTTCAGAATGAGGTGCCAATCATAGTTTAGTATCAAAAATCCATATTTCGGAGGTTAGTCGTCACCATTATGCAGAAAATTTGGTCAGTAGTCCTGTTATACTTGTGTTAAAGGGTATACTTTTGCCTTTTTTATTTTACTGAAGTTTGTTTTAACTTTTAAATCCTGTAATTCTATGAAATGAAGAGAAAACCAATTGAAGAAACAATTGCAAAGAATGCATCTCCTACTTTACTATTCCCTTTTAGCGCCATGAGTTTCCTTATGGAATGTGCCGAAATGTGAAAGATGGTCTTCTAAAGAGAGCATGGTGGAACTTACTATTCATTTAGAATGCTGAATAAGTTAGAAACAAGCTTTAATTGTTTGTTTCAAAAAGCCATACATTTAAATTTACGTATTCTGCAACTAATATAGCTGGTAGTGGCATTAGATAGTAACAGAGAACTTATTTGGTCCCAAAACTGACCAAAATATCATGAGTTGGTATCTTGGTCATTTTATAATTGTTCATGGTTTCTGATTTCTATCGAACTTATGGAACTCTTGATTAAGTTCATTTTCTCTATGTCATCCTAGTTAGATATTTTGGACTTTGGTTTTAGGTAATGAAAGGAGCAATAACTAACTGAAAAGTAATCAAATAGATCAATCTATCAAAGTATATATATAAGTAGTTCGTTTATGGTGAAGCATGTTTTGTACAGGGGCTATAGCAAACTTGAAATCTTTTTGTTTTTCATTTGGACATCATAAATCTGATGTTATGTTTTGTTACAGGATGCTGATGCCTCTGCTAGAAAAGATGCAGCTGCAAGGAAGCGTGTGGAGGATATAGAGGTAGGAGTAGCTCAAATGAATGGTCGTGAACTTTTTGAGCGTGAGCCGTGGGTTTTTGATAATACACTTTACTGAGGTTAGTTTTATTACGCATCTTTTCAATGCACTATGATTTTCACTAGCATTTGATCATAGTGAAGGTTTCTGAGTGTAGTATCTTATGTTTATTATTTTTCATCAAATTTTGTTCAAACGTCGAACTCTTTGTTTGAATGATTTCTCATGATATTTCCTTTCACAGATCAATAATATGTGTACTCTTGATGTCATCTTATACGTTTTACTTTCTCGGTGAAATATAATGGGCAATAAGAGTTTTTCTCTACAGAAATTTCTTTCGTTTTTACAGAAATTCAATGGAAAATGCAATATTGTGCTATGACTGCTGCTAATGATTTACCTTCCTTTGCCCTGACTGGACTTGTGCAGGTTCCGATTACTGTGAGACCGGAGCAATCGATGGGTTTCGATGTATTGAAGAAAATGGAGCAGCAAAGAGTCATAGTTTTATATTTAATTGAATTTCAAGGTAGCTGTATATGGATGTTTGAATTTCAAGGTAGCTGTAGTACTAGCTTTGTCCTACTTAATACTAGCTAATATAGCACAAAGCAATGTTTTAGTTGTTGAATCAAATGTTATAAGTTTATATAATTTGTTTTTCACTATATAGCTCAATAATAATATTGTAATAATATATTAAGCAGGTGTACATGTGTATATCATATACTTCAAAAACCCCATGTTACAATTCAAAAGGTACTAAAATCCTGACCATCACCTTTGCTTATATGCATATATTCATACTTGTATTCGGATCCAAACACAAGCAATTCCATCGACGAAGATCTCCTACATGACGGAGCAAGCATGGGGATTGTCGTCGCTAAACATGAGAGCGTACTTCTCCTCGACGGGGTTGAGGGTGGCGACGCCGGGCTCATCAGTCCCCCGCACGTAATTGGACGGTGCCTTCTTGTCGTAGACGCCGCTCGCGTAGGGGTGGGCGATGAGGCCGTACGGGACGTAGGGCCACGGCTCCGCCTTCTTCCCCGTCGACTTGGCCTTCTTCAGCACCTTCTTAGCGTCCACGAAGCCGTACACCGTCGCCTTCTGCTGCTTCCAGTCCACGTCCACCGATTTTGCTCCTGCACGCCATTAATTATTTACACACACACACACACACATAAATATATATATATATATATATATTTTCTATCAAATGATAGTGGAATGAAAATTAAAAAAATGTTGAAAGAAATTGCAAAGAATTGAACCTTTCATGCCGGAGAGGACGTTCTTGATTCTTTGGCCACAGCCTTCACAATCCATTCTAACTTTGAGATCAACGGTGTTGAGCTGCTTCCTCTTCTTCCTCTTCGTGCTGCTTATCAAATCAGCTATGTAATCTATTGTTCCTTCCACTCCCATTTTTCTTCTTTTCTTCTTCTTCTTCTTCTCTTACAAATATAATGATCGATAACCTAGTTTTTGATCCTTCGAAGAAAGAAATTTAAAGATTGGATTCGATAAAACAGTGGAGATTTTGTGGTGTTTGAGAGCTTTTTGTTGATGAAAATGGAACTGTACTGCATGCCGCTATATATAGAGCCATATAAATGTTTTTTTTTTCTTTTTTCTTTTTCTTTTTTAATTATAAAGTTGGATATTTGGCCTATGAACCAAGTTGGGAACGAGATTCTTTAATTTTTGTTTCGTATTCTACTTTTCTTTTGGGGAAAATATTGGTGGTGTTTAATATTATGCTGCACGTGTATTATGCATGCATGGATTCTTAGACGATCTCTTTTACTCAAATCATAATTTTGAATCGTTCGAGTGAAGTTGGTTGAAATATATGATATATATCTCAACATGCACTTTCTAAATTAAACATTTATTAACACGTCTAATTTGTGAAATGTTCGAGTTTTAGTCGAACATGTGTCTTATCAAAGTTTCATATGAATCTTGATACCGACCTTATATTTGCATTTTCGTATGACAAAATCTATTCTACAAATTGTTAATTGTTACGTATTAAAAATATTCTCAAAATAAAGATTTCCATAAAACTAACGATTATTAAATTTTTCCATAAACAACAATGTTATTTTAAAAAATATTTCTAACACATAGCGATGGTATGTCGATATAATATAAGATGCTATAGAGGATATGAATCGAATAAATAATTCAATCACAGTTTGATCGTTATATACAAGGCGGACTTGGAAACTTTTGATAATGTGTGCGGACATATAATAATTTATACGAGAAGGAAAGAAAAGTAAACGAGAAGTTCTCGTTTCATGCACATTATTATTATCATAAAATACGTATTTCAAATTCGATATAAAAAATAAATAATACTCCCTTAGCCACGAAGTCTTGGGGTCGTGGAATATTAATTGGTTTTACTTCACCATCAAAAAAGAAATAATATATATATAAAGTAGAATTTGATTGTAGATTCCGATCGCATCTTTTGCTGCCACGTGGGTATCATATCACCAGATCAATGATGATCTAACGGTTATTTCACTGTGTAGAGGTTGGAAGTATGTTCTTGATGTTTACTCGATATTGTCGGTTCTTGATAGGGGCGGTGGATGGAATTTTGCAAAAAGGAGGACATTTTAACAAGGGCAAAAAATAAATATACCTTCAAAATAAATGTTGTGTCAATTTAACATAATATTCTGTTGTGCATTTCTAAAGTACATGTCACGTGTAAAAAAATAAATTATATCGAGTCCGATAATTCATGGAATGATATCCTCTATCCTCAAAATGGTATTCCAATGGTGTCCCAAAATTCAATTTTTATTAATTTTTTTTATAAAAATAAAAATACTATAATATAGTAAATCATGTAATAGACATTTATAAGAAAGAAATTGAAATTTTTAAAATTATATATTCTAGTTTTGAATTTTTCAACTCTAATATACTAATAAAAGTGATATTAAATGCTAAAATTTAATTATAAACTCTAATGGGGATGAGTGAACCCTTGAAAATAATCATTAAATTAAATTATTATAAAATAAATTTATTAAAAAAATTGCATGAAATTAGTAGAAATTAAATTTTGGGACACCATTTTGAGATAGAGAATCTCAAATCATAATTCACGTTAGTGTCTTGTGTTTTCCTTCTTAAATGTCTCTAGCCATCAAAATTACATTATTAGTTTTTCGAATTATTAGTTTTACATTATTTATTTCTAATTATTACATAAAAATTTGAAAAGGTAAGAAATTTGTAATGATGATATAAGTAAATTTGGTAATACAATCTAATTCTTACATAAATTATGTGATATGATACATATTTGAGATTAAAAAAATTTAGTCATTGGTGACACTTCAATGGCTCAATGGTGACAGAGAGACTAAGTTCTTAATAATACTTCATTCATCCCGCTATAAATATCCCAATTTTTTTCAGAACAAGAACCAAGACATCTCATGTTTAGGGAACAAAGTAATGGAGTCCATCCTTATTAGATGTGTTATTAGCAAAATTTAATCACATTTAGCACTTTTTTAATCATGCAGAATTATTAAATTAAACATTAAAAAGCAAATTAAAGAAAGGGTGATGCTATTCGGCCATAATGTGGCTGACTATAATTAATATTAATATGTAATAGTTTATATATTTATGCCAATATTTTTAGATTTTATGAGAAATTTAAAAAGTGGTATAATTTATGTATTTTTATCAAATTAACCCTTTAATTTATTTGATGATCGTGACTATTTTAAAGAATTTGTTGTTTATTTATTTAAGAGAAAAAATATGTAATTATTGGGGAGAAAAAATATTTTTTATTCAAACTTAAAAGTAATTAAGAATAATCTCTTATAAATATTTAAATATTGATTATAACTTTTAATTTATTATTTTTTTAATCAGGAATATTAAGAAAAATATCATTTTGTGGCTGGCCACATTATGACTGAATATCATTATTGTTAAAGAACATAAAATGCGCCAAAAATGACAAATTTGAAATTCATTCAATTTTTTTTTAATTTCGCACCAAAATTTAAAAGACTACATCATAAGGCCTATTTTTCAGTTTTCCCTCCTGTTGGTCTCAGAAAGAGTAATTTGGTGTATGGGGGGGGGAGGGAATACACCAATTGCCACAGTTTTGACTTTCAAAACAAATATATGACCAGATTGACTCGTCGGGTCAACTAGTATCAGATGAGGATGATCTGTTAAACGAAAACAGGTTCACTGTTGACCTTACAGATCGTATATGCAGTGTGGAAGTTGGTGAGTGAGTTGGCTACTCTTAGAAAATCTTTTCTTTTAACACGGATCTCAAGTTTGTATGAAGAGTTTGAATGCTACGTATGCAGGTTAGTAAATAAGAAGTAAGATCAACTGTAAGTAGAGAAGAGAGAGAGAGTTTGAGACAGTCGATTTTTATCGTGGTTCGGGAAATCCCCCTACGTCCACATCAGCTACTGTCGTAGCAGAAATTCCTTACTTCTCTTCTTCTTTATACTGACTGAGAATCAGTTTCAGTCTCCGTCTAATCTTGACGAAAACTAAACACGAGTTTTGGGTCGTGACCTTTACAAACTTCTCTTAATACAAAGATTACAAACATTTAACAAACCAGACCTCTAAACTGCTAAGTTAATCCAAACCAAACAACTGAGAGATCTAACAGACTTTCTAACACTTTCAGACTTTACAGACTTTTAAATGTAGAAATAAAGATGTTCGTAAGCAACGATGAATGCTTAAGAACAAAGAATTCCAGAATCAGAAATCTTAAGATCCTAACACTTGGGAAATCGTCTTGTTTCGAGTGTTAAGTTGAGCTTTAATCTATAAAGATTTCTGCAGAGTTTTGGCTTTGATATTGAATTTCCCGTTAGGTTCTGGAATGAGGCTTGAAGTATTTATAGGCTTCGAATTTGAATTCTAGCCGTTGGAAAAGTCAGTGATGGCAGAGAGGCTGTACTGCTGACTCACTTCTAAACGTTGGGAGATTTTTGTCCTAGCTGGCAACAGGTGCCAGAGAACAGGTCGTCCGGATTCATGTAGGTGCATCTGCTTGACCTTCGAACTGTAGAGCTCCAGCGATCTTGAAGTCTTTAAGGCAGGGCAACTGGACTCCTTGGATAGGTTAACTTAAGAACACAGGTTAGGTCGATCTCTATAGGTCAGATCGTTAAACACGATCTTACCTTTACAAGGTGATCAACCCGTTACAGACAGATAGTAGTGTCGACCTGTAGAAGACAGGGCAGGTCGTTCTAATCAACCTAAACTCTTAGAGAGTAAAATAAAGCTAAGTGTGGTTTCGAAAAACATCATCAAAATCAAACTGCAAAGGGTTTCCAACAATTTCCGTCTTTTTGATGATGTCAAAACCCAACACTTTATAGATAGATCCTATAACAGATAAATCAATGAACAGATTGCAAGTTATAAGATTATAATAAATAAAATAGATAGGAAAAGCATTAAAGGCATTAGCCTGGACAAAGAGGTATTGTCATCAGGGCAAAAGATGATCTTGTTTTCATTAAGGTATCAGAGCAGATGATAAGTACAAGTATTACAGCATGATACATCAAACAAACAAAATGAAAGACATATCATCTCATGAACCTCCTATTTGCAGCTGCATCTTCCATCTTCTTCTCATTGGCGACAAGATTCACACTTGTATAAATACCATCTCGAATGCGCTTGAAGGCTTCACTGTCTCCAATGAGTATATTGAAATGGGTGGCAGTAGCAATCACATAGTTGTTGATCTTGGTGCGATCTGCATGCTTTCCATCCGACAACTGTGGATGAGAGAAAAATTCTTTGGCAGGGGCCTGAATTTGAATGCCAACAAGATCAGCACAATTGCACACTCTCAAAATGAATTCACGGTCAGGGTGATCTTTGATATATTGGGAGAAGATAGCTTCAGTGTCACCCTGTCGCTCTTCAATGCCCAAGAAATAGTGTTCCATGATGAAGCATCTGTTGAGGTCTCTCCACCTGATGGCGTCTTCATCATCAAGCCATAAGACAACAGGTTGAGCTTGAAGATTCCCTTGACAGAAAGTCCTGGTTTGCTCTGCCCAAGCATTGATTTCATTCACCCTTCTGGCTTGATCTGCTTGCTCCCTAGTGAATTTCCAAACTAACTCCGGATTTGATATATCGTCCATGGAGTAGCCCTGGGATAACATTTGTGACGCCATGAAGGAGTGAACAGCTTCAGCTTTCTTGGACATATCCTCGTCAACCTGTTTACGAGGGGCAGCAGATGAGGAGGGTCGGACAACAAGTTCAGAGATAGGAGGCTCCATTGATTTATCCGCAGCAAACATCTTTTTCTTCAGAATGCCTTTCCCTTTCTTCCCTTCTCCCTTTTTGACATCATCAAATAGGGTCTTGATCGCAGTGTTAAGGGAGGCATTCTCATTCTTCAACTTCTCCATCTTTGTAGATGCGGTTTCCTTGAACTGGAGCAGGGCAGTGATGTTTTGTTGAATGGCATCCACTGTTGAATTTGACGCAGATGCAGATTGGGTGACTCTGCCTACAAGAGTGGAATGGGCTTCTTCAATCTTGATGCACATGTCCTGTAGTCTGTAGACTTCACTCGGAGTGGCCAAGCTGTGATAGGAAATCTATTGAGGAAACAAATTGGAAAGATGAACGCTAAGCTGTTTCTCAACAAAATCGACCATCTGTGCTGCCACAAACTCCTTCATAATTTCCTTCAATTCTTTCTCTTTGAAGGCAGTAAGTTGAGTAGTGATTTCATCATTGGCCTTGGCAAGGATGCCAATTTCTTGCATTTCCACCACATCCCCGATGGATTTTGCAAGATTGGAGACATTTGTGTAGAATTTAGTGAGCTGATCGAAAGACTCGATGAACTCATCACGATTGCCTCTTACTTGAATTTTGAGAAGGTTGATCTATTGCTGACACTGTTTGGTCACCTCTTCTTGAAACAGCTTCAGTGCATCAGATCCAGATATAAGTGCGCCCACGAGAAATCTTCAAGCTGTTTGTTGACTAGGGAGTGGATGAGAGATTTGACTTCCCCCTTGGAAAGAGATGGGCCGGTGGATGATGAGGATGCAAAGTTGGCTGATTGGAACATATGGCCACATAGGGTGGTTCCTTGAGTGTACGAATCTTCCTCAGGTTCGGTGAAGAGAGAGCGCAGATCGCGTAAATGGAAACCTAGAGTCCAAACTGGCTCTTTCTCTGGTTCCTCTATTTTCTCTTCTAAAGTTCTGGTCTGCTCTACTTGAGATTGCTCTGCCTCATTACTGGCAGGAGGAGGGGATGGAGGAGATGGAGCCAATTGTCCAGGACCGGACTGTTCCTCCTCAGAACCAGTACCAGTTGCAGGGTCAGGTTCAGGTTGGGGAGAGAATCTGAAGAGCGGAGAGCAAAGCCTCCTAGATCACAAGCCGCATTATACAGGTCGGCTTCCACTGCATAGACAGGCTTCAAGTCAATATGCAGAGACTTCGCTTCCTTTATGATCCTGCAAAGTACAAACAAACGAAAATTTGAGTGAGCATCAGGAACAAAGACAAAACAAACTCTTCCTTCAGTACATATTCTTTAAGTTTTAGCACTTCGAGCGGATGCTCTTCCAGAATAGATTCCAAGATGTAGTAAGAGTTGTCCTTAACATCCAGGTAGAACTGGAATCTGTATGCTATTTGTTCTGTCTCTGGCGTAAGTTTAATGCCAGGTAGGGAGGTCCGCACTTTCGTATCACCGATGGATCATGGAGGAAATGATGGAGTTTGCCTGTACATGTAGCAGATCGACTTCTGCTTCTTTTGAGAGAGGCAGTGAGTCTGGAGAGATTGGAGATGACTGAATTACAGGTGATCGAACAGGTGATGATGTTCAATCTGGAGAGGCAACATGGGAGACAGATGATTCATGAACTGGAGATGGAGTACGATCTGCCTCTCCATTTCATCCCTTAATTGATGTCGAATTGGTTTGGGAGCAGGTTCAGTGCGGGCTTTCTTGACCTGCTTCTTGCCTTTCTCAGCAGGTTCACCTTTCTTTCGCTTACCACCAACTGCTTGAGCAATATCAGGTTCCTTCCTTGGAGGTTCAATCCAAGCTGGATCTGTCCATCCCATCCTCAAGATATAAGGACGGTAAGTATCAGGTCCACTCCAATACAGATTGTTGGAGATTCCAAGGGCTTTCTCAATCTGTGCCATGTTCTTTGGAATGGAGAGGGTGTCGTCGAATTTTGCACTACCTGACCAGTTGCGATCAGAGAAATGTTGGATTAGAAGCAGGCAAACTTTGGTGCATAACCTGAGGGCCTTGGAGACGGTGACGTTGACAATCTGTCCATCAACATATTCAGTGGTTATCTTGGAGGCCTCCTGTGAGAGACAAGAAAGGAGCAGACGAGGCTAATTTATATCCAGTTTCAGAATCACTGCCACCATTATCTGAACTTCTAAGGTGTAACCATTCGAATGATCCCTGGTGAGAAAGAAAGACTTTCTGCACGTAATCACAAAGGATCCGAAATTCAGGTTGCAGATAGTGGTGAGGGAATGCCTTAGGGGTAAAAACAGGTTCACCCATAGTTATCTCCTTGAAGATTCTCTGCTTGTCTTCAAGGGTAATATCGTCCAACGACACTGAACCTGTATCCTGGAGGTTGAAGGTTCGGACGATAAGTTGAAGAACATTGACTGGACCGCCGCCGGAGGGAGTAGAGATATGGACGGCGATGTTTTCCGGTCGATCGACCTTTCTCCAGTTGTAGTAGAAATTTGCGACATGCTTTAGAAGAAAAACCCTTGGTTTTGCCGAAATAATGTTGTAGAAACCGGGACAATCTTTCATGGCGGCAATAATGTTGTCAAGGCTGGAGAACCCAAAATTGTCAAAAATCGCGTAGGGTTCCACCTTCACGTTCGCCTGAATAATGGCGATTTGGTCT
The DNA here is from genome assembly GCA_001642375.2 of Mentha longifolia. Classification (NCBI taxonomy): domain Eukaryota; kingdom Viridiplantae; phylum Streptophyta; class Magnoliopsida; order Lamiales; family Lamiaceae; genus Mentha; species Mentha longifolia. The sequence continues at coordinate 35,142,914 of CM038114.1, forward strand.
TCCGAGGACATGGGTGCCTACCTAAAACTCGAGGGTTTTTCAGCTATTTTTTTTAAAGGATTTGGAAGGAAAAATTTAGGATTTGAATTTTTGAAAAATTTGAGAAATTTCAGAGCGAAAATGACGAATTTTAGTTGGAGAAGATGAAGTAATAGTGATGGAGAGATGGTCTTGAGAGAAATATATATAAAATGATGAACGGTTAAGATTGGCGAGATCTAAGGGTCAGGATAACTTCCCTGAACTGCCGCGAGTGAGGTTGCGAGTGTAATCGCGATTGAGCAGCACGCTCTTCCCCTGTCCACATAATAAGTGGCGCCCTTTTAGTTCCAAAATTAAATGCTCATCGGTCAATGTGCGAGACCTTTGACATGCAGTGGACTAGCATGTGGAATGTCTCTCTTCTGTGTCAGAGCAGTCCAATCATTTTGAAACAGGGCTATTCAAAAGAGAAACACATAGATCAATAAATTTTAATCATTGTCTTTAAAACGTATAGAGAAAGATATAATCAGAGAGTGATATAAATTCTCTGAGTTCCCCCTGAATTGATGATCTGTTCCTTGACGAGCAGATTGACTGAACAATTGACTGAACAATTTAAGTAAGTAGATTGAGCCTTTGTAAGGTTGAGCTGTTTGAATATGATATGTTGAATGCAAATCAGATCAGGCTCGAATTGTTAAGTCGCACTGAGCATTCCTCATTTTCCACACAACATTTTGAACCTTTCCTCTTGCAAGGGTTTGGTCAAAATGTCAGCACACTGTATGTCAGTATAGATCTTCTCTATTACAACATCCCTTTTCTCCACATGGTCACGAATAAAGTGATGCCTTACATCGATGTGTTTGCATCTTGTGTAGTGAACTGGGTTCAAAGTGATTGCGATTGCGCTTGTGTTGTCGCAGAAGATAGGGACTTCACTGACTGAGATGTCATAGTCTTTAAGTTGTTGTTTTAACCATAAGATCTGTGCACAACAGCTTCCAGCTGCCATGTATTCAGCTTCAGTTGTCGAGGTGGCCACGGAAGTTTGCTCCTTTGAGAACCATGAAATCAGTTTACTACCGAGGAATTGACATGTTCCCAAAGTGGATTTTTGATCCAGTTTGCAACCTCTATAGTCAGAATCAGAGTGATTTGTTAGCTCCAGATTGTCGTCACAAGGATACCACAATCCGTAGTTAGTAGTTCATTTTACGTAACGAAGAATTTTCTTAACAGCTCCCAGATGAGATTCTTTAGGTGCAGCTTGAAACTGCGCACACATACCAACTGCAAAAGAAATGTAAGGTCGACTAGCAGTTAAATAAAGTAAAGAACCAATGATTCATCTATACTGAGTTATGTTAGTATGTTTCCCTTCAACATCAAGATCGATTTTCCCGTTCGCGAGCATTGGGACTTTGACTGGTTTGCTGTCTTTGACACCAAACTTGTCTGTTAGCTTGTGTGTGTAATTGGTTTGACATATAAAAATCCCTTCACTGGATTGCTTAACCTACAATCCTAAAAAGAAATTCATCTCACCCATCATAGACATTTTGTACTTGTCTTGCATGAGTTGTCCAAACCTGTCACATAAAAACTGAGATTTTGATCCAAATATTATATCATCAACATAAATATGTACTAAAAGGATATGGTCTTTCCATTTGAAAGTGAAAAGCATTTTGTCGACTCTTCCTCGCTTGAAACCAGATTCCAATAGAAATGTTGCCAGGGTTTCATACCAAGCTCGTGGAGCTTGCTTTAGTCCATAAACTTCTTTATGCAATCTGTAGACTTTGGAATGGTCCCCTTTTTCAAAACCCAAGGGTTGTTCGACGTAGACTTCTTCCTTCAGTCTGTCGTTGAGGAATGCACTCTTAACATTCATTTGATAGATTGTGAATCTGTGACGAGCTGCATAAGCTATGAATAGTTTGATTGCTTCTAGCCTAGCAATGGAAGCAAACGTTTCCTCATAGTCTATTCCTTCTTGTTGGCAGTATCCTTTTGCAACTAGTTTAGCTTTGTTGCAAACTACTTCTCCAGTTTCATCTCTCTTGTTCTTGAATATTCATTTTACTCCAATTATACCTTGATGATTGGGACGATCTACAAGAGACCAGACTTCATTTCTTTCAAATTCATTGAGCTCTTCTTGCATTGCCGTTGTCCAATCAGCATTTTTGAGAGCTTCACTAACGCATTTTGGTTCTTCATAAGAGAGATAACAGCTTAGTAGACAACTTTCTCCAATCTATCATCTATTCTTCACACCTTCCTTCGGATTCCCAATAATAAGCTCTTCTGGGTGAGCATCAACCCATCATCTTCGATGAGCGGTCTCTTCTTCAGAAATTTCAGGTTCGGGCTCATCAATGGGATCTTCAAACTCTGGAAGAGGTTGAGGAGTGAAGGGATTGAACTGTTCAAGCTGATCTGCTAACTGATCCACTACGAACTGTTGATTAGTGGTAGGTTGATCGGTGGTCTGTTCAGCTCATGACTAGTTTTGAGGGATTTGTAGGTGTAGGCTGGAGAGAACAGGTTGAGTTTCTTCAACTGTCTGTTGACAGTTTGTGATGGTTGGATCTGTTCTCCCTTGTTGTGAGCCCGGGTTAGGATCATTTTGAACTGGGTATGTGGCATCTTCTTCCAGATCGTTGGGTCCCCAGCTCAGAATTTCTTCAAGAAAGGGATCCTGCGAGTTGTTCTGATCAGTGATCTGTTCTGTGGTTTGATTAGTAGAAGGAATTTCCCTATACACACGGATAGATTCATCAAATACAACATGAGGTGTTACCTCCACTGTCATGGTAATCTTATTATAAACCCTATACGCATTACTGGTCTCAGAGTATCCTAAGAACACTCCAGGATCATCTTTGCTATCAAAGGTCTTTAATTGAGATTTTCCATTATTGTGAATGTAACACAAACAACCGAAAGATTTGAAATACTTAATTTTGGGTAGTTTGTTCCTCCATAGTTCGTATGGTGTCTTCCCATGTCGAACTGTTATCACATATCTATTCTGAGTATAGCAGGCAGTGTTGATCGCTTCTGTCCAAAACTTCTTGGGAAGTTTGGTCTCGTTTAGTATTGTACGAGCTGTTTCCTTTAATGATCTGTTGCGACACTCAGCTACCCCGTTTTGTTGAGGTGTATGATTAACACGTATTTTATGTGCATGTCAAGTGTATTTTGCATGTGTTTGAGTCTCGATTTATATGCTTAAATGTTAGAAATGTTAAGGTTTTTAAACTTGTAGCATACTTTATACTTTTCTCATTTTCTCCCGGTTTTCGATCTATTTATGTAGGAAATTGGAAGAGCATTCAAGTAGCTAAGGATCAAGTCGAACCAAACTCGGCTCAACTCATCCCAAACTCGGTTTTTGATGTATTTAACCCCTAAATTCACCCCATTTAGGTATCTTTTTCATACTTTAATATTCTTAGAACCCTAGAAACATTTCACTCTTTCTACTTTGGTATTTTCATCAATTGTTGGAGAATTACTTTGAAGATTTGAAGATCCTTCCACTATTTTGTTCTACTTTGAATTATCTATCTTTTGATTATGTTTTTATGCATTTTCTATGGTTTATTTTCATTGATCATGTCTAGCTAGATCTCTTTGTGATTCCAATTATATGTAGATTAGCGATAAGTGATTGCGATTAAGCTTGATCTATGAATTTACCTTCTAATTTCATGTCATTTCTCTTGGGGCTATGTTTTATTATGTAATTATGCTTGATCACCATAGTTGCATATTAAGTATTTGATCTAATGCTTAGAAGGCTTAGATTAGATGCTAGGATCAAGAGATTTGTATGCTAGAGAATAGTAGGGCTAAGGAACTTCATAAGCTATTGAGAGTTAATGAATTGCTTGATATCTTAGTAGGAGTTAAGCCTTTTATTAATCCACTTGATTTCATTACAATGAGAGTTGAGTGAATCATACTTAGGAGGTTTCCCATGTGAAATTGGATTAAAATGGCAAATTCTAGTTAAAGTTCTAAATCCCTATCACTTAGACCTAGTTGAAGTATAATTGGAGTCACTCTCATTCCATATTGAGTTTATATCATTTGATTACTTGTTGCTTGTTTAGTTAAGTTTTAAGTTTGTTAATTACTTTTCATTGTCATAAGTTAATTGAAAAATCCAAAAATATGTTAGTTGTGAGCTTGGATAGTGATTGAGGTAGCTAGGTTACTACTTGAATCTTAAATGCCAAAACATTCCTTGTGGATTCGACTTGATACTTATCAATTATTATTGCATCTATCTCACCCCTAAAGTGAGAGCGATCAATTTTTGGCGCCGTTGCCGGGGAATATTTAGTTTGAGTTTTAATAGTTGATTTGGTTATTGAGTTACTAATTCAAGCATTTATTATCTTTTGATTTTTGTTTTGTAGGTTTATGCACACAAGGTCCAAGGGAAGACTTGTTCAACCTTTGATCTTGAACTTTGAAAGAAGGTATAGAAGAAGGAATTCTATTGAAGAACAAGAGATGAGAGCTAACATACTGAATATGGAAGCTCTAATGAAGGAGTTTGAAGATATGAGGGCAAGGCTTGATGAGCATGAACGAAGAGCAAATGAAGAGCCTCTACCTCCACTAAATCAAATGTTTGAGGCACCGGTCCAACAATTCCAAGAAGGAGCATGGGGACCTCGTGTCAATGCAAATAACTTTGAGATAAGGACATGCCTTATCCAAATGGTCCAATCGGAGCAATTCGGTAGGAGGCCAAATGAGGATCCTAATGCACACTTGAGCACGTTCTTGGAGATTTGTGATACGGTGAAACATAGTGGAGTGCTAGAGGATGCCATTAGGATAAAGCTCTTTAACTTATCTTTGAGGGATCGTGCCAAAGAGTGGTTCAAAAATCTTGGTAAGAGCGAGATCACCATATGGGAGAAATTGTGCAAAGCTTTCCTTGCCAAGTACTTCCCTCCTTCAAAGGCTCAAAAGCTTATCTCAGAAATCTCACATTTCTCACAACATGGTGATGAGACTCTATTTGAAGCATGAGAAAGGTATAGGGACTTGCTACGCAAGTGCCCTCAACACGGTTTTAGTGAAGCACAACAAATAGTGAACTTCTATAGTGGACTCTCTCCACACACGAGGAGCATAGTTGATGCTACATCCGGGGGTTGCCTAGTAAACTGGAATGTAAAGGAAGCTCTAAGGATCATAGAAGAGATGGCGGCCAATAGTTATCAATGGCCAATGGAGAGAGGTCCTACAAAGAAGGTGAATTCTATTCTTGAAGATGCACGATATGATGAGTTAGCTTCTCAATACACACTTCTTAAGAGGGAATTTGAAGAAGAGAGGAGGTCAAAGAAAGAGGTTCAAGTGGTTCAAGCCTAAGAGAGTGAAGAGTTCAATGGAAATGAAGATGTGAGTTATGTAAACAAAAGGTCCTATGGAAACTTCAACAAATAAAGTTTTCAAGGACCTCAAGGAGGATTCCAAGGGAATTATCAAGGGGGGTTCCAAGGGAAGCCGCAAGGAGGAAATTCTTATGGTCATCAAGGAGGTTATCAAGCCTACAATCCTAACAACCGGACTCATCCCAACCTCTCCGATGGAATCCTAACAACGCCCAATTTCCTACCTCCCGGATTCTCCGTCTCTCAAGGGGTGATTAAAGAACCTAAGAAGACATTTTCTTCTCTTGAGCAAATTGTGTAATAAATGGCGAATCAACAACAACAAATGGCCAACCAACAAAGCTCATTCATCACTCAAACCGGGCAAGAGGTCAATGCATTGGAGAATTCTCTCACTTCTTTGTCAAAGCAAGTCAAGATGATGGAGGGCCAAATGAGTCAAATGGCCAACCAAGCCCAAGGTGGATGAATCCAAAAATGGTGCAATGCTATCACATTGAGGGGTGGAAGAGCCTATGAAAATCAAGCCACATCCGGAAGTAAAGATGAAGAAGTTCTTGTGGAAGATATACCCTATGAAGAACCCTCAACTCTTGAGAAAGAACCAAGAAAGGAAGTTCAAAAAGATAAGGCTCTAAAGGAAGTGTTGATAGAAGCTCCTCCTCCTACCAAGGATGTGATCACGAAGGTTCGATTCCCTCATCGTCTAGCCAAGCCCAAGGTGGATGAAAAGATGAAGAGGTTCTTAGACATTTTCAACAAGGTACAAATCAACTTCCCCTTGCTTGATGCACTTAGAGATATGCCCGGCTATGTGAAGTTCTTAAAGGATGCCGTAGCTAACGAGAGAAAATTTGGATCATTTGAAATAATTAGTCTAACGGATAAAGTTAGTGTGGTGATCCAAAGGAAAATACCTTTGAAGAAGAAGGATCCCAGGAGCTTTACTATAACATGTGTGATTGGTGGGCAAAGGTTTGGAAAGGTCTTATGTGATCTTAGTGCTAGCATCAACTTGATGCCTTTGTCTATATTTAGGAGATTAGATATTGGAGAGATCAAACCTACGTCTATTTGTCTCCAAATGGCCGATCATTTTATATCTTATGCTCAAGGAGTTGTTAAAGATGTGTTATTGGAAGTTGAGGAGTTTATCTTTCCCGCGGACTTTGTTATCTTGGATATGCCGGAAGATAAGATATGCCACTCATTCTTGGGTGTCCTTTTCTAGCAACCAGAAGGGCTCTTATTAATGTACAAGACGGGAATCTCACTTTTAGAGTGAATGAAGAGACCATCACTCTTTCAATCTTTGATGCAATGAAGAGAGGAGATGAACCAAGTTATGATGAATGCAAGTCAATCACCACTTTGCCTAGCCAAACCCAAGGTGGATGAAAAGATGGAGAGGTTCTTAGACATTTTCAACAAGGTATAAATCAATATCTCTTTGCTTGATGCACTTAGAGATATGCCCGACTATGTGAAGTTCTTGAAGGATACCGTAGCTAACAAGAGAAAGTTTGGATCATTTGAAATAATTAGTCTAACGGAGGAAGTTAGTGTGGTGTCTAAAGGAAAATACCTTTGAAGAAAAAGGATCCCAGGAGCTTTACGATAGCATGTGTGATTGGTGGAAAAAAGTTTGGGAAAGTCTCATGTGATCTTGGTGCTAGTATAAATTTGATGCCATTGCCTATCTTTAGGAGATTGGATATAGGAGAGATCAAACCTACGTCTATTTGTCTCCAAATGGCCGATCGTTCTATATCTTATGCTTAAGGAGTTGTTGAAGATGTGTTAGTGAAAGTTGAGGAGTTTATCTTCCCCGCGGACTTTGTTATCTTGGATATGCCGGAAGACAATGATATGTCACTCATTCTTGGGCGTCATTTTCTAGCAACCGGTCATGTTCTTATTAATGTACAAGATAGAAATCTCACTTTTAGAGTGAATGAAGAGATCCTCACGCTTTCAATCTTTGATGCTATGAAGAGAGGAGATGAACCAAGCTATGAGGAGTGCAAGCTAATCACAACTTTGCCAACATCTATGGCAAATGATCTTACGGAGGAAATCATCTCCAACTCACTATACTCCTATTCCGACTTGGATGATGCGTGTGATGAATTATTGGAGTCTATTGCTTTCTTGGATGCCAACCAAGGTTCACCAAAGGATGAAGTACATTACATTGATATCAACTAACCGGGGGAAAGTGGAAGCTCAACCAAGGTTGAACCTTCTTCAAGCACCTCTCAAGTGTTGAAACCCCTTCCCGATCACCTAAGGTACGTCTTTCTCAGTGATAATGACTCTTTACCCATAATTGTGTCACAACACTTGTCAGAGTCCGAATTGGACAAGTTGTTGAGAGTCCTTAGGGAGTTTAAAGATGTTATTGGTTGGTCTATTGATGATATCAAGGGTATTTGTCCATCTATTTGTATGCATCGTATATTATTGGAAGATGATTGTCGTCCTAAGGTTCAACCTCAAAGGAGGTTGAATCCGGTATTGCAAGAGGTTGTGAGAAAAGAGGTGTTGAAGTTGCTAGATGCGGGAATGATATATGCCATCTCGGATAGTGAGTGGGTGAGTCCTACTCAAGTGGTTCCCAAGAAAGGGGGGATGACCGTGGTCAAGAATGAGAATGATGAGGTTATAGCTACAAAAGTTACCACCGGTTATCGAGTTTGCATTGATTATAGGGTCTTGAATGCTTCAACAAGGAAGATCATTTACCTTTGCCCTTTATAGATCAAATGTTGTATCGTTTGGCAGGCTATGAGTATTATTGCTTCCTTGATGGGTATTCGGGTTACAACCAAATTGTCATAGCCCTGGAGGTTTAACACAAGACGGTATTCACATGCCCTTATGGAGTTTTTGCTTATAGGAGGATGCCTTTTGGGTTGTGTAATGCTCCGGCCACATTCCAAAGGTGCATGATGTCTATCTTTGGTGGCTTGATTGAAAATATTATGGAGGTTTTCATGGATGACTTCTCAGTTTTTGGGAAGAGCTTTGATTCTTGTTTGGATAATCTCACAAAGATCTTGCAAAGGTGTAAGGATACTTCTCTTGTCCTAAATTGGGAGAAGTGTCACTTCATTGTTAGAGATGGAATTGTGCTTGGGCACAAAGTTCTAGATATGGTTTGGAAGTTGATAGAGCCAAGATCGTTGCCATAGAGAAGCTTCCACCTCCAACAAATGTGAAATCAATTCGAAGCTTCCTTGGTCATGCGGGATTCTATAGAAGATTCATCCAAGATTTCTCGAAGATTACCAAGCCTCTTTGTTCTCTATTGCAAAAAGATGTGAAGTTTGTCTTTGATGATAAGTGTTTGGAAGCATTTGAGACATTGAAGAAAGCACTCATCTCTACTCCTATTCTAATCAAGCCTAATTGAAGTGAGTCTTTCATTTTGAAGTGTGATGCTAATGATTGGGCTTTAGGAGTGGTGTTGGGGCAAAGGAAAGATAAATTATTCTGAGTTATTCATTATGCTAGTAGAACCTTGGATGAAGCTCAAAGGAACTACACAACAACGGAAAGGGAATTCTTGGCCATTGTCTTTGCTTTTGACAAGTTCCGGTCTTATCTAGTGGGGAATCATACCATTGTGTATTCGGATCACACGGCTATCCGACATCTTGTTGCCAAGAAAGATACAAAGCCTCATTTAATTCGTTGGATTCTCATTCTCCAGGAACTCAACATGGAGATTCATGATAGAAGAGGTTATGATAAGGTGTTAGCCAATCACATGTCAAGGCTTGAAAAGCCGGTCGAAGGTGAAGATTTGAGATTGAGCATCAACGATTATTTTCCGGATGAGAAGATCATGGTATTGAAGTGCAAAGATTCTTGGTTTGCCGACTTTGCTAATTACCTCGTGCTTCAAGAATTGCCACCAAATCTCTCGGATTATCAAAAGGCCAAGTTTCTTCGAGATGTTAAGTTCTATTATTGGCAAGATCCATATCTATGGAGGAGATGTGCCGATGGCCTTATTAGAAGATGTGTGTGGAAGGAGAATGACTCAAGATTATTGAAGATTGTCACAAGGGGCCAAGTGGGGGCCATTTTGGGGCTAATCGTATAGCTTGGAAGGTATTTCAAAGTGGGTTTTATTGGCCTTCTATTTTTAAGGATTGTCAAACTTTTGTGAGGGATTGTGATAGATACCAAAGGATGGGAAATCTCACAAGGAGGGATGAGATGCCTCAACACATCATGATTGAGGTGAACTATTTGACGTTTAAGGGATAGATTTCATGGGACCATTTTTCAAATCTTGTGGTTTTTCCTATATCCTTCTTGCTATTGAGTATGTCTCACGATGGGTCGAGGCCATTCCAACTTCGACTAGTGATTCCAAGGTTGTGATCAAGTTTTTGAAGAACATTTTAACTCGGTTTGGCACTCCAAGGGCTTTGCTTAGCGATGGGGGGTCCCATTTCAACAACAAATGGTTGAGAAGTTTGCTTGCAAAGTATGGTGTTAAGCACAAGATTATTTCTCCATACCATCCCTAAGCTAATGGTCAAGCGGAGCTTGCAAATCGTGAGATCAAGCAAATTCTTGAGAAGACGATCACAACGAGGAATGATTGGGCAAATAAACTCGATGATGCATTGTGGGCCTATAGAACCGCCTACAAGACCCCCATTGGTATGTCCCCTTACCAACTTGTTTTTGGAAAATCTTGTCACTTGCCTTTGGAAATCGAGCACAAGGCATTTTGGGCTACAAAGAGAATAAATTTTAAGTTCAAGGAAGCCGAGTTTAGTAGGAAGAACCATCTTGTGGAGTTGGAAGAATGGAGAAACGAAGCCTATGAAAATTCTCAGATTTACAAGGAAAGGGCCAAGAAGTTTCATGACTCGGGGATTCAAAGAAAGGTTATCATTCTGGGAGACGAGGTTCTTCTCTTTAACTCTCGTCTTTGTCTTTTCCCTGAAAAACTCCAATCAAGATGGACCGGTCCTTATGTTGTGAGCAAGAGTTTCAAGAATGACACATTCAAACTTCTCAAGAACGATGGTTCTACTTTTGTTATCAATGGACATCGACTCAAGCTCTATTTTAATTCGAAGAGAGTTAAGGAGGAGTCGACCATCCTTCTTCATGATGCTTGATTTTGGAGGTAATGTCGAGCTAACAATGTTAAACAAAGCTCTCATTGAGAGGCACCTCAACACGTATCCTTTTATTTTTCATTTTTAGTTAGTTTGAATTTTATTTTCGATTTTTGTTTCAAGGGACAGACCGGTCAGCGGTCACCATGCCCCAGCCTCCGCCACAAGGGACAGACCGGTCAGCGGTCCAGCCGGCCGCCGGTCCCCCTTGCATGCCTTCTATTTCTATGTTTTTCCCTTTTTCTTTTTTATTTTTATTTCTTTCACTTTCAAATTCAAAACCTTGAAGAACCATTTCTCTCCAAATCTCCAATTTTCATCCTCCAATTACTCCCAATTCACTTTGAATCAAGTTAAATCCTTCCATAGGCCCATTACCCATCCTAGAACCCACATTTTAAGCCAAGAAAATCACATTTTTCCCCACCTTTTCATAAAAAACGAAAATTCTTTTTATTTGAGAAAGAGTTAAATTCTTCACATTCTTCAAGACAATGAGGTAATGAGTTCTATATCCTTGCTTTTATGTGTTTCTACTTGCTTTATATGGATTGATATGTATGTTTTGCTTATCTAATTCATGAAATTAGGTAGAAATTCTTGCTAGAGTTTTTCTTGAATCTTGAAAATTCTTGAATGAAGACTGTGGTATTGGGCATGAATTGGACATCATTGATTCTTAGGATTTATGCTATATCTAGTCTTGAAATTTGCATTCTTCTATGAACTATGTCTCTTATGCACTTGAGCACACTTGAAATGAATTTTGAGGATTTTTGCATTCCTAATGAACATTTGAATGAATATGCTTGATTTTTGGATATAAATTTATTTGTTGAATGTTTCATTGCTTGAAGAGGACATGAGTTCATACATTTTTGGTGAGAATTCATTGCATTAGTCTCTTGAGTTGAATTTCCATATGAACTTGAGTTCATTTTCACTTGAACATGCATGAATGCTTGGGAATAATTTCTCTTAAATTTATGGGGTATGTTGATGGAGTGCTTGATGTTGGCTTGAAAATTCACTTCTTGAATGCATGAATGCAAAAATGGAGAGTAATGGCTAGAAGAAATGTGATTTTTTAGTGAACATCCATTGGTGAATGTCTTGAATCTTACTTGGGATTTGTCACATTGTGTAGGGATAAATGAACTAAAGGAAAATGGACTTTGAAGGCACCTTCTAAGGCCTTGATTACTTATTCCAACAAAAGGCGAAAAGATGGTGCCTCTTCATCTCAACCATCGGACACCACCTCAAGAACAATGAATCCAAAGGTCCCGGAGACCTATGAGATAAGTCCGGTTATGAGGCACGAGATGACATCGATGCGAATTACTCAATTAGAAGAAGCAAGAAGAAGTGAGAGAATGGAAGCACTCCTTGAGAGCTTTAGGGAATATCAAATTGGCCAAGACGCCACTTGGCCAAGACCGCCCCGAAGTAGCTCGCAGAACTTGTAAGTGTAATTTAAATCCATTATTTATATTTCCCTCCAAACTCATTTTAGAATTTATTTTCTAAAATAAGTTTGGGGGAGGGGGTAGGATAATGAATTTAAATTACTTACATTTTATGTTTTTAAATTCTCTTTAATTATGCTTATCTTTTGCCTCTTTGCTTCTTTGTTTGTCTATTGTCTCTCTTGGTGCATATAATGTAACTTGGTGATATCTATGTGGCTTGCTTGTCATTTGTTGATTTGATGATTTGGAGATGTTGGTTTTGATTAAGTGAATGGAGATTGTGGGATTTTTGTTGAGGAATTTGATTTGGAGGTGGTTTTGATGGATTAGTTTGTTTTTGAAGTATTTTGGTCATTGTTAGTTTGTTTTGTTGTTTTGGGGATTTGTTTGAAAGTTTGGCACTTTGTTTTGTTGCATTTGGTGAATGAATAAGGGTTGAATGAATATTTTGTTGATTTAAGTAGTTTGTGATGAGTTTTGGATTAATGAGCTTAATAGGTAGAAACTTCTTCTTTGGTTTGTTGGAGAACCTTTGGTTTGAATGATTTTGTGGGTGATTTGAGCTTGAATGCGAAATTTTTGGAAAGTGAAAAGTTTTGAGTTAAAGAAGGAATGTATGCTTGCATGCGTGAATGTGAAAGAACGTGTTTAATTACTCAAGTGCATTTAGGTGAGATGCCAATGATTGATGCTAAAATTGGTGACATTTTTGAAATTTCTCAAATTAAAGTCAAGCATGATTAGGATTATTTCACTAGAATAGCTTGGAATGATTGATCTTAAGCACTTAGACTCTAGACAAAAAGCTTGGGAGGATTTTGAGCCTAAAACTATGCATCTTACATAGTTAATATCATTTCATGTGAGCTTGATCTTGCATTACATTTTCTTTGCTAGAACTTGTCTTGATACTCATGTTAGAAGTGCTACATGTGTGCTTAATTAGGAGATGATCTTAGGCCATCATTGTGTAGCCCATAATCCCTAAACACTAACCTATCCTTTATTTTCATTGTTGTCCCATTTTGAGCCTTAAATAGAGCCTTTTTCTTCTTGAACTGGATAATAGGGGGTGAAGGATGGTTAAGGGAACCTTGGTGAAAGTTGAAAATTCATGAAAAATGGTGGGTGATGGTGAAGGGTCTTGAGATTGGTTTTGAGTTGAAAGAACACTCCTATGAGCTCAATGTTAGAAAAGAAAAGAATAAAAACAAAGTTCTTAGAAAAAAAGAGAGTAGTAAGAACAAAGTTCTTACAAGAAAAGGAAAGAAAGAGAAAGAATAAGAGCATAAGGGAGTGTTTCTTTTGATTTGATGAGGTTTGGTAGAAGCTTGGGGTTTATTTGATAAAAAGGGGTTGGATAAGGTGGAAGATGAAGGAATTCATAATTAGAAAGGTGGAGAAAGAAGGTGAGGAGCTTAATAAAGACCTTTTTGATCCTAACTTGTGCATGCATTGTAGTATTGGAAACTTGAGTTGATAAGCAAGCCTATGGTTAAAGTTGTGTATTGCATGATTTCGATGAGTGCTTAACCCTTGTTACCTATATCGAGTGATCGAGTGATACACAATTCTTGTGAGGTTTAGGGTTGAATGTGCTTGAGTGATTGAGTTCTAGGCTAGGATGGTGAGTAATCTTATGAATGTTTGGCTTGACTTGAAAATTTCTTTGAACTAAAATGATTTTTGAGGTGATATGAGGCATCGAACTCAAAATGCACATCCCATACGTGTTAAGTGTTTTGATTGTTTGTTTCATTATTTGGGACGAACAATGGCTTCAGTTTGGGAGAGTGATTAACACGTATTTTATGTGCATGTCAAGTGTATTTTGCCTGTGTTTGAGTCTCGATTTATGTGCTTACATATTAGAATAACTAGGGTTTCACTTGTTTAATTTTATTTATATTTTCCTCGTTCTCTGGAGTCTTTTCATGCTTTTTGCAGGAATAATTGAGAATTTATTTGGCCAATTTAATCACTCTATAACGATGAGGAGCTCATTAGGAAGCCGTAGCAAAAAGCGGATCGAGAATCGGAGTTCGTACGAGAGAGAACGAGCAGAAACGGAGAAGTCGCGTAAGAGACGAAGAGTGGACCGGTCAAGGAAAAGGACGACCGGCGGCCCAGCCGGTGGTCCAGCCGGCTGCTGGTTCCCCTCCTCCAGACCGCCACCGGCTGCAGACAAGTCGGCGACTTGGCCGGCGGTCCAGCCGGTCGCCGGTCAGCCGTCCTTCCTCACTTAAGGGGTGAGTTCGGCTCGCCCAAACTCGTCCCGGTTCGCCCCGATTTGCCCCAACTCGATCCAAACTCAATTTTCTATGTATTTAACCCCTAAATTCACCCCATTTGTGAATCTTTTCATACTTGAATATTCTTAAAACCCTAAATATATTTTCCTCTTTCTACTTTTATATTTTTGAAGATTTGTGGAGCATTACTTGGTGGATTTAAAATTCAAGACCATATTCTTCTTCCTTATTGAATTCTCTATCTTTTGATTATCGTTTTATGATTTTTCTATGGTTTATTTTCATTAATCATGTCTAGCTAGTTCTCTTTGTGATTCTAATTATATGTAGATTAGGGATACGTGATGGGATTAAGCTTTAATTATGAATTTACCTTTTAATTTCATGTTCATTTCTCTTGAGGATATGTTTTATTATGTAATTGTGATTGATCACCATAGTTGCATATCAAGTGTTTGATCTAATGCTTAGGAGGCTTAGATTATATGCTAGGATCAAGAGATTTGCATGCTAGAGAATAGTAAGGCTAAAGAACTCCATAATCTTTTGGGAGTTAATGAATTGCTTAATATCTTAGTAGGAATTAGGCATTTCATTAATCTACTTGATTTCATTGCAATGAGAGTTGAGTGAATCATACTTAGTAGGTTTCCCACATGAAGTTGGATTAAAATGGCTAATTCTAGTTAGAGTGTTACATCCCAATCACTTAGACCTAATTGAAGTATAATTGGAGTCACTTTCATTTCCTTATTGAATTCTCATTATTTGCATACTTGTTGATTGTTTAGTTGAACTTTAAGCTTGTTATTCACTTTTATTGTCATTAATTAGTCAAAAACACAAAAACATGTTAGTTGGTAGCTCGGATAGTAATTACGTAACTACGGTTACTAGTTGAAATTCATACATCCTAACATTCCTTGTGGATTCGACTCGATTATACTAAATCGATTATTATTGTTCTCTCTCTACCCTTAAAAAGTAGAGCGATCAAGGCCTCATTTCTCCATTCTTCAACTCCACAAGATGGTTCTTCCTACTAAACCCGGCTTCCTTGAACTTGAAATTTATTCTCTTTATAGCCCAAAATGCCTTGTGCTCAATTTCCAAAGGCAAGTGACAAGACTTTCCGAAAATAAGTTGGTAAGGAGACATACCAATGGGGGGTTTTGTAGGCGGTTCTATAGACTCACAATGCATCATCGAGTTTATTAGCCCAACCCTTCCTCGTTGTGATTGTCTTCTCAAGAATTTACTTGATCTCACGATTTGCAAGCTCCGCTTGACCATTAACTTTAGGATGGTACGGAGAAGTAGTCTTGTGCTTAACACCATACTTTGCAAGCAAACCTCCCAACCATTTGTTGTTGAAATGTGACCCCCCATCGCTAAGCAAAGCCCTCAGAGTTCCAAACCGAGTTAAAATGTTCTTCTTCAAAAACTTGATCACAACCTTGGAATCACTAGTCGAAGTTGGAATGTCCTCGACCCATCGTGAGACATACTCAATAGCAAAAAGGATATAGGAAAAACCACAAGATTTGGGAAATGGTCCCATGAAATCTATTCCCAAACATCAAATAGTTCAACCTTAATCATGATGTGTTGAGGCATCTCATCCGTCATTGTGATATTTCCCATCCTTTGGCATCTATCACAATTCCTCAGAAATGTTTGACAATCCTTAAAATAGAAGGTCAATAGAACCCACTTTGAAATACCTTCCAAGCCGTATGATTAGCTCCAAAATGGCCCCCACTTGGCCTCTTGTGACAATCTTCAATAATCTTGAGCCATTCACCTTCCATCACACATCTTCTAATGAGTCCATCGGCACACCTCCTCCATAAATATAGAACTTCACATCTCGAAGGATCTTGCCAATAATAGAACTTTACATCTCGAAGGAACTTGGCCTTGTGATAATCCGAGAGATTTGGTGGCAATTCTTGAAGCATAAAGTTGTTAGCAAAGTCGGTGAACCAAGAATCTTTGCACTTCAATACCATGATCTTCTCATCCGGAAAAGAATCATTGATGCTCAATCTCAAGTCCTCACCTTCAACCGGCTTTTCAAGCCTTGACATGTGATCGGCTAACACATTATCACACCCTCTTCTATCATGAATCTCCATGTCAAATCTGGAGAGAATCAACGAATCAACGAGGCTTTGCATCTTTCTTGGCAACAAGATGTCGGATAGCCGTGTGATCCTGAATAGACAATGGTATGATTCCCCACTAGATAAGACCGGAACTTGTCAAAAGCAAAGACAATGGCCAAGAATTCCCTCTCCGTTGTTGTGTAGTTCCTTTGAGCTCCATCCAATGTTCTACTAGCATAATGAATAACTCGGAATACTTTATCTCTCATTTGCCCCAACACCACTCCTAAAGCCTAATCACTTGCATCACACTTCAAAATGAAAGATTCACTCCAATTAGGTTTGATTAGAATAGGAGTAGAGATAAGGGCTTTTTTCAATGTCTCAAATGCTTCCAAGCACTTATCATCAAAGAAAAACTTCACATATTTTTGCAAGAGAAAACAAAGTGGCTTGGTAATCTTTGAGAAATCTTGGATGAATCTTCTATAGAACCCCGCGTGACCAAGGAAGCTTCGGATTGATTTCACATTTGTTGGGGGTGGAAGCTTCTCTATGGCAACGATCTTGGCTCTATCAACTCCTAAACCATCTCTAGAAAGTTATGCCCAAGCACAATTCCATATCTAACCATGAAGTGACACCTCTCCCAATTTAGGACAAGATAAGTGTCCTTACACCTTTGCAAGACCTTTGTGAGATTATCCAAATAAGAATCAAAGCTCTTCCTAAAAACCGAGATGTCATCCATGAATACTTCCATGATATTTTCAATCAAACCACCAAAGATAGACATCATGCACCTTTGAAAAGTGGCCGGAGCATTACACAACCCAAAAGGCATCCTCCTATAAGCAAAAACTCCATAAGGGCATGTAAAGGCCGTCTTGTATTGATCCTCTAGGGCTATCACAATTTGATTATAACCCGAATACCCATCAAGGAAGCAATAATACTTATAGCCCGCCAAACGATCCAACATTTGATCTATAAAGGGTAGAGGGAAATGATCCTTCCTTGTAGATGCATTCAAGACCCTATAATCAATACAAACTCGATTACCGGTGGCAACCCTTGTAGCTATAACCTCATCATGCTCATTCTTAACCACGGTCATCCCCCCTTTCTTCAGAACCACTTGGGTAGGACTCACCCATTCACTATCCGAGATGGCATATATCATTCCCGCATCTAGCAACTTCAAAACCTCTTTTCTCACAACCTCTTGCAAGACCGGATTCGACCTCCTTTGAGGTTGAACCTTAGGACGATAATCATTTTCCAATAATATACGATGCATGCAAATAGATGGACAAATACCCTTGATATCATCAATAGACCAACCAATCACATCTTTAAACTCCCTAAGGACACGCAACAACTTGTCCAATTCGGACTCTGACAAGTGTTGTGACACAATTACGGGTAAAAGCGTCATTATCACCAAAAAAGGCGTACCTTAGGTGATCGGGGAGAGGTTTCAACTCTATATTGGTGCTTGAAGAAGACTCCACTTTAGTTGAACTCTCATTCTCTCCCGGTTGATTGATATCAAGGTAGTGCACTTCATTCTTTGGTGATCCTTGATTGACTCCAATAGTTCATCACACGCTTCATCCAAGTCGGAATAGGAGTATAGTGAGTTGGAGATGATTTCCTCCGTAAGATCCTTTGCCATAGATGTTGGCAAAGTTGTGATTAGCTTGTACTCCTCATAGCTTGGTTCATCTCCTCTCTTCATAGCATCAAAGATTAAAAGCGTGAGGATCTCTTCATTCACTCTAAAAGTGAGATTCCTATCTTGTACATCAATAAGAACACGACCGGTTGCTAGAAAAGGACGCCCAAGAATGAGTGACTGATTAACACGTATTTTATGTGCATGTGGAGTGTGTTTAAATGTGTTTGAGTCTCAATTTATGTACTTAAATGTTAGAAATGCTAGAGTTTCTTAACTTGTAGCATACTTTTTACATTTCTCGTTTCCTTTTGGTTTTTGATCCATTTTTATAAGAATTGGAATAGTATTCATGTGGCTAAGGATCGAAGGCCGGAAACGAGGAAGAATTGAGCTTAATTAGGGTGAAACCTAGGTTTGAAATGTGGAATTTAAATCTATAGAGTTAGGGTTTCACTAGTTTGATTTCAATTATGTTTTCCTCATTCTCTCGAGTCTCTTTATGCATTTTGCAGGAACAATGGAGAACTCATTTGTCCAATTTGATCATTCCATGTCGAAGAGAGGTTCGTTAGGAGTCCATAGCAAAAAGCGGATTGAGAATCTGAGTTCGGATGAGAGAGAACGAGCAAAAACGGCGAAAGCGCGCAAGAGACGAAGAGTTGACCGGTCAAGGAAGAGGACGACCGACGACCCAGCCAGCGGTCCAGCCGGCCGCCGGCTCCCCTCCTCTGGACCGCCACAGACCATAGAGGGTTCGGCGACCTGGCCGGCGACCCAGCCGGCGGTCCAGCCGGTCGCCGGTCAGCCGCCCTTCTTCACTTAAGGGGCGAGTTCGGCTCGCCCAAACTCGCCCCGTTTCGTCCCGATTCGACTCAAACTCGATTTTCAATGTATTTAATCCTAGAATTCACCCCATTTGTGTATATTTTCCATACTTTACCATCCCAAGAACCCTAATTAGATTTTATACTTGCCTCTTTAGTATTTTCATGATTGCTTGAGCTACACTTGTTGGAATTTAAATTCAAGCATAGATTCTTCTTCCTTATTTAATTCTCTTTCTTTTTCTTATGATTTCATCTATTTTTCATGGTTTAATTTCTTTAATTATGTCTATCTAAATTTCCCTTTGGTTCCAATATATGAAGATATGATCTAGAAAACTAGGTTTTTGGATTTTATTGTTGGATTTACCTTCTAATTCATATGTCTTGTGGTTTGGGTCTTGAATATTATTGCATGATTGATTGGCCATCATTGAGTGCATACAAGGTGTTTGGTTAAATGCTTAGGACGCTTTAATTCATAACACTTGGCATCAAATCACACCATATTAGTAATTCTTGCTAGTAGGAGCTTCTAGATAATTAATTGAGCTATTTGAGTTAATTTATGCATCTTGAGACCTAGCGGAGATAGATATCATAGGTTAATCTACTAATAATGATTGCTTCGAGAGAAGAATTGATGTTTACTATATATAGAACTCCTATATGAACTAGATTAAAATGGCTAATCCGTGCAAATCCTTAAACCTAGGCCTCTAGTGAATGTTGGATTATATTTGGAACCATACTTTCTCTTATTGGTTTTTATTGTTAGTTCATCGTTTGTTATCTTGTTTAGTTGAGTTTGAAGTTGTCAATTCATTTGATCTTTAGCTTATAGAAAACACAAAAACATGTTGATTGTTAGCTTGGATAGTAGTTAGGTAACTAGATTACTACTTGAATCTCATTCGCCATTGCATTCCCTGTGGATTCGACTCGATTATACACATCGATTATTATTGCATCTCCCTCACCCCTAAAGTGAGGGCGGATCAATTTTTGGCGCCGTTGCCGGGGAATGCTTAGTTTGAGTTTCAACTGTCGATTTGGTTATTGAATTACTAATTCAAGCATTTGTTTCTTTTAATTTTTGTTTTGTAGGTTTATGCACACAAGATCCAAAGGAAGACTCGTTCAACCTTTGATCTTGAAATTTTGAAAGAAGGTATAGAAGAAGGAATTCGAGTGAAGATCAAGAAATGGCTAACAATCAAGCAATGAAACTCTTATGAGAGAAATGGAGGAGTTTAGAGCATGGAAAGAGGAGCAAGAAAGGAGGGCAAATGAGGCTCAACAACCTCCTCTTAACCAAATGTTTGAATCTCCCACGGTTCAATTTCAAGGAGGAGCATAGGGACCTCGTGTCAATGCAAATAATTTTGAGATAAGGACCGGCCTTATCCAATGGTCCAATCCGAACAATTTGGAGGGAGGCCCGATGAAGATCCTAATGCTCATTTGAGCACATTTCTTGAGATATGTGATACGGTGAAGTATAATGGAGTGCCGGAGGATGCCATTAGGATGAAACTCTTCAACTTTTCTTTGAGGGATCGAGCCAAAGAGTGGTTTAAGAGCCTTGATAAGAGAGAGATCACCACATGAGAGAAATTGTGCAAAGCCTTCCTTGCCAAGTACTTTCCACCTTCAAAGGCTCAAAGGTTAATCTCAGAAATCTCTCATTTTTCCCAACATGTTGATGAGACCTTATTTGAGGCTTGGGAAAGGTATAGGAACTTGCTACGCAAGTGCCCTCAACACGGTTTTAGTGAAGCACAACAAATAGTGAACTTCTATAGTGGACTCTCTCCACACACAAGGAGCATAGTTGATGCGACTTCCGGTGGTTGTCTTGTGAACCGGAATGCCAAAGAAGCTCTTAGGATCATAGAGGAGATGGCATCCAATAGTTATCAATGGCCAATGGAGAGAGGCCCTACAAAGAAGGTGAACTCGGTTCTTGAGGATGCAAGGTATGATGCTTTAGCCTTGGAGCTTGCCAATTTGAAGAAAACATATGAAAATGAAAGGAAAGCTTAAATGCATGGGGGTTACTCTAGATGGACTTTGGAGTTCAATAGAGATGAAAATGTGAGTTATGTTAATCAAAGTCCTTATGGCAATTACAACAAGCAAGGTTTTCAAGGACACCAAGGGGGATTTCAAGGCAATCAACAAGGTGGTTATTCGTATGGTCAACAAGGAGACTATTAAGCCTACAATCCCAACACTAGGAATCATCCCAATCCCTCTTATGGAAATCCTAGCAATGCTCAAGTTTCACATTCCGGATTGTCCTTTTCTCAAGGATAATTAAAGAACCGAAGAAGACATCTCCTTCTATTGAACAACTTGTTCAACAAATAGCAAATCAACAAAGCTCGTTTATCTCACAAACCGGCAAAAGGTTAATGCGTTGGAAAATTCGCTCACCTCCTTGACAAAGCAAGTGAAGATGATGGAGGGTCAAATTAGCCAAATGGCTAACCAAGATATCACTCAACACAAGTTCGGAGAATCCTCTAGCAAGGCTCAAGAAAACTCGAAGCAACAATGCAATGTTATTCATGTAGTGAGTGAAGCTTTTTCGACACCTTCACATACACCTTGTGGGAAATCTCCGAATCTTGCTAAGAGCAATCTTGTGGAGCCAAGACAATTATATAAGCTTCCATCTTCGGAGGTAGTTATGCTTGATGAAAATGATCCAAGAATCATAGACCTTTGTCCAATTATCCCATCTATAGAAGGTTGGACAAATTGGGATATTCATGATTATTATTTAAGAATGAGGATGTCCAAGGCAATTCCCTTTGATGAGCGTCTTGATACACTAAAAGATCTACAAAGAAGGAAGGATGCTTATGAAGCTTCAAAGTTGAGGAGTAAACTTGGTGCTCAAGAACCTATAGAGAAGGAGAGTGTTCACAAGAAGAATCAAAAAGGTACTCCTTCTACTCCATATTTAAAAGCTTCTCAAGATCAAGTGGAACCGAATTGCTTGGATAATTTAGCATCTTCCATTAAGCCTATTGATGAGAATTTGCATGAGAGGAAAGGTGATTTGTTAGATGCATTCAAGAAATTGGAGATAAATGCTTCTTTGATTGGTTTGTTGAGTGAAATTCCGGATCATAAGAGATTCTTGGAGGATGTGGTTAAAAAGAAAAGGAAATTTGATAAGGGTCAAATCATTATATTGTCGGAGGAATGTAGTGCTCGTCTACAAAAGAAGATTCCAAACAAAGAAGGGGACCTTGGGAAGTTCACTCTACCTTGTGAGATAGGAGGCCAAGCTTTTAGGAATATCTTGTGTGATTTGGGCTCGGGTGTGAATTTGATGCCCCTTTCCATTTTTCATCGTTTGAAGATTGGAACTCTCAAGCCCACTTCACTTATTCTCCAAATGGCGGATCGTTCAATATCCTATCCAAAAGGTATTGTGGAAGATGTGCTTATAAGAGTTGGAAAACTCATTTACCCTGTGGATTTCGTAGTCATCGACATCCCGGAGGACCGGGATATTCTGATGATTCTTGGAAGGTCCTTCTTAGCCACTAGTCGAGCCCTCATTGATATTTTTGAAGGGAGTATCACCCTTCGAATGAATGAAGAGAAGGTAACATTCCACATGTCGAGTGTTTTGGATGATCCGGAAGAGTCAAGATTGGATGAACCGGAGCTTGAAGAACTTGATGATGGGTTGGCATTTGATCGAGGTTGGAAGTCATTTCAAGTCCCTTGAAAGGGCAATGAGGTATCGTCGAGCTAACGACATTAAACTAAGCGCTCGTTGGGAGGCACCCCAACAACTATCTCTTTATTCTTCGTTTTTAGTTAGTTTTAGTTCATTTTTGGTTTTTTGATCTTTGTTTGTGATTAAGTCATTTTTCTTAATTTGTCTTTATGTTTGTGATTGAAACAAATGAGGGAAGAGAATCAACTAATCAAGCAAGCAACGGAGTGAAAGGCTTTCAAAACCATCATCAACCTAGCTTTGGACCGTTGTAAGTGTAATTTAAATTTCTTATTATTCTTCCCTCCAAACTCATTTTAGACCTTATGTTCTAAAATAAGTTTGGAGGAGGGGGTAGGATAAGGAATTTAAATTACTTTACTTTTGATATTTTTCAAGCTTCTATTTGATGTGTTTGTTGATTATATGCTTAGGCTTGCTTGATGATTGTGGTTGATTGGGGTTAAATGGATGATTTTTGCTTATTTTGGTTTGGTGATGAGTTTGGGTCGATGAGCTTAATTGATAAAAATTCCTTATTTGGTTTGTTGGTTTATTGAATGTGAGCTTACAATGGAGAATCTTTGGTGAGGATGATTTTGTTGATTGATTGGAGCTTGAGTGCGAAATTTTTGGAAAATTAAAAAGGTTAAATGAATGCTTGCATGTGTGAATGTGAAAGAACGTGTGTAATTGCTCAAGTGTATTTGGGTGAGATGCCAATGATTGATGCTAAAATGGTGACATTTTTTAAATTTCTCAAGTTTGAGTCAAGCATGATTAGGGTTATTTCACTTGAATAGCTTGGAAGGATTGATCTTAGGCACTTAGGCCCTAGACAAAAAGCTTGAGAGGATTTTGAGCCTTAAACTATGCATTTTACATAGTGAATATCCTTTCTTGAGAGCTTGATCTTGCATTGTATTCTCTTTACTAGAACTTGCCTTGATACTCTTGTTAGAAGTATTACATGTGTGCATAATTAGGAGATGATCTTAGGCCATCATTGTTGAGCCTATTTTCCCTAAATACTAACCTATCTTTCATTACCATTGTCGTCCCATTTTAAGCCTTGAATAGAGCATTTTCTTCTTGAACCGGACAATAGGGGGTGAAGGATGGTTAAGGGAACCTTGGTGAAGTTGAAAATTCATGAAAAATGATGGGTAATGGTGAAGGGTCTAGAGATTGATTTTGAAATGAAAGGACACTCCTATAAGCTCAAAGTTAGAATAGAAAAGAATAAGAACAAAGTTCTTGTTGAAAAAAAAAAAAATATGTAAGAACAAAGTTCTTACAATAAATAGAGAAGAATAAGAGCATAATGGAGTGTTTCTTTTGATATGTGGTAGAAACTTGGGTTCATTTGATAAAAAGGGGTTGGATAAAGTGGAAGATGAAGAATTCATACTTAGAAAGGTGAAGAAAGGGGGTAAGGGTACTTGAATGAAAATTGAAGTCACTTAACCTAAAATTCCCTACCTTAACCAATGTCCCTACATTACAAGCTTAATAAAGACCTTTTTGATCCTAATTTGTGCATGCATTGTAGTATTGAGAACTTAAGTTGATAGGCAAGCTTATGGTTAAGATGTGTTTTGCATGATTTCGATGAGTGCTTACCTTTTCCATATATTGAGTGATACACACTTCTTGTGAGGTCTAGGGTTAAGATGTTTGAGTGATTGAATTCTAAGTTAGGATAGTGGTTGATCTTATAAATGTTTTGTTTGACTTGAGAATTTTCTTGAACTAAAATGGGTTTTTGAGATGATATGAGGCATCGAGGAACTCAAAATGCACACTCCATACGTGTTAAGTGTTTTGATTGTTCGCTTCATTATTCGGGACGAACAATGGCTTAAGTTTGGGGGAGTGATTAACACGTATTTTATGTGCATGTTGAGTGTGTTTGAATGTGTTTGAGTCTTAATTTATGTACTTAAATGTTAGAAATGCTAGGGTTTCTTAACATGTAGCATACTTATTACATTTCTCGTTTCCTTTCGGTTTTTGATCCATTTTTATAAGAATTGGAATAGTATTCATGTGGCTAAGGATCGAAGGCCGGAAACGAGAAAGAATTGAGCTTAATTAGGGTGAAACCTAGGTTTGAAATGTGGAATTTAAATCTATAGAGTTAAGGTTTAACTAGTTTGATTTCAATTATGTTTTCCTTGTTCTCTCGAGTCTCTTTATGCTTTTTGTAGGAACAATGGAGAACTCATTTGGCCAATTTGATCATTCTATGTCGAAGAGAGGTTCGTTAGGAGTCCATAGCAAAAAGCGGATTGAGAATCGGAGTTCGGACGAGAGAGAACGAGCAAAAACGGAGAACGCGCGCAAGAGACGAAGAGTTGACCGGTCAAGGAAGAGGACGACCGGCGACCCAGCCAGCGGTCCAGCCGGCCGCCGGCTCCCCTCCTCTGGACCGCCACAGACCATAGAGGGTTCGGCGACCTGGCTGGCGACCCAGCCGGCGGTCCAGCCGGTCAGCCGCCCTTCTTCACTTAAGGGGCGAGTTCGGCTAGCCCAAACTCGCCCCGTTTCGTCCCGATTCGACTCAAACTCGATTTTCAATGTATTTAATCCTATAATTCACCCCATTTGTGTATATTTTCCATACTTTACCACCCCAAGAACCCTAATTAGATTTTATACTTGCCTCTTTAGTATTTTCATGATTGCTTGAGCTACACTTGTTGGAATTTAAATTCAAGCATAGATTCTTCTTCCTTATTTAATTCTCTTTCTTTTTCTTATGATTTCATCTATTTTTCATGGTTTAATTTCTTTAATTATGTCTAGCTAAATTTCCCTTTGGTTCCAATATATGAAGATATGATCTAGAAAACTAGGTTTTTGGATTTTGTTGTTGGATTTACCTTCTAATTCATATGTCTTGTGGTTTGGGTCTTGAATATTATTGCATGATTGATTGGCCATCATTGAGTGCATACAAGGTGTTTGGTTAAATGCTTAGGAGGCTTTAATTCATAACACTTGGCATCAAATCACACCATATTAATAATTCTTGCTAGTAGGAGCTTCTAGATAATTAATTGAGCTATTTGGAGTTAATTTATGCATCTTGAGACCTAGCGGAGATAGATGTCATAGGTTAATCTACTAATATTGATTGCTTCGAGAGAAGAATTGATGTTTACTATATATAGAACTCCTATATGAACTAGATTAAAATGGCTAATCCGTGCAAATCCTTAAACCTAGGCCTCTAGTGAATGTTAGATTATATTTGGAACCATACTTTCTCTTATTGGTTTTTATTGTTAGTTCATCGTTTGTTATCTTGTTTAGTTGAGTTTGAAGTTGTCATTTCATTTGATCTTTAGCTTATAGAAAACACAAAAACATGTTGTTTGTTAGCTTGGATAGTAGTTAGGTAACTAGATTACTACTTGAATCTCATTCGCCATTGCATTCCCTGTGGATTCGACTCGATTATACACATCGATTATTATTGCATCTCCCTTACCCCTAAAGTGAGGGCGGTCAGTGACATATCATTGTCTTCCGGCATATCCAAGATAACAAAGTCCGCGGGGAAGATAAACTCCTCAACTTTCACTAACACATCTTCAACAACTCCTTGAGCATAAGATATAGAACGATCGGCCATTTGGAGACAAATATATGTAGGTTTGATCTCTCCAATATCCAATCTCCTAAAGATAGGCAATGACATCAAATTTATACTAGCACCAAGATCACATAAGACTTTCCCAAACTTTTTTCCACCAATCACACATGCTATCGTAAAGCTACCGGGATTCTTTTTCTTCAAAGGTATTTTCCTTTAGACACCACACTAACTTCCTCCGTTAGACTAATTGTTTCAAATGATCCAAACTTTCTCTTGTTAGCTATGACATCCTTCAAGAACTTCACATAGCCGGGCATATCTCTAAGTGCATCAAGCAAAGGGATATTGATTTGTACCTTGTTGAAAATGTCTTAGAACCTCTCCATCTTTTCATCCACCTTGGGTTTGGCTAGACGGTGAGGAAATGGAGCTTTTGTGATCATATCTTTGGTGGGAAGAGGAGCCTCTATCAACACCTCATTTGGAGCCTCTTTTTGAACTTCTTTTCTTGATTCATCATCATTGGTTGGAGGCTCTTCATAAGGTATATCTTCCACAAGAACTTCATCCTCTTTACTTCCGGATGTGCCCTCATTCTCATAGGCTCTTCCATTCATCAATGTGATAGCATTACACCCTTTTGGATTCATCTCCGTATTGCTTGGAAACTTGCCCGGTGTGTGTTGAGTGGTAGCTTGGTTAGCTATTTGACTTATTTGACCCTCCATCATCTTCACTTGCTTTGTCAAGGAGGTGAGTGAATTTTCTAAAGTATTAACTTTTTGGCCGGTTTGTATGATAAACGAGCTTTGTTGATTCGTCATTTGTTGGATGATTTGCTCAAGAGAAGGAGATGTCTTCTTAGATTCCTCAATCACCCCTTGAGAGAGGAGAATCCGGGAGGTGGAAATTGGGCATTGTTAGGATTTCCGTAGGAGAGGTTGTGATGAGTCCGGTTGTTAGGATTGTAGGTTTGATAGCCTCCTTGATGACCATAAGAATTTCCTCCTTGCGGCTTCCCTTGGAACCCCCCTTGATAATTCCCTTGGAATCCTCTTGAGGTCCTTGAAAACTTTGTTTGTTGAAGTTTCCATAGGGCCTTTGGTTTACATAACTCACTTCTTCATTTCCATTGAACTCTTCACTCTCTTGGGCTTGAACCACTTGAACCTCTTTCTTTAACCTCCGCTCTTCTTCAAATTTGTAACGCCCCGATTTTTTTTTTAATTCACAAATAGTTTTATCTTATTTTATTTATAACTAGTTTTATTTTATTAAGGTGTGTGATGTAGACCTACAACTTATTTTTGAAATTTAGTTGAGAAGGGATTAAGTGAAGTTTTAATTTAAATGTATATACACGTATATATAGCTACTATTTATTTTTTTGATGATCAGATTGATTTTTAGTGGAACACATACAAAAGTTTAAAGAAATATTATTATTATTATTATTATATATAATAATTATTATTATTATTAAGCTTTTTGTTTTCTTCTTAAGTATAATCCGTTTTTTTTTTCAAATTTGACCGAAAAATATTCTTAGAAGCAATCATCAATCTTTTAGGCCATATCTTAGAAATTTGTCCTTATCCTAATAGAAGATTTACTTCAATCTCCTCTCACGTACATGTATTATTTAAGAATTAGTATAAAAGAGGACCAAGAGTTATAGTTGAGGGGCATATTCACGTAAACGATTTCAAAGCTCTAGAGATACAAGTTGATGTTCCATAAATTTCTTAATTCAAGATTAAGGTGGGGAAATCTATGCCTGGGGTTTTATTATCCATGGATGTTTTATGTGTTCTTGATTCTTATTTGATTACATGTACATGATATTGCTAAGGGCCATTGATTTATTGCCCTCGTGATATTGAAACTAGGGCCATTGATTTATGCCCTCATGTTATCAAGTTAGGGCCATTGATTTACTGCCCTCATGGTAAAGTTAGAGCCATTGATTCATGCTCTCATGTTACAAGTATGTGGTATGACGATTCGAATTATTAGCATGTTTAACATAAATGGATAATTGCATGTTTCTTCACTGAGTGTATTTCAATATGCTCACCCCTACCATTTTCAGTTTGTCAGGATTTCAAGGTCGAAGCAGTCGTGGAGGCCGAGAATGACTAGTGCGAGGATTCAAGATTTAAACTTTAATCAAAGTCAAGTTTACGTTATTTTATTTACTTAAAGATTGGATTTCCTGATAAGTTAATATTCGTGTTTAGGCTTTTAGCATTTGCATAAGTGATAGTTATTATTTTTGATCTCGGACTTATGCATAATTTGGTTAATTGGAATGAACTTCAGATGTCTTTCGTCAAATTTCTTGGTTATAAGATGTTTTCCCTTTACTTATACTTTATTTGTTGAGTTAAACGGAATTGAGATCATTAATTTATAATCACTATTCTCGTAAGTTTATATTTTTTTAAATTAGATCATAAATCTTTATTTTTTTATCATGAAGTTTAGTTTACGTGAGTGTTGTTTATGGTATGTAACTTATATATATATATATATATATATATATATATATATATATATATATCTACATATATATTTATAAAATTCTTATTCTACAAGTTT
Source organism: Mentha longifolia (assembly GCA_001642375.2). NCBI lineage: Eukaryota > Viridiplantae > Streptophyta > Magnoliopsida > Lamiales > Lamiaceae > Mentha > Mentha longifolia. The sequence continues at coordinate 35,171,759 of CM038114.1, forward strand.
CCCTCGACGCATATGTACAGCTAGTTAAAAAAAATATATATATATTATTTTACGCATAATTAGTTATAAAGAGTTAAAACAAGGATTGGTCAATAAAATTTCTTCCATTGCATTAGATATAGTAATTATTTTCTTATGTTTTCCTACTTTAAATATTTCATTAGTTTTATAAAAGTTAGGGTGTTACAAAATTCCCTCTTAAGAAGTATGTATTGAGAAGCTAACTCATCATATCGTGCATCTTCAAGAATAGAATTCACCTCTTGTAGGGCCTCTCTCCATTGGCCATTGATAACTATTGGTCGTCATCTCTTCTATAATCCTTAGAGCTTCCTTTGCGTTCCGGTTTACTAGGCAAGCCCCGGATGTAGCATCAACTATGTTCCTCGTGTGTGGAGAGAGACCGCTATAGAAGTTGACTATTTATTGTGCTTCACTAAAACCGTGTTAAGGGCACTTGCAGTAGCAAGTCCCTATACCTCTCCCATGCTTCAAATAGGGTCTCATCACCATGTTGTGAGAAATGTGAGATTTCCGAAATGAGCTTTTGAGCCTTTGAATGAGGGAAGTACTTGGCAAGAAAAGCTTTGCATAACATTTCTCACGTAGTGATCTTGCTCTTATCAAGGTTCTTAAACCACTCTTTGGCACGATCCCTCAAAGAAAAGTTGAAGAGCTTCATACTTATAGCATCCTCCAGCACTCCATTGTGCTTAAACCATATCACATATCTCCAAGAATGTGCTCAAGTGTACATTAGGATCCTCATTTGGCCTCCCACCGAATTGCTACGATTGGACCATTTGGATAAGGCCGGTCCTTATCTCAAAGTTATTCACGTTGACACGAGGTCCCCATGCCCCTCTTTGAAATTGATCAGTGGGAGATTCGAACATTTGGTTAAGTGGAGGTTGCTAAGCTTCTTGAGCCCTCCTTTCTTGCACATCTTTCCAAGCTTGCATATCCTCCAATAGCTTCCTAAGAGCCTCATAACCTTGATTGTTAGTCATTTCTTATTCTTCAATAGAATTCCTTCTTTTATGTCTCCTTTCAAAGTTCAAAATCAAAGGTTGAACAAGTCTTCCCTTGGATCTTGTGTGCATAAACCTACAAAATAAAAATTAAAAGAAACAAATGCTTGAATTCATAACTCAATAACCAAATCCACTATTGAAATTCAAACTAAACTTTCCCCGGCAAGGGCGCCAAAAATTGATCGCTCTACTTTTTAAGGGTAGAGAGAGAGCAATAATAATCGATTTAGTATAATCAAGTCGAATCCACAAGGAATGTTAGGATATATGAATTTCAACTAGTAAACTAGTTACCTAATTACTATCCAAGCTACCAACTAACATGTTTTTGTGTTTTTGATTAATTAATGACAATAAAAGTGAATAACAAGCTTAAAGTTCAACTAAACAATCAACAAGTATGCAAATAATGAGAATTCAATACGGAAATGAAAGTGACTCCAATTATACTTCAATTAGGTCTAAGTGATTGCGATGTAACACTCTAACTAGAATACCCATTTTAATCCAACTTCATGTGGGAAACCTACTAAGTATGATTCACTCAACTCTCATTGCAATGAAATCAAATAGATTAATGAAAGGCCTAATTCCTACTAAGATATTAAGCAATTCATTAACTCCCAAAAGATTATGGAGTTCTTTAGCCCTACTATTCTCTAGCATGCAAATCTCTTGATCCTAGCATCTAATCTAAGCCTCCTAGGCATTAGATCAATCACTTGATATGCAACTATGATGATCAATCACAATTACATAATAAAACATAGCCCCAAGAGAAATGAACATGAAATTAGAAGGTAAATTCATAATTAAAGCTTAATCCCATCACTTATCCCTAATCTACAAATAATTGGAATCACAAAGAGAACTAGCTAGACATGATTAAGGAAAATAAACTATAGAAAATGCATAAAACCATAATTAAAAGATAGATAATTCAATAAGGAAGAAGAATATGGTCTTGAAATTCAAATCCACCAAGTAATGCTCCACAAATCTTCAAAAATATAAAAGTAGAAAGAGGTAAATGTATTTAGGGTTCTAAGAATATTCAAGTATGAAAAGATTCCCAAATGGGGTGAATTTAGGGGTTAAATACATAGAAAATCGAGTTTGAGTCGAGTTGGGGCGAATCGGGGCGAACTGGGACGAGTTTGGGCAAGCCGAACTCGCCCCTTAAGTGAGGAAGGGTGGCTGACCGGCGACCGGTTGGACTGCCGGCTGGGTCGCCGGCCAGGTCACCGACTTGTTTGCAGCCGGTGGCGGTCTGGAGGAGGGGAACCGGCGGCCGGCTGGGCCGCCGGTCGTCCTTTTCCTTGACCGGTCCACTCTTCATCTCTTGCGCGACTTCTCCGTTTTCGCTCGTTCTCTCTCGTACGAAGTCCGATTCTCGATCCGCTTTTTGCTACGGCTTCCTAATGAGCTCCTCTTCATCATAGAGTGATTAAATTAGCCAAATAAATTCTTAATTATTCCTGAAAAAAGCATGAAAAGACTCGAGAGAATGAGGAAAACATAAATGAAATCAAACTAGTGAAACCCTAGTTATTCTAACATTTAAGCACATAAATCGAGACTCAAACACATGCAAAATACACTTGACATGCACATAAAATACGTGTTAATCAGGCCTATAAAAATTCTCGGATTTACAAGAAAAGGGCCAAGAATTTTCATGACTCGGGGATTCGAGGAAAGGTTATCATTCCGGGAGACGAGGTTCTTCTCTTTAACTCTCGTCTTTGTCTTTTTCCCAGAAAACTCCAATCAAGGTGGATCGGTCCTTATGTTGTGAGCAAGAGTTTCAAGAATGGAACATTCGAACTTCTCAAGAACGATGTTTCCACTTTTGTTGTTAATAGAGATCGACTCAAGCTCTATTTTAATTCGAAAAGAGTTAAGGAGGACTCGACCATTCTTCTTCATGATGTTTGATTTTGGAGGTAATGTCGAGCTAATGACGTTAAACAAAGCGCTCGTTGAGAGGCAGCTCAACACGTATCCTTTTATTTTTCATTTTTATTTAGTTTGAATTTTTATTTTCAATTTTTGTATCACTTTTCATTTCATTTCGAAAAAACTATAAAAATGAAAAAATTGAAAAATAAAAAAATTAAAACATGTTTAGGGGGTCTCGATAAAGGGTTGGGAGTTGGCCCCTCCCGTCGGAAGGGCCAAAAAACGGCCCAAAATCAAGCCGGAAGGAGGCGGCGGTCCACAGGACCGCCGTGAATCAACCTCCAGCCCGCCACCCGCCACAGACCGTTCGGCGGTCCAGCCAGCGGCCCAGCCGGCAGTCCAATGGGCCGCCGGTCCCCCTCACTTCTCCCCTATATTTCTATTTTTGTGTTATTTGTTTTCATTTTTCATTTCAACACTAAGTTCTCTAGAACACACTCCATTTTCTTTCCAAATCTTCAATTTTCTTTCTCCAATTACTCCCAAACCACTTTGAATCAAGTTTAATCCTTCCATAGGTCCATTACCAATCCTAAAACCCACATTTTAAGCCAAGAAAATCACATTTTTCCCCACCTTCTTATAAAAATTGAGAAAGAGTTAAATTTCTTCACATTTCTTCAAGATAATGAGGTAATATGCTCTATACCTTTGCTTCTATGTGTTTCTACTTGCCTTATATGAACTGATATGTATGTTTTGCTTATCAAATTCATAAAATTAGGTTGAAATTCTTGCTAGGATTCTTCTTGAATCTTGGAAATTCTTGAATGAAGAATGTGGTATTGGGCATGAATTGGATATCATTGATTCTTCTTTTTAGGATTTATGCTATAGCTAGTCTTGAAATTTGCATTCTTTTATGAACTATGTCTCTTATGCACTTGTGCACACTTGAAATGAATTTGGAGGATTTTTGCATTCCTAATGAACATTTGAATGAATATGCTTGATTTTTGGATAGAAATTCATTTCTTGAATGTTGCATTGCTTGAAGAGGTCATGAGTTCATAAATTTTTGAGTGTGAAATAGGAGAATTCATTGCATTAGTCTCTTGAGTTGAATTTCCATATGAACTTGAGTTCATTTTTATTTGAACATGCATGAATGATTGAGAAGAATTTTTCTTGGACTTATGGAGATTATGTTGATGAAGTGCTTGATGTTGGTTAGAAAATTCACTTCTTGAATGCATAAATGCAAAAATGGGGGGTAATGGCTAGAAGAAATGTGATTGTTTAGTAAAAATCCATTGATGAATGTCTTGAATCTTACTTGGGATTTTTCACATTGTATAGGGACAAAGGACCTAAAGGAAAAGGGACTTCTAAGGTACCTTCTAAGGCCTTGATCACTTATTCAAACAAAAGGCGAAAAGATGGTGCCTCTTCATCTCAACCATCGGACACCACCTCAAGAACAATGAATCCAAAGGTCCCGAAAACCTATGAGATAAACTTGAGCAATAATGAAGAAAGGGCAGCCTTTGCTTCCCTTGTCACTAAAGAGATTGAAGTGATGACATTTCCATCTAAAGAGGTGTTAGTGTCGCTTGGACTTTATGACAATGTGAAGGCCCTTTTTGATAATATTGGTTGGGGGAGCTTTCTAGATGATACCATTAAGACCGAAGGACATATTCTAAGGTTGTCCTCGAGATGTTGAGTACATTGGATACCACACATATGCATATCAATAGGTCCATCAAGTTTCAACTATTTGAAGGCAAGCAAGTGATGTCTTATGTGGACATTGATAATGCCTTCGATGTGCCACATGGAGGTGATCGACTTATTGATAGAGCATTTGATGTGAAGAGCATATGGAGAAAGCTTGTTCCAAATTCGGAAGAGGGATTTAGGGCCGGTTATTCAAAGTCCAACGAAGTAAGGAATCCAGTGCTTCGAATGGTGTTGAAGATATTGGTGCACACCATCATTGCAAGGAGCGAAAACACCTCAGTGAGTAATGATGATCTCTTTATTCTACAAGCCATGCTCACCGGAAGGAGTATAAGTTTTTGCGACTTCTTCCTTCCTCAATTGAAGAAGCAAACCCAAAGTGAAATAGGGAAGATCAACATTGGAGGCATGCTTACTCCAATTGCAAACAAGATACGATCAAACCTTGGTGGATATCCTCCCATGAGTGGTGAGTTTCTCTTCGACACCGTTAAGCTCCGGTTCTTACGTTTTCTACATTCGAGTTCCCCGCCTTACTACTTCCTAATAACCAAGAAGGAATTATATCCTTTGCCCAATGTTATGAGCATCTTGGTTACCAACTTTGATGAAAGGGTAAATTGGTACATGGACACACCCCCGAGCACATGATGATCATGAGAGATAAGGTTTTCAATCATGGTGAAGGAGATGAATATTCACTTTGAGGGAGAAGTGGTGAAAGAAACCGGACGGATGAAGATGAAAACATGGAAGAGAATGATGAGCCTTTGAGAGATGAGCAAGGTTCAAGTGAACCAATTTATCATCAGAGATTGAGGCTCTTGAGAGCCGAATGACGAACATGGAAAGTGGTTTCAAGAGTTTGGAAGCCCAAATCACAGTTATGAGGCACGAGATGACATCAATGCGAATTACTCAACTAGAAGAAGCGAGAAGAAGCGAGAGAATGGAAGCACTCCTTGAGAGCTTTAGGGAATATCAAATTGGCCAAGGCGCTACTTGGCCAAGACCGCCCCCGAAGTAGCTCGGAGAATTTGTAAGTGTAATTTAAATCCATTATTTATCTTTCCCTCCAAACTCATTGTAGAATTTATTTTCTAAAATAAGTTTGGGGGAGGGGGGTAGGATAATGAATTTAAATTACTTACATTTCATGCTTTTAAATTCTCTTTAATTATGCTTATCTTTTGGTTCTTTGCTTCTTTGTTTGTCTATTGTCTCTCTTGGTGCATATAATGTGACTTGGTGATATCTATGTGACTTGCTTGTCATTTGTTGATTGGATGATTTGGAGATGTTGGTTTTGATTAAGTGAATGGAGATTGTTGGATTTTTGGTGAGGAATTTGGTTTGGGGGTGGCTTTTGGATAATGGATTTGTTTTGAAAGATTTTGTTCATTGTTGGTTTGTCTTGTTGTTTTGTGGATTTATTTAAAAGTTTGGGGCTTTGTTTTGTTGCATTTGGGGGATGAATAGGGGTTGAATGAGTATTTTATTGATTCAAGTGGTTTGTGATGAGTTTGTGATGTTGACGTGCAAAAGGGAAAAGTTTTGAGTTTAAGAATGAATGTATGCTTGCATGCTTGAATGTGAAAGAACATGTTTAATTACTCAAATGCTTTTGAGTGAGATACCAATGATTGATGTTAAAATTGGTGACATTCTTGAAAATTTTCAAGTTAAAGTCAAGCATGATTATGATTATTTCACTTGAATAGCTTGAATGATTGATCTTAAGCACTTAGAATCTAGGCAAAAAGCTTGTGAGGATTTTGAGCCTAAAACTATGCATTTTACATAGTTAATATCCTTTCATATGAGCTTGATCTTGCATTACATTTTCTTTACTAGAGCTTGCCTTGATACGCATGTTAGAAGTGCTACATGTGTGCATGATTAGGAGATGATATTAGGCCATCATTGTATAGCCCATTTTCCCTAAACACTAACCTATCTTTCATTACCATTATTGTCCCATTTTAAGCCTTATATATAGTCTTTTCTTCATAAACCGGATGATAGGGGTGAAGGATGGTTAAGGGAACCTTGGTAAAAGTTAAAAATTCATGAAGAATGGTGGATGATGATGAAAGGTCTTGAGAGTTGTTTGAGTTGAAAGAACATTCCTATAAGCTCAATGTTAGAAAAAGAATAAAACAAAGTTCTTTAAAAAAAACAGAGTAGTAAGAACAAAGTTCATACAAGAAAAGAAAAGAAAAAGAAAGAATAAGAGCATAAAGGAGTGTTTCTTTTGATGTGAAGAAATTTGGTAGAAGCTTGGGATTCATTTGATAAAAGGGGTTGGATAAGGTGGAAGATGAATGAATGCATAATTAGAGAGGTGAAGAAAGAAGGTAAATGAGCTTAGTTGAAAATTTAAGTCACTTAGCCTAAAATTTCCTACCTTAACCAATGTCCCTACATTACAAGCTTAATAAAGACCTTTTTTATCCTAACTTGTGCATGCATTGTAGTATTGAAAACTTGAGTTGATAGGCAAGCCTATGGTTAAAGTTGTGTATTGCATGATTTTAATGAGTGATTACCTTTTTCCCTATATTGAGTGATCGAGTGATACACACTTCTTGTGAGGTCTAGGGTTGTATGTGATTGAGTGATTGAGTTGTAGGCTAGGATAGTGATTGATCTTATGAATGCTTGGCTTGACTTGAGAATTTCTTTGAAGTAAAATGGTTTTTAAAGTGATATGAGGCATCGAGGTACTCAAAATGCACATCCCATACTTGTTAAGTGTTTTGATTGTTCGTTTCATTGTTCGGGACAAACAATGGCTTAAGTTTGGGGGAGTGATTAACACGTATTTTATGTGCATGTCAAGTGTATTTTGCATGTGTTTGAGTCTCGATTTATGTACTTAAATGTTAGAAATACTAGGGTTTCTAAACTTGTAGCATACTTTATACTTTTCTCGTTTTCTCTCGGTTTTTGATCAATTTTTGTAGGAAATTGGAAGGGCATTCAAGTAGCTAAGGATTGAGGGCCGGAAACGAGGAAGAAATGAGCTTAAAAAGGTGAAAAAGTCAAGTTCAAAAGTTGGTTCGAAGGTCGAACGAAGAAAACCGGAAGAAGAAGTCAAAGGAATGGACCGGTCAAGGAAGAGGAAGACCGGCTACCCAGCCGGCGGTTCAGCCGGCCGCCGGTTCCCCTCCTCTAGACCGCCACCAGGTGCAGAGATTTCAGGTGACCCAGCCGGCGGTCCAATGGTTCGCCGGTCGGCCGCCCTTCCTCACTTAATAGCCGAGTTTGGTCGAACCAAACTCGGCTCAACTCGTCCCAAACTCAGTTTTTGATGTATTTAACCCCTAAATTCACCCCATTTGTATATCTTTTTCATACTTTAAGATTCTTAGAACCCTAGAAACATTTTCCTCTTTCTACTTTGGTAATTTCATCAATTGTTGGAGAATTACTTTGAAGATTTGAAGATCCTTCCACTATTTTGTTCTACTTTGAATTCTCTATCTTTTGATTATGTTCTTATGCATTTTCTATGGTTTATTTTCATTGATCATGTCTAGCTAGATCTCTTTGTGATTTCAATTATATGTAGATTAGGGATAAGTGATGGGATTAAGCTTGATCTATGAATTTACCTTGTAATTTCATGTTCATTTCTCTTGGGGCTATGTTTTATTATGTAATTATGCTTGATCACCATAGTTGCATATTAAGTGTTTCATCTAATGCTTAGGAGGCTTAGATTGGATGCTAGGATCAAGAGATTTGTATGCTAGAGAATAGTAGGGCTAAGGAACTTCATAAGCTATTAGGAGTTAATGAATTGCTTGATATCTTAGTAGGAGTTAAGCCTGTCATTAATCTACTTGATTTCATTACAATGAGGAATTGAGTGAATCATACTTAGGAGGTTTCCCACATGAAATTGGATTAAAATGACTAATTCTAGTTAAAGTCTTAAATCCCTATCACTTAGACCTAGTTGAAGTATAATTGGAGTCACTTTCATTCCATATTGAGTTTATATCATTTGATTACTTGTTGCTTGTTTAGTTAAGTTTTAAGTTTGTTAATTACTTTTCATTGTCATTAGTTAATTGCAAAATCCAAAAACATGTTAGTTGTGAGCTTGGATAGTGATTGAGGTAGCTAGGTTACTACTTGAATCTTAAACGCCAAAACATTCCTTGTGGATTCGACTTGATACTTATCAATTATTATTGCATCTATCTCACCCCTAAAGTGAGAGCGATCAGTGTACGAGCTGCTGAAGTTTGATGAAGAATTCCTTTCTCTGTGCAGAACGATTCCATAATTTGATTAAGAAACTTTATTCCACGATCAGATCGAATTTTCATAAGAGTTGAATTCTTCTCGTTGCACAATCTGGTGATTAGAGCATGTAGCTTCTCCAATGTCTCCTTCTTTTTATACATGAAAATAACCCACATGAATCTAGAAAAATCATCTATAACTACAAGAGTATATTTTCTATCGTTTATACTTAGAGGAGTAACTGGTCTGAATATATCCAGATGGAGAAGTTCAAGTATTCGGGTAGTTGCTTGTGCTGCTACAGGTGGAAAGGATGCCCTGCTCTATTTTTCAGCTTGGCAAGCTTCACAAATATGATCTCTGTGAGATACTTGATCTGGTATTCCTATCGCTAGTTTGCTACGAGCTAGTTTAGTGATTAATTTGAAATTTAGATGGCTCAATCTCTTGTGCCATAACCAGCTCAGCTCATTTGATGATTTGGAGACAAGGCAGGTTTCCTGTTCATTAGTCCATTGAACTATGTAGAGATTATCCTGCAAAACTCCGGTAAGAAGAATTTCTTCTCCTTCCTTATTTCTCACAAAACATTTATTAGCAGTGAATTCCACTCTTTTGCCACTCGAGCACAGTTGACTAACAGAAAAGAGGTTATGATTTAGACCTTCAACGAATGTGACATCATTAATTATTGTTTTACCAACATAAATTTTACCGTAACCTCTAGTTTTTCCTTTGTTGTTGCCTCCAAAGGTAACTTTAGGTTTGTTCATATTCAATGTAGTCTGTCAGCAAGCTTTATTGCAGGTCATGTGCTTTGAGCATCCACTGTCGATGATCCAGATAGGTCCACCAGCAGCTTGACGCATCCTTTCATGCTTTCCTACCTGTAATTAAATAGATTTAGCAACCCATTTGAACTTGGGTGCTTTGTTAACAGGTTGTGATTCCTTTGCTAGTTTGGGAAGCTTCTTCTTCTTTGACCTCTTTCTGAAGATTTGAGGTGCAGACTGATACTAATCTGCATAGAAGAATGGGTCCTCATGGTAGCCAGATTGATGGAATGGTTGATGAGCAGGATAGCAGTAGTTTTGATGCATGAACTACTCATTGTAACCTCCCTGGTACCACCGATCTGGGTAGATGGTATGTTGGCAGGACGGGTATTTGTGCTCTGTAGGGTAAAAACTGTTGTTGTGAACAATGAGGCTCGTTCCACTGTTCATGGTGGCCATGTTGATGATTTGGCCATTGCTTATAGAGATTATGTCTTGGGTAGACAGGTCGTCTCTTTTTCATCTTCAGAGCTAACTTAATCTTCTTTTTCTTCTCAGCCTTTTTCTTAACAGGTTCAGTCTGACCTGGACTTTTCTGAACTGGCTTCTTGAATTGATATTTTGAGGTTGAAGCCTTGTGCTCCTTAATCAGAATAGCTTGAGGTTGACGGGGTGGATTTTTCAGTTCGACCTTTTTGTCAGGTAGAGTCTGTTGGGTTGACTTGACGATCTATTTGTCTTTTGATTTGACAAAATGGATCTTCCCATCAACAGATTGACTTTTGTCCTTCTATTGACCTTTGAACCCTAATCTAGTTTTGATAATAGGGTTTCTTTGGACTGACTGGATCTCTTCCAGCTTCTCTTTTCCCTTCAACATTTGATCAACCTTTTGTTGAAGATCTGCTAATTTTTGTGATAGATAGTTGATTTCTCTATCCTTTTCAGTGAGCATCTCCTTTAGATGTTCATCTCTCAATGTAGCTTGATCAAGTTGTGATTTTAGGTTCACTTCTTGTTCCTTGTCAGCATCATAAGGCACAAACTGTGTTTTTAGTGTCAATTTGTATTTTTCATTTTCTTCCTCCAATTCATTTCCGACCAATACCAGTTTTTTCAATATGGTTGCAAGCTTCTTGTAATCTTTCATTTGTTGATTGAATTCTTCCCAAGGTACCATCTCGGGAGGGTCATCGCCTGCAATTTTGTTATAAAAAATAATTGAGAGAGGAAGTTGAGAGTCTACCTTGGTTTCCTCGATCTTATCTTCGAGGTCCACGCAGCACTCTTCATCATCGTCATTTTCATCTACCTCATCAACAAGGTAGGCTTGTTCCACAGTGATCACTTCACCATCAGTGTCTACATCTGCGATGAAATCTTCATCTGATGAAGTGTCAGATAGTGAGGGTTCCTTTTTGGCTGCCTTTTCAGCAAGTAGGGCTTCCGTTCTTTCTTTGAGTTTGTGGTCACCTTTTGTACGCAAAATGTCACGTGGTTCTTAAGTCAGCTCAGGACAGTCTGTCTTGTAGTGTCCTGGTTCACCACACTCAAAGCAACCTCCAGGTGGAGTATTAGTGGAATTAAATTTAGAAGGGCTAGGATTACCTTGACCTTTCGTGTCAGTTTGAGATGAAGCTTGATTGTTGTGGCTTCTCTTTGAATCCTTATAGAATTTTCAGAATTTGTTCATCCTGGATTCCATCCTCTCATTTCGACGAGCAAGTAAAGCGAAATCTTGAATCAACTGCTCCATCCCGGTGGGCTGATCTGACTTCACAAATTGAGTTGTTGTTGAATATGAGATGATTCAAAGGGTTGTTTCAACCTCCTTCTTCTTAGTTGGTTTACTCAAGCTAGTGGAAGGTTGGTTAGATCCGTGAAGATAAATCATCTCATATTCATTTCCAATGAGGAGATCAAGGAGATCATCAGTTTGTAGGTTGTTGAAATCGGGTCGGCCTGGATGATAAGCAGTGTACACATGCCAGCTTGCATGTACTTTTTGATTCAGTTCACGCTGAGAGTATTTGTTGGGTCTGATGGCTGCAATATCTAGCGTGATCTCAATGAAGCGATTCTTCATCTGTTATATTGTCTCTGTGGGCTGCACTTTGAAATCATCAAGTTTGCTGCAAGCCATAGAGAGTTTGTTTTCAAGCATCTCTTCCAATCCTTGACTTATTGTTTTCAAGGTATCCCAAATTTCCTTTGGCAGTTTTAAGATTTATGATCTTGGCAAGATGAACTCCTTTCACTGTGCTGGAGATCAGTCCCTTGGCGAAACTGTCAAGACTTGCTTCTTTTCTTTCCTCAGCTGTGTATGATCGTGGATCTTTTAACTTGGGCATGTACTCGGATTTGTCCATGACATCAATGTCATGTTGGATGTAGATTGGGGTAGGACCGTTCTCAATAACGTTCCACATTAAAATATGATGGGCTTCAAGACACATCCTGATCCTGAAGCTCCAATCTTCATAACCCTGAACAGAAAAGTCATCACAGACTCTGAGAAGTGATGCTTCCATGATAACAGTTAATAAAAGGATAAGTGAAGAGATTTTCTAGGATTTAGTCCAATTTGACCAAAAGCTTTTTGAAAAACTTTCAGTATACAGAGCCGATGGTCAACAGAACCACCGCTTTAATACCACTTGTTGGGTAAAAAGAGTAATTTGGTGTATGGGGGGGGAATACACCAATTACCAACAGTTTTGACTTTCAAAACAAATTTATGACCAGATTGACTCGTCGGGTCAACTAGTATCAGATGAGGATGCTCTGTTAAACGAAGAAAGGTTCACTGTTGAGCTTACAAATTGTTTGTGCAGTGCAGAAGTTGGTGAGTGAGTTTGGCTACTCTTAGAAAATCTTTTCTTTTAACACGGATCACAAGTTTGTATGAAGAGTTTAAATGCTATGTATGCAGGTTAGTAAATAAGAAGTAAGATCAACTGTAAGTAGAGAAGAGATAGAGTTTGAGATAGTTGATTTTTATCGTGGTTCGGAAAATCCCCTACGTCCACGTCAGCTACTGTCGTAGCTAAAATTCCTTACTTCTCTTCTTCTTTATACTGACTGAGAATCAGTTTCAGTCTCCATCTAATCTTGACGAAAACTAAACACGAGTTTTGGGTCGTGACCTTTACAAACTTCTCTTAATACAAAGATTACAAACCTTTAACAAACCAGACCTCTAAATTGCTAAGTTAATCCAAACCTAACAACTGAGAGATCTAACAGACTTTCTAACACTTTCAGACTTTACAGACTTTTAAGTGTAGAAATAAAGATGTTCGTAAGCAACAATGAATTCTTAAGAACAAAGAATTCCAGAATCAGAAATCTTGAGATCTCAACACTTAGGAAATCGTCTTATTTCGAGTGTTAAGTTGAGCTTTGATCGATAGAGATTTCTCCAGAGTTTTGGCTTTGATATTGAATTTCCCGCTAGGTTCTGGAATGAGGCTTGAAGTATTTATAGGCTTCGAATTTGAATTTTAGCCGTTGGAAAAGTCAGTGATGCTAGAGGCCGTATTGCTAACTCATTTCTAGCCGTTGGGAGATTTTTGTCCTAGCTGGCAACAGGTGCCAGAGAACAGGTCGTCCGGATTCATGTAGGTGCATCTACTTGACCTTCGAACTGTAGAGCTCCAGCGATCTTGAAGTCTTTAAGGCAGGGCAACTGGACTCCTTAGACAGGTTAACTTAAGAACACAGGTTAGGTCGATCTCTATAGGTCAGATCGTTGAACATGATCTTACCTTTACAAGGTGATCAACATGTTACAGACATATAGTAGTGTCGACCTGTAGAAGACAGAGCAGGTCGTTCTAATCAACCTAAACTCTTAGAGAGTAAAATAAAGCTAAGTGGTTTCGAAAAACATCATCAAAATCAAACTGGAAAGGGTTCCCAACACCTCCAATTCAAAAATTCCCTCTAATTTACGCATTACAATTTTAAACCAACCTATAAATATGAGTTTTCTTCAAATCCAAATCATACAAAACAAGGGATAAACAAAGCGGCCAAAAGATATTATGTTTTCTCCATGGGTCACCCATGGCCATGGAGAAGAGGTGAAGAGAGAGAAAATGCAGATGATGATTCGCAAAGGGTCAAAGGTAAAGGGTATTGGGGTGGATTAGAGTTTCATTGTCGAAATACTAATTGGGCTGCTTAATTTAATTGGGTTTGGACTAATTCTTTTCTTTTTCTTTTTTAGTATTTGCGACCACTATAATTGGACAACTCAATTTGGTAATTAAGACCTCTATAATGGGACAAATGGAGTATAATTGTACATTATACACATTTTAATTATTAAGTGTTAATGCCATGTATTATGTGTGTATTGTCCTATTAGGGATGGCAACAGATCTTGGACCATGTCCAGATCCATAGGTCCAGGTCCAATTTTGAAGATGTGGACCTTTTAAAATTTTGATCCAATAGACCTAGGTTAGATTTGGATATTATATTTAATTTTTAGATCTGAATTTGGATCTAAAACTTTTAGAACCAGACCTGATCCAGATTCGGCCCGTAGACCAAATCATATAATTATATATTTTATTAATTACAACTTGTTTTAACACAAAAAGAAATTATTACAACTTGTTTTAATTATTACAACTTGTTTTAACATATCGTAATTTTTTCATAATTTTATTGTTGAAAATTATTTTGATTATTATTGTACTTCAATTGATTTTATTTTGGGACACACTTGGGTCAGTTAGAGGCACCGTGTGGCCGGCTAAAATACTGACACTTTTATTCGTGTAGATTATCACTTTTCTGTATAAAGATTGTCACTTTTAAAAATTGGCATTTTATTCGTAAAATAATTATGTTAAAGATTGACACTTTTATTCGTATAGATTAACACTTTTCTGTATAAAGATTGACACTTTGACTCGGCCACACTATGTGGCCGACCTCACTCAAGTTTTTGTCTTTTATTTTTTTTCAAAAATTCATTTTAGAGGTAAAGGATATGGATTCGGGTCCAAATCTATAGACACACAAGTTCTTGTGATTTGGGCTTGAGTCTTTTTAATTTTTGGATCCGACATATGTGGATCAAATTTGGACTTAAGAAAAAAATTATAAATCTGAACCAAGCAAAATCCGGGCTCGTTATCATCCACAGTCCTACTATCGTAAGAAGCTAAAAATGATTGACTATTCAATTGATAGATTTGAATCAAATCAAGTGTATATTCATTTTTCTTTTTTCTTTTTTTTTGAAAAACAAGTGTATATTCATTAATTGATTAATTGTAATATACGAATATCCAACACAGATAATGTAAGAAAGTAAAAAGTAAAAACACAAACATATTCCCACAAGATTTGATCAAAGCACCAAACCAAAGACCTTGGGCCCACCCAAGAAAAATATCATTTCGATACTTTTAGCAACTTTTTCAACAATAATACAGGATATATGTTTTTAAAACTAATTTTGGACTGAAATTACTTAAATTATGATCGAACAGACGATGTAGGGCTGAGAAAAAGTGATTAGACAAAATTGGAAACTGAAACGTGTGGTTTATAAAAGAAAACAAAATCCCCCTTCATTTTCCATTTGAGGAAATGTTGCATACAACAATTAGAAGACAAAATATGCAGGTATTGCTCTACCCCACTATCGAATATTAAGTATAGGAATCAAATTCCATTTCCCTTTTACCAAAAAAAAGAAACAAAGCCAGCCACAATTTTAAAAGCTTCAAGGCTTTGCATCTCATCAAGTGGCTTTTCCCCCTTCAAATTTTCAAGAGTTTATCCAAATTGGTAAGTAATGGTGAAATGAAATAAAATAAAATGGAATGAAATGAAAATGCATTAGATTTATCAAAACTGAGGCTAATGTTCTTTGATAGAAAACTATGATCACTAAAGATTGCATAGATAAAAACAGATATACAGAAACATATACCGACTGCAAATTCTCAGATTATATAAGTCACATGCAATCCACAGAAACAGTGACAGACTTTTCGTACACGACTCGTAAGTCGAAGCTGCGGAGGGTTTGGCCGGAGCTCGGCCAGCAACGGCAGGTGCAACGGCATATCTGTGAGGGCCCCGCTGTTGCTCGTTCGTCGGTAAAGGATTTGGCAACGCGTCGCTTGGAGAAGGAGGTGCATGAACTCCGGTATCGTCTTCTCCGATCTCATGACCTAGCAAAACACAATAATGAAAATAAAAGATTAGAAGAAAAGGGTATTGTCATCATAAGTCACGACCATCTCTGAAAGTCCAAGATACTATTATTCTACAATAAAAATTCTAGTATGAGCTAATTTCTTTCACTTTGATGTGGAGATGCTCCATAGTCCATCTTTCTTGAGTTCATTGGCACACATAGAATCTTGTGTTTCAACGAAGAGAACATTAAAGGGGAAAAAATCAGAAACGCAAGGCGATACGACTCTGATTTGGGATCATGTTGATGCATAACTCATAAGGTGTGCTTGCTCCTTTTCCCTCAACTTTTCAAGAACCTCACTTTCAGACTTACCCTGAGAGTTTCAGCGATTGAATAAAATCCTAGCTTGTAACTAGATATCAACAAGGATATAGTAACTAGACTTGTCACTAGACAGATCATGAATCAACTCGAATTCTATTGATAGGAAACTGCAGAAAGTACTCAAATCCTACTAAACAATGATGTATAATTAATAGCTAATTAATTATGAAATAGTGAAACTTGATTAACTCGGGGAGTATCACAAGATTACTTACAATTGGAGACAGACCAACCCAACTTCATTTTCTCCCAATCAAAAACGAGACGATACCCCATCAGAAAATTTTCTGCAAGCAAAATAACCAAAAAGGTTAAGTTTTGCACGAAATATAGCATAAACCGACTTTCATTATTTTTAGAAAGTGTAGAGGATGAAAGAGAAGTCTGAGTACTCACGTCCAATGATACCGATATCTACATCAGAGCGTTGTATGCCTAAACAATAGAAGTCTCCCTGCGTACACTTCCCATCAATAAATCCAGTTGAAAGAATTAATTGTAGCCAAAAAAAGGTACTCCCTCCGTCTCAGTTCAATTGTTTCATACTTTGAATACATGCGAGGCATAAAATAATAAAGTGAGACAATTGAACTGAGACGGAGGGTATGAGCATGAAACTAACTGTATGGCACTTCTCCATCATTCAGGCACCAGCACAAGTTACAAGGAAGCACATAAACATAAGCAATTTTATCAAATCATAAGTTTTCACGAAGTGACTATAAATGATAAAATTAGTTGAGGGTAGCATCCAAGAAATTCACAATTTATAATTCCACATGAATGTGAGGGGAGATATGAAGTTGCAACCTGATCATCGGCAATGTGGAATAGAGGATTGTCAACTTCAAAGCTCTCGTTCACGGGAAAAACAAGCTTCATGTGAGGGATGTTGGATAGGTCGAGTGAACTGTATTAGAAAGAAGAAGTCAATACGCTTAAATAAAGAGCAAGTTAACAAAGCAGCTGGAGAAAAGAAAAAGGAAAGATGCCAATTCACTTAAGCAAATAATATAAACTTGCAGCTTTACCGAGCCTTGTAACAGTTTTCGAAATCTTGTACGGCAACCCTCGTTGCATTAGCTTGTCTGTGAAACTGGACATTAAGAATCCATTTAGAAAGCCAAAAGAACTAGAATCAAAAATTGGAACATAATATGTAAACAATCGGGAGAGAGAGAGAGAGAGAACCTCGGTGACAACTTGTTCATAGCTATCAATAGGAAGATATGTGAACGATGATCCCGTATCCACTTGCACTTTGTATCCAGTTTGCTTTAGACATGAACTCCCAACACAATAATCTTGTACTTCAACAAAGTAAACAAGGCTACAAGATAAATCCAAGAATCATTATATTGGCGTGCAGTTACAGAAATCGAGCATAATAATTATTGCAACACCTTTCTTGAAATCAAAAAATGTACCATAAAGGCCACAACATACCTTTCTCCTTTTAAGTGAACAAAAGAAGTAGATTTTTGAGATGCAGGTCCTTGGTCACCGAAGTAGAGTCTACCAGAGTAACTCTTATCATAGCAAAACGAGAATGAATGAGGAACGAGCCCTGACTTTGAGAGCAAACTCATAACAGAAATTTCTCCGGGTCCTAATCCCATTAGACCATCTGGAGCTATTCCATCGAGATATACACCAGTTTGTTTGCTTCCACAGCTGCAATAATAAAAAGATAGTGAAATAAAATCATTATTCGACAATGGTGAAAGAGAGATTCTGTGTTCGAACATTTAGTAGTCGAGCATACCCCAAAATTATGGAAGCATTGACAGAGTTTTGCTGTTTACTTCCTCCAACAGAGGCAAGATGCAACTGATCCTCAAAAAGAAATCCGGAGCTCGACGTTTCATCTGACAAATATTTGACAGAATAAGGGCAATGGCCCTTGGGAGAATCACAATTAGGGCCCAATTCACAGAGTTGATGGCTACAAGGTATGTGTTTACTGGTGTTTGAATGTGATGGGTTGTATTCGCCTAGCTCCTTATCCTGCATAATAGATGCCCCAAATACAAGGGAGCACCTGCCAATCAATTACTGAAACATTAACTGCTAAACCAGCTATTGTTTACCAGTCATATTTCGTAGGTCAAGGCATTGACATCTTAAACCCTCAAAAAGGATTCGAGTCTCATAGATAACTAAGATTTGGAAAAATAAAACATAAAAGATATAATCTTGAAGATCGGAGTTTCTTTCGAATTCTCTAAACTCATGGTTTATATCTTGATATCCATGTGATTTCATTAGGTACAAGGATAATCATCATCCACAATCTTCATTCAAGAGCATAAACATAAATTATTAGTACAATTTAAGAAAATTACGTTGAAAACTGATACCATACCAGCAATTTGTAGTAACTTAAGGATAGAGGAGCACACTCTATACAGTCACATGGAACCCAAAGCATGTCACTTCCAGTATCCAAAGCAACAAGGAAAGAATTGTTTGGTGTCCCAATATCAATCCACGTATAGTGCAACCTGAATCCAAATATTAAGAGGTTATCAGATTTCAAATTCCACAAAAGTAAAAGATACATTGAAGAAACATATAACAGATAGGTGAACATGTTCGTCAGATTATTAACCAATGCTATGGAGGTCTAGTTTCATTTTGCTTTTTTTGGTGATGCAGTTCCGTGGGCACGTGGTGAATATGGTAGAGCACACATGGAAGATATATTATGATTCAAAGATTAACCAATAGTTAGGTGCTTGCTAGTGAAAAAATAAATAGCAATTATTCTCATCATATTTCAAAAATATGGAAGAAACAAAAAGTGCGGCGAACAATGCACGTGGCCATAATTCTGGATTTGGGAAGACAATCATATAAACATTAGAAATAATGAAGAGTACATCATGAATATCCACGCAGTGACTTTAACTTTATGTTGTAGAAGGCGGCGACTTCACCCCCTAACTCATTAGAAACTACGAAACACGACAATAAACAGTAATTAATGATATTGGACAGAAATGGATACGTAATCTTTTACTTTTCTGATATTCATGTACAGCTAACATCATATCGATAAACAACAAAGATTCTGTTTTTGCTTTATATAGTCTTTGATTAACCTTTCCATAGAACCACAAGCCACACTGATGAAATCAGGGAGAAGTTTAGGGTATGATAAACATGGAATAAGCAGAAGAAATCAGAAACAGACACAGCCGCCCTATTATCATAATATTCTTTTCTCCCCAATTATTCTTGTGAACTCGCATTAAAGGTCGCATCATCTCATATTAGTTGAAACTTTCTACCAAAGGAATTCAAGATGCCACCTTCACCTCAAGTGAATCAAAGAAAAACCAAAAGGTATAAATATCTTTGTAGCATGTAGGGTATAGCAATACTTATATCATTTTAATTTTTTTTTTAAAATATTGTCATCATTTCTCACCTTTTCTTTTTTCATCTTTTACTTGGATATACAACCTAACAAAAAATCAGAATGTGCTTCACTCTCAATGATCTCATTATACTCGCGCTACTGGAAAAATATCCACAGTTATGACTGACTCCCTAAAATCAAAAGGAAAAAAAATATTCAATTCTATTTTTAGGATATAGTTTCGGAAAAACACAGAAATACTACAAACCACAATCTTAAAAGTACAAGCAAACAATAAAAAATGAAGAAAGAAAAAAGGTCCATTCCCACCTTAACCCCACCACAGTAAAAGCATCAAAATGCAGCATCACTAACTCAGCAATAAGTTCGAAAATCAAATAAAAAGCTTCAAACTTAGAACTAAAATCCTCTCACACCTCGTTACCCTCATCAAGAGAAACAACAAGGACGACCCACATTGTTAAAAAATCAACCAAATTCATCACACACACACACACACACAAGTATATAAACTTAAATTATTTTTTTAAAGAGAAAAAAAAAAAAAAGTTGACCACTACATACCAACCCATTTCATTGCCATAATTAAACGTATCTTCGCCTTGAGAAGCAGCCAAAAGCTGATCCTGAGTACCACCAAGTTTCAATCTTTGCCGCTTCAAATCGCTCTGCAACAGCACCCTCATGTGCCCCAGGCTCTTCTTCTCCGGCCACGACGTCGTTTCGGGATTCCTCGTCCTCGACCCCCACAAACTCCGCGCCTCGTCGGAGAACCTGTGAATCAGCCGCGAAGAGTAGATGGGCGCCGCCGCACACGCATCAACGGCTAGAACCATCACCAAAATTGCACCGAAAAAGCTGGTTCTTTCCATGCCCGAAAACAATCAGGAGAAGGAATGCAGGTGCGAATTCGTTTGAAGGGGGGAAAATGGGGAATGGGAATGGGAAATGGAAAGGTAAAGTAGTTGGGGGGGGGGAGGGGGAAGAAGTTTGGATTGATGTGCATAAATGTGCTTACATGAGAGTTTCAGTAGTGTCGAGACTTCCTTTCTTTTCTTCTTGGACTAAACAAAACTTTTTCTTTTTTTTTTAATTCTTTTTTACATAAATACTTCCAAGCGCCCACCTTTTTTCCTTTTCGTCTTCCTAATTTGCCCTTCACATAATTATATTCAATAGTCCCTCCAGTCCCAATTAAATAGACTTATTTTCCTAACTGGGACATTTATATTTTCTAAAAGGGAAAAAATTACTCATTATTAATTATCATATCATTCACTTATCTCTCAACACGTATCTCAATACAATTTAAATTGTAAAAGTTTGAATTATTATAACTTGCTCGTTTGTTCTTCGATTTTTATGATGTTTATATCAAATTAAAGGTCTTGATACAATCTTTTATTTAAGATTAGACATCACTATATTTTTATACATCTATGATGCTCCATTTTTATAATAATAAAATTTGTATTAAAATATTAAATAATACACTTTATCTCTAACTAAACTCTTATAAAATCACGTGCCGAAAAGAAACAAGTCTGTTTAACTCGGACAGAGGGAGTATTAATTAAACAGACTCATCACACATATCCTCTCAAGTGTGTTTTACTTTTCCTGTGTGGTTTGCTAGTTATTGCAATTTGCACAGGAGTGAGGATTTACTCAATGTGCGGCGAAAATAACGGTTGCGGGTTCTACGACATAATAAATAAATAAATAAATATATATATAAAATGGGGGGATCTTAAAAGAGAAGATCAAAATGTCTTGGAGGAGGAAAAACTCCCGACATGCATTTCATCTTACTTAAGTTTGTTTTAATAAAGACGATGAAACGCATTAGAGTTGGTATGGTTTTCATTACGGATGTGTATATGTGTATATATTGAGACTATTAATTCATGTTGAATCAAATATTTGAGACCTTCTATCAAGAATAGTGCACATGTGAAAATCAAAAAATTAGCAAATGTGGGGAAATCTAAATAATATTGTGTATATATGTATCTGATCGATCGTGGATTTTAGAGTGTTTTTGTGATGGTGAGATTTATAGAAAGCTAAGAACACAAGAATTTACGTGGTTCGATCTTTGGGTAGATCTACGTCCACGGAGGAAAAAGAGAATGTTCGTATTGAAGTCTTTTTAGCTAGTAAATACAGTGCTCTCCCCTTTATCTTACAGAATAGCTCTATTTATAGAGAATTGAGATCATGGGTGATTGAGAGATCGTGGGTGCTGCTCTCGCACGTCTGTCCGTACTCTGACCATCGCGGGTGGTTGAGAAATCATGGGGCAGTTAGATGGATTTGTTGACTTGTGATATTGGGCTTCACTCTGGATGGGCCGAGCTGATCTAGGCCATTGGGCCACATCCTCTCACATCCCCCCCTAAAAGGTCGGAGAAGCGAGGTCATTGTGGAGAGGTGTGAATTGCCTTGCCCTGTCGAAGTTGAGATTTCGACGAAGTCGAATTGCATACCGCCTCGTTTTGACGAGGTCGAGCTTGAATTGCATTGCCACGTCGAAATTAAGATTTCGACGAAGTCGAATTGCATACCGCCTCATTTTGACGAGGTCGAGCTTGAATAGTCGTGATATGAAAAGGCACGACTGTTGGTGTCAGGGTAGGTAGGATACGTGTCACTTTTCTATTGGAGCAGGCGGAGAGGCGGGATTTGAAAAGGCGTGTCTTTGCTTATAAAAGCTTCCAATGTACGCTAAAAAATATTTTTCCCCCTCGATCGATTTCCAATTGCACGCAAGAGAGAAAACCCTAGACCCAAAATTCTGCAACCGCCACCGCTGTCCAGTTCAATTTCCCGGTGATTTGTAGTCGGAAAAAGACTTTGACAAGTAAGTACTTTCCCTGTAATGGATTCTTCTTCTCTTCCCCAAGTAGATACTGGTAGGGCCAGCGCACAGATTTCGCCCTCGCCATCTAGGGTATTTCCGGCGAGGGTTTGGCTAAATGTACATACACGCACGTTAGTCCCACCGGCGTTTCGAGAAATCGAATTCCCGCCGTGGTCGGGTCCAATGCCTCACTGGCATGTGCTTCGACCATGTCTGTGTCTCATATGCAGGATTTGGCTTGTCGTTTTTTGTTTCCTGAGTCAGTCGAGCTGCTCCTACCTCGTGATGTCGATAGGGGTAGTTCGTCTCCCGTAGGTTTTTTTACCGTATATGAGGACTATCTTCATTTTGGTCTTCGGTTTCCTTTAAATTGTTTTTTTGCCGAGCTCTTAGAAGAGCTCCAACTGGCGTTAGGTCAGTTGCAACCTCCTTCCATCAAGCAGGTCGTTGGTTTTTGTTTCGAGGTCAGCCGCCGTGGTGGCACGCCTACTGTGGATTCATTTCTTAGGTTTTTTAGACCTAAGCTTAGTCCGACGGGGTGGGCTTACATTTCCCCTATTAGTAGGTTCAATTTAGGGACTCCCACTAAGGTGACGAACTGGCAGAAGAAATTCTTCTTTTAACAGTGTGAAGGTGTGCCATTGTATCCTTGGACCACGGCCAAGTTCGTACTTCGAGACACTGGGAAACCGACCGGTGAGCTTGAAACGAGCTTGGTGAACCTCGGCCTCATTGAAAGGGATTATGCCGAGGCCGAGCTCGCAAATCAGTGGGTAAGCCCATATAACTCCATGTCCGATGTGGACTTGGGTGAGGCTCTGCTTCACTGATTTGTGTCCTGTGGTCTCTTTCATTTTTACTGATGTATATCTTTTTTTTTTTTTTTTTTTTTTGTAGTGGATGCCCAATCTATCTAGGCCGCTCTCCAGAATAGGAACAAGAAGAAGAGGCAGAAGTCCTCTGTTTCGGTGGTGGAGAAGGTGACATCGGCGATGTCGTCGGAAAGGACTGCCGACCTTGGTAGGTCGGTGTCCGTGAGTTCACAGTTGGACGCTCCTGGCCGAAGCTCTTCTTCACTGCAGTTGGTGGACCAACAATCTCGACGAACTTTACTTTCGTTAGATGACGAAGTGACAATCGTCGGGAGTGGCCCAACCTCGGGCCAAGGACATGCACGGGAGATGTTGTTTCCCGAGGTAAGCGTAAAACCGTAAGTACTTGTATATGGGGATTGTACCCTCTAATAAAATTCTATCCTTTGGTTTTTTGGGTTTTAGGAAGCCGAGACAGCTTTGGATGGGCTGCAGGGCTTGGCAAACTTCATCGGGAGTGGAGTTGCCAAGTTCCAGACAAAGGCTGCCGAAGTTGCGGCGGTAGAGGATCGGCTAATGGCCAAGATCTCTGCCGCCGAGGTCGCGGCGCAGGCAGCAGCGAAGAGGGAGGCGGCAGCTTCGGCTGCCGCCGAAGAGGCTAAGAAAAGAATGCCGAGCTGGAGGCCGAAATTGCCGGGATGGTGGCTGGTCAGGGAGGCATGTTCCGAGCTGTGGTGGAACGTGTCTTCCGGTCACAGCACTTCTCCCGGATGGCCGTTCAGTTGGCGAGTGCCCTGAGCACCCCGATCGTCTCCGCAGTGCTCGACGACATCGCTGCCGACATCCCAGACTTGGACAAAACCAAGTATGGGTATGCTATTGCGACGGAGGAAGAGACACTGCAGGACTTCGCCGGGGTGCTTTTGGAGCACAGTTCCTCAATTCCGGTGGTCGAGCAGCTCGCCGCGCAGAGGAGTCCGCTCAGCGAAGGGGCTATTCGGCGATGTCCCGTTGACAGGTACTGTAATATCCTGAATTTTCCTAGTAAACTTATTTAATTCAAGTAAGTCTTACTAGTAAATAATTAGTATCTTAGAAAGTATACTATTAATTTATTATGAGTAAATTCCTAGATATATATATATATATACAAGGTAATATATATATATAAGTATATGCATATAATTATGTTGATAGTATATATGTAATATATATTTATAGCTTTTGTGATTAGTTAAAATATAATATACGAAAATGGTTATACTATATTGATAGTAAAAAAATATATATAATAAAGACAATAAAAAGAGATTCAAGTTAGTACATACCTATTATTACATAAATGTTTATAGTTAAATAAAACTTGCATGCATGGATGTTATATAAATATAATATTGTGCATGGATAGGTAATCAAATAACATTATAATATATTATTTATCTACCTCTATTAGACGTGCTTGGCATGGATAAGTGATAAGATTGTAATGGATTTTTGCAAGTCTTTATTATCCAAATACACGCAGCTGGTATAGGATAGACTCTTGATATATTTTTACCATGAGGTGTAATAGATATAGCAGCCAACACACCATATTTTTACAGACGTAATTCATGAATCAAAAATAGAGTAGTGACTAAGCTAGGCTAGTTATGACTCATCACGAACTACCTACATTTTGACTCCTATAAATAGGTGAGAGGCATAGTTTCATTTCATCAAGTATTCCTCTAAGAAAATATTCTATATTATACACATGGCACTACTTTCACATACAAAGCGAGGAGTCGAGAGATAGTTTATCGGTCTAGAGCTATTCTTCAAGTTGTTCCAGGTTACAGGTGGGTCCAAAATGTCTTCGTGTGTGTCTAAAATATTTTGGCATTGTTTTTAATGTTGTTTAAATTTTATGTTAAAAATGCAATTATCCATAAAAATGTTTTATGTGTATGTTCCAAGAAATGACTCTATGGATCGATCGAGATTCATTGTTAGTATCAGATATACTAACTTTGAATTGTGCGCACCCCGGTTACATACGATGCCTTGATCACGTCGTATGCTAACTAATGGAGAATTCCTTGAGTTTCGACTCAGGTTTTTTGCAAGTACTGGGATTATTTAGGGTTACGGCCCTGAACCCGGTCTAGATGAACCAAGGGTGATTTGTAGCCTTGGTTGAGTCCAAGAATGAATATCACACACCCCAAAATGATATTTGTATTTTCAAGAGTTGTTTTCTGCAAGCCTCTTGATATACTATGTATGGATAAATTGTCAGTTTTCAAAATGCTTGCCAAAGGGGCATGACCACTGAAGTACTCAGCCCAAAACTCTTTCAAATATTTTCAGGTCTGGAAGCAGGTGATGCGCAGCAAGGCTGAGGCAGGGGTTGTTGCAGGGCCTTATAAAGTTTCCGCTATGTTATTTTGCTTATAACTCTGATAACAAGACTACTAGTTTGGTAATAATAAATAAGTCGAGGGCGTCATCTTCCAACCCTCTAGTTATATAATATGGTTTCTTTATTTTCTAAACTTATTTATCTCTTCCCACTTTACTTATTGTTAGATGGAGAGTGTTGTGTATCAGTTCCTTTTGGAAGCTCGAATTCCCACTCAATTATGGTTATCTTATTTTTCGAAGTGGATGTCGACTCCTAGTTTACTGAAAGCCGGTTTACCCCATCTTTTACTTTATGCAGGGTGGAAAGTGCCATGCAATGGTTCCACTTGGACGCTCGATTTCCTACTCACTCTTGGTAATTCCAATGTGTCGTAGTAGATGGTCGACTCCACTTGGCGACTTGACGCTGGTTTACCCCATCTTTTTCTTTATAGTCTCAGATTATATTTTAGAGTACTCGTGAAATGGTCATAAATTAATATTATCCCCTTTCTTCCCTGCTTCTTTAATCCAACCCCCGTCACACCCTGGTTCACAGGAATCGGGGCATGACAGGTACGAACTCCTGGAGACGGTCATTGCCAACCTACTGAAGAGGCCGGCTACACAGACCACCGAGGAGCCCGTTCGCGACGACCCCGAGGAACCTGAGGTTGAACCAGAGGTCGGCCTAGAAGGAGAAAATCGTGATGGAGTCAATTGACACTTTTCACGATTTTTGGCTTCTTTCCCTCTCTGTTTTTTGTTTTTTTTTGTTTTTGTAGCCTTGTACTTCGTCACCATTAGGGTGGCGTTTCATTTGCCGTGTTCGGCTATAAATAAAAAAGGCTTTCTGTTAAACCTTGCTTGTATTTATTCTGTAGTCTGCCCCTGAGTTTTATGATGCTTCCCACCTTATTAAAGAAATATCCGAGCTTCGCCGAGCTGTAGAAGTAGCCGAGCTCGATGCTTCGGACTGGAAGAAGCGAGCTGATAACATCGAGATCGAGGCCGAGGTGAAACTTCGGGCAGCTCTGGAAAAACTTGATGAGATGCATGCCAGATATATGGAGCTTGAAGACAAGTACCAACGAGCTCGGGATGACATCAAGACTTGCAAAGAGATCGTCGAGGAGCATATGGAGTACGAGACCATAATTCACCGAGCCGGGGATCTACGATCTCCGAGACTTATGATAAGGTCGAGGAGCTCCAGGCCCGATGCCGAAGCTACATGGAGCAATATGGGAATGAATCCTGGCAGATTAGGGGTGAGTTTGAAGAGCTCATTCGTGTGGCGAGCATTTATGAGACAGTCCTTGATCGCTTTCCGAAGTTGAAGCGACGTCTGTCTTTAGAGGCTGGATCTGCGACTTCAATTTCCCCTGATCTGGATCCGAGGTTGCTCGACCGTACTTCTAGAGAATTTTTGAAGGTGAATCTTCGAGGTCTGTTGACCCGGACCCGAAGATTGTCACACGTCATTCTCGAGAAATTTATAGTCAAGAGCGGCGATCGGCGCCTGGACTGGGGCCGGGGTCGGGCGAGCCAGAATATTCGAGGTAGAGGTCGAAGTTCGGCTCCTGGATGAGGTCGAGGCAGGTTTAGTGTAGACGATATTTTGAACTTTAATTCCGGCAGGGATTTTGCTAGAGATTGGCTTAGCTTTAGTCAGCCAAAACCTCCGGGTTCCTCGTCTTCTTAACGTAACAATTGTACATTTATTTCCATTCAAATAAAACATAAATTTTTGCATTTGTGTTTAAGCTTTCCATCCTTGTCTTTAACTGAGGTAGATTCCCTTATTTTCAACGAAGGCAGCTTTCTCGTAGCCACTTCGTCGGGTGATGAAGTTTGGGCTTTTGGTCGACCACTTCGTCTAGAGATGAAGTTTTGGCTTTCAGTAAGCCACTTCATCCGAAGACGAAGGTTTGGCTTTCAGTTAGCCACTTTGTCCGAATATGAAGTTTTGGCTTTTAGTTAGCCACTTCGTCCGAAGATGAAGTTTTGGCTTTCAGTTCCTTATTTGTCGAATTTATCGATAGGGATGGTCCCCTTACGTGCGTTTAGGTGTTACTTCGAAGCGGAGTTTATTTGCGTATCCTCGTCAGGATTTTAAAATCGAGATACTTAATATAAACGAGAGAGAGATGTACAAAATGCATGCAAATTATTTAAGCAAGTAAGTGAAAGCTAAAAAAATTTAATTGAATGAAGTCAAAATAAGACAAAATTTACCAAGACAACTCGATTCCTACGACCTAAATGAACTTGGACATCACTCTCTGTTTATACAAAGTACCTTTTGAAGTGGGTAATGTGCCATGTACGGGGTATGGGCTCACCAGATAGGTGGGCGAGCTTGTACGACCCTTTTCGAGGACTTCTTGAACTCGGTATGGTCCTTCCCAGGTGGCTTCTAATTTGCCGAGCTTCTCCGCCTTGCTGACCTCGTTATTCCGAAGTACGAAGTCGCCTACTTGGAGCTGCTGATGCTTCACCCGGCTGTTATAATACCGAGCTACTTGCTGTTTGTATCGAGCTTCTTATATGTAGGCTTGTTCCCGTTTTTCTTCTAGCAAATCCAAGTTAGTTCGAAGTCCGTCTTCGTTGTCTTGGGCCGCGAAGTTAAGCGTTCGGGGGCTCGGCAAACCGATCTCTACCGGGATCACCGCTTCGGTTCCATACACCAAGCTGTATGGTGTTTCACCGTGTGATGTCCGCGGGGTGGTTCGGTACGACCATAGGACTTGGGGTAAGTTCGCTGCCCAGTCTCCTTTGGCCTTATCCAGCCGGGTTTTTAACCCCTTGACTATTGTTCGGTTCGTAACCTCGGTTTGACCATTCGCTTGAGGATGGGCTACCGAGGTGAACTTCTGTTGGATGTGGAGTTCGTCACACCATTCTCTGAACGTCCTGTCTGTGAACTGGGTTCCGTTATCTGAGACGAGGACGTGAGGTATGCCAAAGCGACAAACTATGTTCTTCCAAATGAAGTTTAGGGCGTTTTTACTTGTGATCCGCGCCAATGGTTCGGCTTCGACCCACTTCGTAAAGTAGTCGATGGCTACAATGAGGAATTGTAGTTGGCCGGGAGCTTTTTCTAATGGGCCGACGATGTCAATTCCCCACTGCATGAACGGCCAAGGGCTTTGCATGCTGGCCAGTTCAGTCTGTGGCAATCTCGGAACCATCGCATGGATTTGGCACTTCGGGCATTGTTTGACGAGGTCGGTAGCGTCTTGGAACATGGTGGGCCAATAGTATCCCCACCTCATGACCTTTTTGGACAGGGCACGGGCTCCGATGTGACTGCCACAGGAGCCTTCATGGACTTCGCGCAGTGCGTAGTTCGCTTGGTTGGGCCCCACATATCTTAGGAGAGGTTGGAGGTAGGATTTTCTATACAGCATTCCCTGCTCCAGGACGTACTTCGTGGATTTGGCTAGGAGCTTCCTAGCCTCGGCCTTATCGGTTGGGAGTTCGCCATTTAACAAGTAATTGCGAAGTTGAGTCATCCAGTTCGGTCCATCTTCGTTTACTACATTAACTTCAGCATCATCAATGCTTCGGAGCTGTACTTCTTCCACCGGAGGGATCGTTGATGATGATGCAAGTTTGCTTAGTGTATCAGCTCGCCCATTATCTCCTCTTGAGATTCGTACTAACTCGAAGTACGAGAAGCTTTGTTGTAGGATCTTGGCCTTATGGAGGTATTTCTTCATTTGTTCTCCTTTGGCCTCGTATTTGCCTAGTATATGGTTCACTATGACTTGGGAGTCGCTGTGAATTTGAATGGCCCTTACTTGGAGAGCTTGGGCTAGACGAAGTCCAGCGATTAGAGCTTCGTACTCCACTTCGTTATTTGTGGTCGGGAAGTTGAACCGGAGTGCGTGGGTGGTCTCCTTTCCTTCCGGGCTGATGAGTAAGACCCCGGCTCCGCTTCCTTTGTGACCTGATGCCCTATCCACGTAGACCTTCCAACAGTCTTGTGGCGGTGGCTTCAGCGCCTCAGCCTTTGATTTATCCTCAGTGGGTTCAACGAATTGTTGCGCGTTTGTGAACTTGGCTTCCACTAGGAAATCGGCCAAGGCTTGCCCTTTAATGGCTTGGCGAGGTACAAAGGAAATTGCGTGCTCGCCGAGTTCTACAGCCCATTTAGCGATTCGCCCGGATGTTTCTAGTTTTGTAAGCACTTACCGAAGTGGGAGGTCGGTCAACACTTGTATCGGATGTGCGTGGATGTACGGTCGGAGTCTCCTTGCTGCATTCACCAATGCAAGTGCGACCTTTTCCAAAGGTTGATACCTCGTCTCCGGTCCTTTTAGGGCTCGGCTTATGAAATACACGGGTAGCTGATGACGTTTTTTTTCTCGCACCAGGACTGCACTGATTGCCTCGTCCGAAGCGGCGAGGTATAGGGAGAGGACCTCGCCCTCTTTTGGTACAGATAATGTAGGGAGATTTGCGAGGATACCTCTTCAAGCCATCGAAAGCTCCCCTATGCTCGTCGTCCCATTCGAAGTTCGGTGCCTTCTTTAGTATCTTGAAGAATGAGAGTTGCTTTTCGGCGGCCTTAGATAGGAAACGACTTAGGGCGGCTAGGCAGCCTGTCAGTTTGTGCACGTCATGGATTGACTTCGGCACTTGCATTTCTTGGATGGCTCGGACTTTTGATGGGTTGGCTTTTAACCCTTCGCGTGAAACCCAACACCCTAGAAATTTTCCAGATCGGACCATAAAAGTACACTTTTCTGGGTTTAATTTCAGGTTTACTTTGCGAAGTAGGCTAAAAACGATTTTAAGGTCATTTGCACAAGTGGTGATTTCCTTGCTTTTTACGACTATATCGTCTACATACACTTCGACAATACTACCGATGTGGGCTTCAAAAATCTTGTCGACCATCCTTTGGTATGTAGCTCCAGCATTTTTCAGTCCGAATGGCATCTTTTTCTATGCGTAGACGCCGAAGTCTGTGACGAAGGCGGTCTTCGAAGCGTCCTCTTCATTCATGAGGACTTGGTGGTATCCCTTGTATAGGTCCAAGAAGCTGAACATCTTGTGGCCAACAAGGGCTTCGACCTTCTTGTCAATGTTAGGGAGGGGGTAGCAGTCTTTTGGGCAGTGCTTATTGAGGTCAGTGTAATCAATACACATCCGCCACCCGCCTCCTTGCTTTTTCACCATCACGGGGTTAGCCAACCAGGTCGGATAGTTTACTTCGAATAAGATATCGGCCTTTTGTAGTTGCCGAACCTCGTCATGGATCACTTGATTTCTTTCAGCGGCGAAGGCTCGCTGCTTCTGCCGAACTGGTTTCACCTCAGGATCGATGTTGAGGTAATGAGTGATGACGCTTGGTGCCACCCCGGTCATGTATAGCGGCGACCAAGCGAAGACATCTCTATATTCCCGAAGTAGCCGGATAAGTTGACTTCGGAGCTCGTTTTTGCCGACGAACCCTAATTTGACGACCTTGGCAGGGTCATCTTCGTACAATGCGACGTCTTCTACCGGCTCGACGGATGGAGGTGACGTCGGCTCCACCTCTTCGGGTTTCTGTAGTTGCTATGCTTGGGGGTGCTGATTCCTAGCACCTCGGAGAGCGACTTGCATGCACTCCTTAGCTTGTTGCTGGTTTTCCCGAAGCGCGATCACTCCGTTTCTAGTCGGAATTTTAATCGTCAGATGCGAACAGATCGCCTTCGTTGCTATTAGCCAATCCCTTCCTAAGATGATGTTATAGGGGGAGCTGGCTTTTACGATGAAGAAGTGGATTATCTTCGTAGTGGACAACGGGCTCTTTCCAACTGTCACGGGCAGTGAAATTATACCTTCCGTCGTCGTCTCTTGTTGCGTGAAGTTTTTTAGCAGCATGGGTGCTGGCCTTAGTCGTGCTTCTTCGATACCGAGCTTATCGAAGCAGTCTTTAAAGAGCACACTCACAGAGGCTCCACTATCAATAAACACGCGGTGGACCAGTTTTGTTGGCTACCACGGCTTCGATTATGGTGGCGTCTTGATGAGGTACCGCATGGGGAACTGGGTCATCGCCGGAAAAGGTGACGACCTCGTCCCTCTTGAACCTTTTTGGGTAGGTTCTTCCCGCTGTTGACTTCGGGCCTCGGCTTTCAACGATGACCTCGTCGTGCCTTCGGGCAGTCCGGTGATGGCGGTAATGACTGCATCGTATTGAGGCTGATCTTCATCCTCATCCTCGTCATCGTGCTTTGGCCTTTTGTCATTTTGGGGGGCACAGTTATTGTCTCCCCTATTTTTCTTTCTCTTGCCCTTCCCTTGACGTTGGGCCTCTCTCTGGTTGCGACTCTGGTACAGTTTAAGGGTACCATCGCGTACCATATGCTCTATGTCCGAGGCGAGGTCCCTGCAGTCCTCAGTTTCATGACCATAGTCATTATGGAGCTTGCAGTATTTCTCCTTGGATCGGTGCTTCGACCCACCTCGGGGTAAGGGCGGTGGCTTCTCGAACAAGTTTGCGTGAAGCTCGTATATTTCGGCCCTGGACTTTGTCAGTGGTGTATACTGACTTCGGTCTTGGTTGGGCCGAGGTCCTAAACAGGACTCGAGGGGTCCTCACTGTAAGCTTTCGAGGGCACTTCAGCGACCTTACCCATGGTCGGTGCGCTCCTCTTTTTTTCTCTTATCGTTGTTTTCGGGCCAATCTGCTGCCCGCTTTTTCCGATCGGCCTCATCCGCCTCCGTGAATGCATTGGCAATCCTCCATAGCTGCCTGAAGGTCGTTGGACGTGCCTTTACAAGCTCTCTGAAGAGAGTTCCAGACTGAATGGCATTTTGGAATGCCGAGATAAGCACGTCATCGAAGAGACGATCGACTTTAAGGCTTTCGTTAAAAAAAATGGGCTAAAAAATCACTGATCGTTTCTCCCCGCCCCTGCCTTAAGGTTAGGAGCTGGGCTGGACTGATTTTCGCCTCGGCTTTTTGAAAAAAGCGACGTTCAAAAGCGTCAAGTAGGTCGGCATACGACCCTATGCTGCAATTAGGGAGGCTATCAAACCAACTCCTAGCGTTGTCCACTAGCAGCTCGGGGAAGACTTTACACATGTAAATGTCTTTAGGCCAATCCCTGGTTCATCATGTTGTATTGGAACCGGGATAGAAAGTTGCTGGGGTCTTGTGACCCGTTGTAAGGCGGGATAGGAGGTACTCTATACGTCGATGGGAGGGGAGTATAGAGTATTCTATTAGTGAAGGGAGTCGAGATTCAACCGTAGACGGTGAATCTTCCCTGGTAGGTGTTCCCTTCGTCACGCCGAGGTGGAACGGCGTTTTGACGAGGTGACATTGAACCGCGCCGAGGTGAAGCGCGGTCGTTCCCACGGCGATTGTTCTGTCGCCTTCGGGGAAGTTCAGCCTCCCTGTCTCCAACGATCTGGAGACTTAGGGATCGCCTTTAAGACGGCTCGACCTCGTCTTCTCTATTTTGACTTTGTCGTCGATGTTGATCGACGAACTTACGAAGTCCTGCTCGTGGAGGTTCAGGTACGCCTTCAGTGCGTCTCCAAGCTCGGGTTGGAGTTCGGCATTGTCACATCGGCTGCCACCATGATCGGGCCCGCCGCTGCTAGCTGAATCCCCAGACAGGACATCTTCCAGATGGCCTTCAGGAGTTCGGCGAATGGGCTGTTGGTCACGCCGGATTTGGGAAGCAGTTTTCTGAGCTTGGCTAACGTCACCCTCTTCCTCATGGGCTGGCGTGTAAGGCGGATTGGTGAAGGGGTCAGCTTGCTTCTGTTTTGCTTTGGTGGCAGCGGCGGCAGCAGTGGTGGCGGAGCGGGTTGGTCTCACCATCGTATCTTCACTCAAAACGCGTTGATCGGTTTCACAAAAGAAAATGCGTTTCCCACAGACGGCGCCAGTGATCGATCGTGGATTTTAGAGTGTTTTTGTGATGGTAAGATTTATAGAAAGCTAAGAACATAAGAATTTACGTGGTTCGATCTTTGGGTAGATCTACGTCCACGGAAGAAAAAGAGAATGTTCGTATTGAAGTCTTTTTAGCTAGTAAATACAGTGCTCTCCCCTTTATCTTACAAAATAGCTCTATTTATAGAGAATTGAGATCATGGGTGATTGAGAGATCGTGGGTGCTGCTCTCGCACGTCCGTCCGTACTCTGACCATGGCGGGTGGTTGAGAAATCGTGGGGCAGTTAGATGGATTTGTTGACTTGTGCTATTGGGCTTCACTCTGGATGGGCCGAGCTGATCTGGGCCATTGGGCCACATCCTATCAGTATCTCAAATGTATATTTAGATAACAAACGCGTGGGAAATCAAAGTTATATCTAAATGACTAAATATTACGTACTTATCATATGTTATTATCACGTTTGAGGTTAATAATTATTTTTTTTTAAATAAAATAAAATTGAGGCTAATATTTAAATAGCATTGCTAAATTTATTACTACTACTTGTTTTTTCTACTTACTTCCCCAAATTGCAACTGCAGTTGATAGCGTGCGCCGATGTGAACATTGCGCTCTGCGCCGAGGTCGGTGTAGAAATAAAAGTCTCGTGATTGTAGCCACGTGGCGTAGGTGTAGATAACTATAGTAGATTTCATAAGCCACATTATTTGATTTAGTTATTATTAAATTATCAAATATAAATCTAATTAAGGGGGAGATTTTCGAGGTGGCGTGTCACGCGGAAGGTTTTGCACTTTCTCAAAGCCATCCTAAAGAAAATATTTTTATAGAATATGTATATTATAGATAGACATTCCAATTTAGAGGAAATGCCCCAAAATAGCCATTTTGATAAAGTAAAGGTAAATTTTAACCACCAATAAAAAGAATATGTAAATTTTAGCCATTTTTTATGAAATTACCCCTCATTCTATAATTATTATATTTTGCAATTAGCAAAAAGTTTACCCACCTGCCGTAGGAAACCAACCCTCTTCCGCCACTGCTGCTACTTCATCCCACGCTGCCACCGTCTGTCGCCGCCATCTGCCGCCCCGCTATGTACGCTGCCAGCGCCGCTCCTCCTAAACCTCTTTATCCACTCCACGCCATGTCAAGCTCCACGAGCTTCACAACCGCACCACCTCCTCAAAACCCAGCACCTTCGTCACGAAATTGAAAACCAATCCCCACAACCGCTGCCATCTCGCGTCTCACCGCCGGCGTCGGATTCTGATTCTCTCTCTTTGTCTTTCAATTGTGTGGGGGAATTGATCTCCAATTCCTCACATGTTTTTCTAGATTTTTGTGAGTAGTTGGGAAATTGGAATCGAGAGGAATTGTTGTGTTAGAAAGTGTGAATCCAGAAGGAGGGATTACTACTTTATTTCTTTTTCTTATGCATACAGTGGGTATGGTTAATTGTGTGAGTGAGAGAGAGAAGAAGAAGGAATTGAGAGAGAGCAATGGAGGATAGATCAGTTTCTGTGCAAGTTTATGGGAGGAAATTGAAGTGAAGAAAGAGTAAACACCGTCGTCATTATTGTTGAAGGAGCAATCCTTCGTGTAAAGCTTCACAGCGCTTTAGACAGCACGGAAGCAAGGTACTCCTCGACGACGGCTGCCTCATCGATTTCTCGAAGGTGATCTCGAAACCACATCTTCTCCACAGATTACACAACCACTCCCGAGTCGTGGTCGTGTGATTGCCATGCCGAGCATGTCCATCACCCGTTGCTCATCCGCGAGCCCCCGTTGGGTGCCGTGTGCCTGACGCCGTGTTAGCGCATGGTCATGACCGCCTCCCCCAGACCGTGGATGTGCAACGTGTGTTGGCCGTGGCCATGCGTCATGTGTTGGCTGCGGCATGGGAGTGAGCCCCCGTCGGGGAGCCGTGAGCCCAACACCGTGCGAGCGTACAACCACTAGGGATGTCAATTTAGTCCGAAACCCGCGGGTTGACCCGAGTAACCCGTGCCAAAAGCGGGTTAAGGTTGAATATTTCTAACCCAAAAAAAATTTCAACCCGAATGACCCGAACCGAATAGCCCAAAATCTGATAGGGCTAGGCCCGGAAACTTGGCGGGTTGGCCCGTTAACCCGAAAGTTTTTATTAATTAAGTGTTAATTTTTATTACTTTGTTTCAAATATTAAAATTTATGTCTTGATTCAAATATTTGTGAAAAATATTACAATTTTCTATTATAAGTTGTATTCATCATAATATTTTCTCTATTTTGTATTTCACCACATAATAAAAAATGATTAGGATAATCATTAAAAGAAAAATATCTACACATCTCATTGAGCTACTTATTATATTATGCAAGTTGGAGTAACATAATACGAAATAAAGTGACTTCAATGGTATAACATGATGATAGGATACGGCCTAGCTCCTAGGCCCAAGCATCAGGCCCAATATAATTGGGCCCCGATAGTTAAGCTCGGCCTACGCAGTTTGGCCCAACTAAGAGAGACTTCTTCACCAAGGCAACCAAGACTCCTACATCGACTACAACTCAAGCTCCAAGAGAGATATAGAAGTTCGGTGTCTATCCCTAATAAGAGGATCAAGCCAGAGTCCAAATAGGAGAAGACTCTGTATTATAGTCAAACTCCATGTAATTACCTATAAATAGGGGTTTAGAATAGATTGAGAAGGGAGGAGGGGGAACAATCTTTGTAAGCTACACACACTTACTCGCAATAACATCGATACCCTCTTTTGCTCCGTGGACGTAGATCTATTCCGGTAGATCGAACCACGTAAATCCCTCATGTCTCTTTACTTTCGTGTTCATTAATTTCTTGTCTACGTACATTAATTACCTTACAAAAATAAGTTCGATCACTGGCGCCGTCTGTGGGAAACGAAAATTTGTGATTTTCGATCAAAAGTTTTCTAGGTAATCTACAGCCATGACAGGAAGACCAACGCGATCCCCCCTAAACGCGAAATCGCGATTTGTTCGGAGCAGCTTCTGTTATTCGCCAATTCCGGACTGAAATCACCACCAAATCGGACGAAACCACCCCGAAACATGTTATACTCGTCGAGAGGATTCCAACCGTAGGTTGCCCGTCGAAACCCAATCACCAGTGCGGCGGGAATCGCGTCTGGAAGTTCGTGCTGCTGCACGACTCGCGAAATCACGATTTGTTCGGAGCAGCTTCTGTTATTCGCCAATTTCGGACTGAAATTACCACCAAATCGGATGAAACCACCCGGAAACATGTTCTACTCGTCAAGAGGATTCCAACGGTAGGTTCCCCATCGAAAGCCGATCACCGGTGTGGCGGGAATCGCATCGGGAAGTTCATGCTGCTGCACGACTCGCAAAATCGCAATTTGTTCAGAGCAGCTTCAGTTATTCGCCAATTCCGGACTGAAATTACCACCAAATC
Organism: Mentha longifolia; assembly: GCA_001642375.2. Lineage (NCBI taxonomy): Eukaryota > Viridiplantae > Streptophyta > Magnoliopsida > Lamiales > Lamiaceae > Mentha > Mentha longifolia. The sequence goes on from CM038114.1 coordinate 35,208,831, forward strand.
GGACGAAACCACCCGGAAACATATTCTACTCGTCGAAAGGATTCCAACGGTAGGTTTCCCGTCGAAAGCCGATCAACGGAGCGGCAGGAATCACGTCGGGAAGTTCGTACTGCTGCACGACTCGCAAAATTGCAATTTGTTCGTAGCAGCTTCAGTTATTCTCCAATTCCGGACTGAAATCACCACCAAATCAGACGAAACCACCCGGAAACATGTTTTACTCGTCGAGAGGATTCCAACGGTAGGTTGCCCATCGAAAGCCGATCACCGGTGCGGTAGGAATCGCGTCTGGAAGTTTGTGCTGCTGCACGACTCGTGAAATTGCGATTTGTTCGCCGCCAACAAGGAAAGGATATTCAGCAAACCGGACAAGGTCCAACAGCAAATCCACCGGTTCAGGAAACCGAAATCCACAAAGGCGAGGCAAGCCAGGCGCAATATCTAAACCCGGCGATCTAGGAAGGAACACGCCAAAGGCCAGACTCCGGACGGACACGTTGAGCATGTTGGATAAGCATAACAAGATTTTCTCCAGCTCGCCAAAAACAATACAAAGCTCAGCCGTTAAAAAGGACAACCCTCACGCAAAGATGGTGGAGAGCACGAAGCTATCTCCGGATCGCGGCATCGGCAAAAGTCCCCTAGCGTCAGGATCGTAGACGCACGGGACGCCGGGATCCGCCAACGGGGCCACCATCGCATCTCACCTCGCAGCAACGTCATCTCACCTCGGCGCGACACCATCTCACCTCGGAGCGACACCGTCTCACCTTGGCGTGATGAGGACAATTACCTCGCACTACGAAGCCATTATAGATCATAGCATATCGGTTCGCAAAAGCCGACGAAGCTGACGGGTGCAAACGCGAAGCCTACAAGACCGAACTATCAGATCAGAAGGAGGATCAGAATGACCGAGGCCAAAGTCAGCAAAGTGCCTTCGATAGGCTCTAACGTGCACCCCTGGAATCCAGACTCGGACCTCGTCAAGATCAAGAACAAAGTTAATTTACTTTGTTGACGAGGCTAAAGACAGAGATCTACGAACTGCATCATGGAGCAATTGGTGCGCGACGACACCCTCAAGAGGGGGGTACCAAAGTAGCGGCCGACGTTCTGACCAGTACGAAGCCCACACTCAAGGCAAAGCGCAATGAAGACGATGAGGACGAGGATCAACCTCAGTTCGACGGAGTCATAATAGCCGTTACAGGGCTCCCTTAAGGTGCTATGAAGTCCTCTCTCAAAGCTGAGGCCCGAAGTCCTCAAACGGACGAGCCCTCACATAAGAGGTTCAAAAAGGACGAGACCATCACCTTTTCCGATAAGGATCCGGTACCAGCCTCTAGGAAAGATTGCACTGACGTTAGTAAACGCGACAAGGAGGCTGTGACCCTATTTCCAAGCACACCCAAATAGGTCCTCACCGACCTGTCACTTCGGCAAGTGCTAATGAAACACCGAAGCCATCTGAGCCCATCTTGAAAAAGCCGAAGCCGAACCTGCAAAAGAACCGCCTAAAGATTGGTGGAAAGTCTACATGAACGGGGCTTCGGGAAATTCGGGAAGCGGGGCAGGCATCATACTCCTCGGTCCAGACGGATAGGAGACAACCTATGCACTTCGGTTCGACTTCCCTACAACAAACAACAAAGTGGAGTACGAAGCTAAAGGCGATAGAATGAAAAGGTACCTCCACAAAGCCAAGAGCCGACAACAATACTACTCATATTTTGAGTTGGTTCGCATCCCGAGGGGGCATAACAGCCGAGCAGATGCACTAAGCAAATTAGCCTCGTCATCCACAAGCCTTCCCGTGGAAGAAGTCAAACACCGAAGTAGAGACTGAAGCCAAGGTCAACCCAGTAACTGACAACGAGCCTAACTGGATGACCCCTTCAAAATTACTTGGAGAAGGGTGAACTACCCAGCGATAAGCTCGAAGCTAGAAAATTCTTGAGCAAGTCTCCAACCTCACCAGCATGTAAAGCCCGTGACCGTTCATGCAACGGGGGATAGACATCGTCGGTCCAATAGACAAAGCTCTCGGCCAATTCCAGTTTCTCATCGTAGCCATTGACTTTTAGGTTTAAATGGTTGGAAGCCGAACCCTTGACAAAAATCACGAGCAAGAACGCCTTCAACTTCATCTGGAAGAACGTGGTTTGTACCGTTTCGGTATACCTCACATCCTCGTCTTAGATAATAGGACGCAGTTCATAGACATAATGTTTAGGGAATGGTGTGAAGAACTTCATATTCAGCAGAAGTTCACCTCGGTAGCACATCCCCAAGTAAACGGCCAGACCAAAGTCACCAACCGGGCGATCGTCAAGGGACTCAAAGCTCGCCTTGATAAAGCCAAAGGAGACTGGGTAGTGAACTTACCCCAAGTTCTATAGTCATACCACACAACTTTCCGGACCTCGAATGGTGAAACACCCTACAGTTTGGTGTATGAAACCGAAGCAGTGATCCCGGTAGAGATTAGCCTGCCGAACCCTCGCACTATCAATTTCTCAGCCGAAGACAATGAAGAGAATCTCCGAACCGGCCTAAATCTGGTGGAAGAAAAGCGAGAGTTCGCCTACATAAGGGAAGTAAGGTACAAGCAACAAGTAACTCGGTATTACAACCAGAGAGTCAAGTACCAGCAATTCTAAGTAGGCGACATCGTTCTTCGAAATAACGAAGTCAGCAAGGCTGTAAGGCTCGGCAAGCTAGAAGCCACATGGGAAGAACCTCACCGAGTTGAAGAAGTCCTCGGCAAAGGGTCATACAAGCTCGCCCACTTATCCGGTAAGCAAATACCCCGTGCATGGCACATTACTTATTTAAAGATATATTTTGCATAAGTGGTCGAGAGTAATCTTTATTTTCTTCATATAGTTCATTTAGGTCATTAGGTCGTCTTTTTAGGGTCTTGCATACATCATCTTGTACATCTCTCTTCTACTTATGCATATTATCTCGCCCTTATAATTAAAAACCCTGACGAGGTAACTTAATATCCTTTTGAGGATAAATAAGCTCCAATTATCGAGTAATACCTAAACGCGCGTAAGGGGACCACCCCTATCGATAAATTTGACAAATAAGGAACTTTGAGCCTACCTTAGTTAAAAACAAGGATGAACTACCTTGGTTTAAAACGAGGAGGCACTACCTTCGTTAAAAGCAAGGATGAATTACCTTTGTTTAAAATGAAGACAAGCCTAAACCTCGTCTAATGACGAGGTTATGCTATCAAAAGCCTAAACCTCATCTAATGACGAGGTCATGCTATCTAAAGCCTAAACCTCATCTAATGACGAGGTCGTGCTACTTAAAACCTAAACCTCGTCTAATGACGAGGTCGTGCTATCTAAAGCCTAAACCTCAAACCTCGTCTAATGACGAGGTCGTGCTACTGAAAGCCTAAACCTCGTCTAATGACAAGATCATGCTATCTAAAGCCTAAACCTCATCTAATGACGAAGTCGTGCTACTTAAAGCCTAAACCTCGTCTAATGATGAGGTCGAGCTATCTAAAGCCTAAACCTCATCTAATGATGAGGTCGTGCTACTTAAAACCTAAACCTCGTCTAATGACGAGGTCGAGCTATCTAAAGCCTAAACCTCATCTTATGACGAGGTCGACCTACCTTCGTTTAAAAATGAGGTCGAACTACCTTCGTTTAAAAATGAGGACGAACTACCTTCGTTTAAAAATGAGGACGAACTACCTTCGTTTAAAAATGAGGACGACCTACCTTCGTTTAAAACCGAGGACGACCTACCTTCGTTTAAAAATGAGGACGAGCTGCAAGGCATTTATTTTTTACCTCGTCTTTTAACGGGACGAGCCGAACTCGACTTTATTTAATTTATTTTTTGACAGGGCAACATACTTTTCTTCGACCTCATCTTAACGAGGCGGTACACGATTGACTTTGTCAAATTTATTTTTCAACAGGGTAATGTACTTTTCTTCGACCTCGTCTTAACGAGGCGGTACACGATTGACTTCATCGAATTTATTTTTCGACGGGGCAACGGACTTTTCTTTGACCTCATCTTAACAAGGCGGTACACGATTGACTTCGTCGAATTTATTTTTCGACGAGGCAACAAACTTTTCTTCGACCTTGTCTTAACGAGGCGGTACACGATAAACTTCATCAAATTTATTTTTTAACGGGGCAACGGACTTTTCTTCGACCTCGTCTTAACGAGGCGGTACACGATTGACTTCATCGAATTTATTTTTCGACGAGGCAATGTACTTTTCTTCGACCTCATCTTAACGAGGCAGTACACAATTGACTTCATCAATTTTACTTTTGATGGGGTAACGTACTTTAGACTACTCCTACCTCAACTATTTCCCCTACGTCACACCATCGCTTCTACATCTTTTTAGGGGGAGGAGGATGTGATAGAATACGGCCTAGCTCCTAGGCCCAAGCATCAGGCCCAATATAATTGGGTACCGATAGTTAAGCTCGGCCTACGCAGTTTGGCCCAACTAAGAGAGACTTCTTCACCAAGGCAACCAAGACTCCTACATCGACTACAACTCAAGCTCTAAGAGAGATATAGAAGCTCGGTGTCTATCCCTAATAAGAGGATCAAGCCAGAGTCCAAATAGGAGAAGACTCTGTATTATAGTCAAACTCCACGTAATTACCTATAAATAGGGGTTTAGAATAGATTGAGAAGGGAGGAGGGGGAACAATCTTTGTAAGCTACACACACTTACTCGCAATAACATTGATACCCTCTTTTGCTCCGTGGACGTAGATCTATTCCGTTAGATCAAACCACGTAAATCCCTCGTGTCTCTTTACTTTCGTGTTCATTAATTTCTTATCTACGTGCATTAAGATCGATTACATGATTTATTTATTTTTATAAAATTATTGTTATAAAAAAAATCGTCAAGTTCTTGGCCCGACGGGCTAGTCCGAGCCCCGAAGTTTAGGGTTAGGGTTAAAAATTTCTAGCCTGAAAAAAACTCAACCCGATTCAACCCGAACCGAATAACCCAAAACCCGACAGGGCTGACCCGAACCCGCTCGGGTTGGCCCGATTGACATCCCTAACAGCCACGACCGTCTCCCCTTGGCCGTGGCCGTGCGTCGTGCATTGGCACGCCGGGCTGCCCAGCTGGCCTTGGCACGGCCATGCGCCCGATGCCGTGTGGGTGCACAGCCACGACTGCCTCCCTCGAGCAGTGGTCGTGCATCGTGCATTGGCCGTGGCATGGGCTTGAGCTGACGTCGTGCGAGCGCACGGCCACGACCGCCTCCCTCGAGCCGTGCATCGTATGTTGCCACGCTGAGGCTCCCCTTCGACCATGGCACGTGGCTGTATTGACACGCCGTGTGGTGCTCAGAATACACGACCACTATTGCACGACCCGATTGGTCGTGTAAATGCGGTCGTGCATTGCCAAGCCTGGGGCTGTATTCGCCGTGCCGTGCCAAATACACGACCATCATTACATGACCATGTAGTCGTGTAATCGTGGTCGTGTAATTAACTTAAAGGGCAAACATGTCATTTTACACATAAAAATGGCTAAAATTTACATATTCTTTTATGTATGGTTAAAATTTACCTTTGCATTATAAAAATGGCTATTTTTGGGATTGCTTCTTCCAATTTACATTTGAATATATGTTAGGTCAATATGAAGAGTTCGAGGAGACCCCTTTTAAGGCAAATATTAGTAGAAGACTTCCTCAAAATGAATAAAATATGATTCTAATTTTCGATAATTTTTTATTTATAATCTCAATTTTATCTTATGTTGTAAATATTTCAAGCTTTCAATATTTCTTCTTAAATTGTCTCATTTCTTTTGGTATGTTGTAACACTGACTCAACTCTCCGGTAAAATGAGATAAAATTTTTTGTCACCTCACCTTAAAACGTCGGTTGGAGCCCATACTATAAAAAAATGAGAGAAATTTTTAAATGTCCATATATGTTAAAGAATATCAAAATATGTCCAAGAAGTTAAAAATGTCAAATAATGTCAAATTGAGACTTGAGAAGACACAAATGCCCTTAATGAAATTTGACTTTGACTCTTTTTCACCCAAGGGATTCCCGCCTCCAATTCTCCCCTCCCCCAGCTGAAATTACTCTCTCTCTTTCTCTTTCTCTCTCTCTCTCTCTTCATTCTAATTCATTCTCTATTTTTTTTTCTTTTCCCACAACTCACCAAAGGTCACCGAAATAATTCTATCGACGGTCCAGTCACTGCTTTCGGCCAGGACCTACATATCAGCAGCTAGGCATAGCTATCGGCAACGACATTCGAGCCGCAACCTCTCGAGTGGTGACATTTAAATCGATGGTAGGTTTGTGTTTTTAACTTTTAATCTTGATGGATTGATAAATTTGTTAGTCATTATGATATGGGTAATAACTATTGTTGTTCATTTTGATTAATTGGAAAAGAAGAATGTGAATTATTATCTGAATTATGATTTCAGATAATAGACAAAAACATAGAATAGTCCCATTAGGACCATTATCTTAACTAGGGTATCTTCCTTTTGTTTTGGGATGATGCATTTTGTTTGTTTGAAAATTGTGCTTTAAGGTTTAGGGTTTCTGATTGCAGATAATGGTCCTAATGGGACTATTATCAGTTAATAGTCCCATTAGGACCATTATCTGAATTAGGGTATCGTCATTTTATTTTGGGATGATGCATTTTCTTTGTTTGAAATTATGCTTTAGGGTTTAGTATCAGGGTTTACTTTCAGGGTTTTAGGGTTTAGTTTCATGGTTTAGGGTTTATGATTGAAATCATGCTTTTATTCTTGTTATATGAACATGATATGGTACTATTGGAACTAAGTGGTGTTAATAGTGCCTATAGTACCATCACTGATAAAAACTAATGTATTATTTTTATGTAATTTCTTTGCTCAGATGGCACCAACTTCTATTATTGTCGCACATGGATGGGACTGGTCTGATGATAACTTGTATGAGGGTGGGAAAAGAGAGCTTATTCCTGTACCAACAGAGGGTATAAAATTTGAGAAGTTATTAAGTAGGATTGAACGGCGTTTGAAGAAGCCGAGAAGTAGATACATGTATGATATAGATGCATTGGTTAATTCAGACATAAATGAAATCATGAGAGTGGAGGTTACTGATTAACACGTATTTTATGTGCATGTTGAGTGTGTATCGTATGTGTTTGTGGCTCAATTTATGTGCTTAAATATTAGAATTGCTAGGGTTTCTTAACTTGTAGCATACTTTGTACTTTTCTCATTTTATCTCGATTTTTGATTTATTTTTGTAGGAATTGTGTGTATCGTATGTGTTTGAGGCTCAATTTATGTGCTTAAATATTAGAATTGCTAGGGTTTCTTAACTTGTAGCATACTTTGTACTTTTCTCGTTTTATCTCGATTTTTGATCTATTTTTGTAGGAATTGGAAAGAGTATTGAAGTATCTAAGAATCGGGGTGAAAACAAAGTAAATGGAAGGAGGAGACCAAAACGGCTAACCACGGTGGGTAGCCGGAAATGAGCCCATTTTTCATGTAATTTTGCCGATCCATGGGTAGCCGTCATGGTAGCCGGAAGGTGCGGTCCGAAATGGCGACCCACACATAAGTAGCCGGGAAGAGCCATGGGTCTCCAAACTATGCCTATTTTCGGAGCCATTTCCGGTGACCCATGTGTGTGGGTAGCCAGTTCAGCAACTTTTCACTCAAAACACGTTTTTACAAGTCATTTTCGGGATTTTCATTAGTCTTGCACTTTCTAGGCTATAAATAGCAAGTTTTAGCTAGAATTGGGGATCTTGAGCTAGAATACACTCTCTAGAACCCTAATTACATTTTCTCTTGTCCTACTTTGGTATTTTCAAGATTTGTGAAGATTTACTTGGTGTATTGAAGATTGAAGACCATATTTCTATTCCTTATCTTATTCTCTTTCTTTTAAGCATGATTTCATTTATTTCTTATGGTTTATTTTCTTTAATCATGTCTAGCTAGATCTATTTGTGATTCCAATTATATGTAGATTAGGGATAAGTGATGGGATTAAGCTTTAATTATGAATTTACCTTTTAATTTCATGTTCATTTCTCTTGGGGCTATGTTTTATTATGTAATTGTGATTGATCACTATAGTTGCATACCAAATGTTTGATCTAATGCTTAGGAGGCTTAGATTAGATGCTAGGATCAAGAGATTTGCATGCTAGAGAATAGTAGGGCTAAAGAATTCCATAAGCTATTGGGAGTTAATGAATTGCTTGATATCTTAGTAGGAGTTAAGCCTTTCATTAATCTACTTGATTTCATTACAATGAGAATTGAGTGAATCATACTTAGGAGGTTTCCCACATGAAATTGGATTAAAATGGCTAATTCTAGTTAGAGTGTGTTACATCCCTATCACTTAGACCTAATTGAAGTATAATTGGAGTCACTTTCATTCCATATTGAGTTTTTGTTATTTGAATACTTGTTGCTTGTTTAGTTAAACTTTAATATTGTTACTTACTTTCATTGCAATTAATCAATCAAAAACACAAAAAACATGTTAGTTGGTAGCTTGGATAGTAATTAGTTAACTAGGTTAGTAGTTGAAATTCATACATCCTAACGTTTCTTGTGGATTCGACTCGATTGTAATACATCGATTATCATTGCATCCTCTCACCCTCAAAAGTGAGAGCGATCAGTTACATATGATTTTGAATTGTCTTATGTTATGGGATCGGCAGAAAGACCCGTGTTATACATCACTATAACCCCAGTAAATCAAGAATTGTCAAGTGTACTGTTAACACCGGTGGCTAAATACAGTACTAACACGGTGGCTAAAACACCAGCTGCTCAAACACCAGTGGCTTAAACACCTCTGGCTAATAAGACGATTCCGAGGGATCCAAACATGGATAATAATTATTTCAACGATGATGATGATCCAAACTTGATCTTGAAGAGGTTTATGTTGTCTAAGAGGATCATGATGATGAAGATGTTGAGCTTGATGAAGATGTTGATCCAAACTTTGATCTCGATGTTGAAGATCGTGGGAGTAATCATCACAATGTTTCACCTTTAGAGAGCATGTAGGATTCTGTTGATGTAAGCCATGATGTCCGACTTTGGATTGTTCCTGGTGCATTGGGCCATAACTCACGTCCTATTGAAGATTCAAGAAGTGAAAGTGTTGATGATGATTGGCCAGTTGAGATACTTGCAGTTGGTGTTGTTTTTTCTAATAAGTGTAGTATGATATCATCTCTTGGTTTGTATCATCTTGTTCATCACCTTGAGTTTTTTACGCTTAGATCTTCAAAGGAAAGATATCATGCGGTATGCAAACACAATCGGGATATCTGTCCTTTCATCTTTAAAGCAACATCAGTTGGAATTGCTTAGGTAGTTGATGAATGGAACAATCACACGTGCGAGAAAGATTTGAGATATCATGCAAATCCGAAAGTTTTCTCTATAGTTTTAGTTGCATACTTTGCACCTAATTTGCTGGTTGAAGGTGTTATTCTTAGGCCGAAGGATATGATTGCACAGGTATATAGGTTACTTGATACCTTTCTAATACATTTAGGACTATTGGTACTATTTCGGTATAAGAGTACCAATAGTCCTATAATAGATGTTACTTTCTAAAAACACTAGAAATGATATGGGACTAATGGTACTATCAGCACTGAAATAGTACCATTAGTCCCATCAAATCAGATGATACTACAGGTACTATTTCGGTGCTGATAGTACCATTAGTCCCATATCATTTCCAGCATTTTGGCAGCATGTAAATATTCATATCATACTATATTGTCTCGTTGCATAGGTTCATAGGTTATATGGTGCTACCCTAAAATACCAAACTACTTTGGCTGCAAGGAATCAAGCGCTCACAATGACATATGGTGATTCAAGCAAGTCATTCCAGTTGCTCCCAAAGTATATATATATGTTAGAGCAATCAAACCCGGGATCCGTAGTTGATTTGAAGATCGCTGAAAATGGTACTTTTAAGTATTGCTTTATGGCTCTGGCTGCATGTATAAGAGGTTTCAAGGCATGTCGTCCTATTATTGTGATTGATGGCACACATCTCAAGGGGAAATACAATGGCATTATTTTCGTGGCTGTTACAAAGAATGCAAATGAACATATTTTCCCCTAGCATTTGGGTTTGGTGACAAGGAATGTGATGAATCGTGGACTTGGTTTCTAACCCAGTGTCGCCGTAGTTTTAGATGCCCTGAAAATTTATTGATCGTGTCAGATCAACATGCCAGTATCAAGAACGCAGTGGCTGATGGATATCCTGGCACACCTCATGGTTTGTGTATGTTCCATTTACAAGGCAACATCATGAGGTATGGATTTAAGGCTATGGCAATGTTGAAGCTTGCTGCATAGGCTTATAGATCTCATGACTTTGAGGACCGCATGAATAATCTGAAGTCTCACTCAAAGGGCGCATATGCTAACTTGGCTGCTATTGATCCAAGTAGATAGGCTCGATCAAAGTGTCCAGTTCGTCGGTATCAGTTTTTAACCTCTAATTGTGCCGAGTGCTTGAATGCTCGGCTTCGTTGGGCTAGTAAGTTGCCCATGTGTACTCTTTTAGAGTGTGTTCGTACTATGATAGGGAAGTGGTTCGTCGAGCGTCATGCAGAGACCACAGAAAGAACTCAAGAGTTAACTGCGTTTGAAGAGGCTAGATTGGCTAGATAAGCTGAATTGGCCCAGAAAATGAGCATCGAAGCAATTTCGCCTACCAAGTACAAGGTATCTTCAAGCATAAATCATCATGTGGTGGATCTTGAGGCTAGGACATGCACTTGCCTAATATACAACCTAGATCTTATCCCATGTTCTCATGCCGCATTGGCCATACGGTATTCTTTATGTTTAATGGAATTTGATTGCAGTTGATACTAATTGGACTATTATTGCTATAATAGTCCCATTAGTCTCATTAGTCCAAATTGATTTTTTTTATTTTATTTTGTTGTATCTTTATTTTTTATTGCAGTCAGCGGTTGCATATGTGAGTGATTATTTCACCACCAAGACTTTGCGTGAAATATATGCCAGAGAGGTGATGCCGATTCCTATTACGGATGACTGGTTAGTTCCGGAGGATGTTTCTTTGATGATTGTTGGAACGCCGACCAACCCAAGACAAGTTGCTTATCCCCGTGAGAATCGGATGTCGGCTGGTTCTGGATCTCGAGGGAGAGGCAACAAATTTTGTACACGATGTTTTCAGAGAGGACATTACCAAAACACTTGTCATCCTCATATGGAATTGCCGGTTGAAGAAATGTGTAGCAGCCAAGCAGTGAATACTAAGAAACGTCAAAAACAGAAGACATGTGGTATATGTGGTATCGATGGGCATACTCGTCAGACATGTAGTCAGAGGAACACTGAGGTCATTGAGGATGTGATGAACACTGAGGATGGGTTGAACACCGAGGTCACTGATGATTTGGGTATTTGAGAATTTATCTATTTTATTGAGAAGTCATTTTTACTCTTTCATGAGGATTGAGAATGTCTTGTGCAATTTTTATGTAACTTAAGATAATTTTATTGTGTTTTATTCCTTTCATGGATTTGGGAATTTTATAGGTTGATTTGATTGCTATTCTGGTGCCAGTGATGGACTAGGACTATAGGTACTATCTTGACAAAATAGTACCATTAGTCCCATATTGTTGGCTCTTTTCATAGTTCCATTTCTGATTGTCGTTACTATCTTGACAAATTAAGATTGAAGGACTCCATCAATATTAAAGTGATGTGATCTAAAAAATTATACTAAAACCAGATGGGACTATGGACTATTATCATATAATAGTCCCATTAGCCCCAGCATCATTGTGCAAGCCAAAAAAAATGCATATTTAAATAATATGCAAAATGAGAATTCATATTATATTTCCTACAAAAATATGTACATACATTTAGCATGTACGATTACATAAATAAACACACTAAGCATATATACTACTTAAGAGAGTTTTCCTCCCGTCTTCCTATCCCAAGTCCCAAAATATAAATATATTTAAATACTAACCAAAATATAAACATATTTAAACTGTTGTTTCTGGACTGCCCCTTGAAGAAATTGTTTGTTTCAACTAACCACATACTGTCATCAACACTCAAACGTGCTTCCGTCAGTGCTGAAATTATAAATTGCCTCTGCTATGTGTGCCCGGAACTGCTTAATTGCGTTGTTAGACATGCTCCTATCCGCCGAATTGGTGAGCCGATTTTCCATGCTTTTTAAAGCAAGGGGGCCGCAACTCACACTGTCGTTCTGTTATAGCTTGTTGGCCCCTTTACGTGGGAAGGAAAGAGGCCATTCTTTGAATTTGGGGGACCCCGGATTGTGGGTATAGTACTCAATGTGCTTCAGCAAATGGGGAAGAATTATACCGAGTGGTTTGAATGCTTGCACTCTGAGATCTATCAGATGATCCTCATTCTTGTGCTCGTTCGAATCCCACAACATCATTGTGCAATTTTTGAGATCTATTTCGACCACAACCCAATGATCGGGCAAATTGCACAAGAGGACCAACTGCAACATTGATTGAGAAGGAATTATCATGCATTTCATTAAACATAAAAAAAGGAAACCAACCCCTATATATGATGTTGGAAAGATTCCAAACTCAATCAGAAAATATACATAGAACATGAATGGGACTAATGGGACTAATTGGTGTCAATAGTACCGTTAGGCCCATCTTTGGATACCCAATTCAAAAATGATGACATTCACATCAAATAGACCCATTACACCCATTTTTGGCCACCGAATCTAGATGTTTTATTATGAATCAAAGTATGATTGTTTTTTCCAAACCCAAATTTGCATAATAAACCCATCTCTCACCCTAAGTAGTCATAATAGACCCCACTCTTCCCGACTAATCCAGACTGCAAAATATGAATAAAAGCATGATGCCAAACTGATAATCACCATATTGAATAATTCATACCTTATCAGCTTCTATCCACTTCTTCAGCCCACCCCATTCAGGGAACAGACCCTCTGCATACTGTACTAGATGTTCAAGTTCATCTACCGGCACCACCACCTCCGAGTCTGCATCAGGCTTCAATCCTTTTGGTTGTTCCACCGATTTCTGTAATTATATGCGAGTGGTAGATTATTGATTAATTTTATTACATTTTTTACTTTTAGTGTTGAGAATTCAAATATTTTTACCATGAAATAGAGACAGATCAGAATAATCCTTGGATTTATATCCTTCTTCACTTTTGCCATAGCTGGATCCTTGGCTAGAGTGGCCACATATGGTTCCATGTAGTGATTCTCCATCATTTTATCCTCCAGTTGAATGTGCTCAAAGTAATCTTTGCCAATAGGATATGGCAAGCCGACATTCCTCCTGAAAATCAATTCATAACTGATTAAAAATCCATAATTGCAAAGAGAAAAAAATGTAATAATAAGTACAATTTATAATTATTTCTCATCATCATCCTTGTTCATGAATACCTTGAAGTTGGTGCCTTTTTTTTCCATGGGCCTGAATGGACTTCGGAGCACTACTGCTGGGAATTTCTTTCAAACTGGGCGGACTGGGATGTCTTCTACAACGGTGTGTACTGCTGATGATTCAACATTTGTTGGAGTGTTGGGTATGGAGTTCCTTGACTTTCTCCAAACACATCTTCTTGTGTCATCACATTCCCATCATGAGCTTCTTCTATCTCCTGTGTAGTGGCTGTTTGGCTGTCACTTAATATGGGCTCATACCTATGTTCAGCTCTCTGTTCATCCCTATTTTTTGCTCTATGTTCATCCCTATTTCCAGCTTTCTTTTATTATAAGGAAAAGATTATTAAACATAATTAGAAGGTTAGAATGGCCAAAAACTTATTAATCTACTTGGGACTAATGGTACTATTCATAATCAATAGTACCATTAGTCCTAAAAACAAAAATGTAATTTTTATGTACTCACCGAATGCTCATCTCTGGCTCTTCCCTTATCCAGTATGTAATCTCCCAACATCTTAACAAACGCTTCACAAAGCAATTCACCCTTCAGTTTCTTCACGACACGGTCACTTATCTCCTCAATATCTCTTTCTCTCTTCTCAGCAGCTCGTCTTTGAGATTCTTCCTCCCTGCTTGCAGTTCCTCTAGCCATTGCTAACACAGCCGCAACCTCTCGAGCTTGCTTATCTCCATCATTTTCTTCATCACCAGCCCCAATGTTTGATGTCCCTAATTGTTCTGTGCCCATGTTTGATGGCTCTGATTGTTCTGAATCATCATTGTTAATCTCTATTTCGGCTATCCTTCGGGCTCTGTTTTTCTCAAAATCGGGTTCGTATGTGAATTTGAAAAAGTTACCATCCGGCTCCTACGACTGCCAATAATCTGTATTCAACTCATGCTCAGTAGGTCTTAACACACCATGCAGCTGCAAATTAAGATTGATAGCTTCCATTAATATTATAATTATGTGATCAAAAAAATGATATCAGAACCAGTTGGGACTAATGAGACTATTCAATTCTAAGAATCCTATTAGTCCCATCTATAAACAAATAAAAAAAGCTTTTACACTATACCCGGGTGATATCGATTATCGCATATGATGTACGGTAGGTATACAACAAACCACGCGGTTCTCCCTCCTCAAAATCATGTCGCAATCCTCCAATATTCATTCCCAACTCAGGGAATGCATTGAAGATCAATCCTAAGCACAATGCAAATAAATAAAATTTGTATTAGAACTAGAAATAATTAGCACAATGCAAATGAAATTTGTATTGATATTGGCATACCAGAAAAGCCAGAGTATTGGCATGTATTTGGTATGAGAGGGACCCCTGTGGGAAATTGTCCCACTGCTCAGTATCCTCAACCAATATCCAAATCCAATCGGGTATTTTCCACATGTTGGGATTGTGCCCCAACACTACCTTCGCAGCTATGATGACCTTGCACAGCTTTACACAATCTTCGGCATTTCCAACGTCATAGTCGTCACTGGTGAAGAGCTCCCACAAACTCTTGGTAGTCTTCCTCTCATTGTTGAATCTTCTCGTGTAGAGGGAGGTTTCCGGTATGTCATGATCTATATAGGGATTGAACTCGCTTACTCCAAACTTCAAACCATAAATGAGGGCAAACTCTACCCTCGAGAATCTAACAATTTGATCATCGATTTGGAACCACAATGAATTGGGGTGAGGATCTGGTTTACCCACTACTTACCTTGATACTAGGTAGTGGATGCACTTCTGTGATTGGCTTATGGTGTTGCTGTACTTCCAGTACATGCCAAATGCAGAGTTTTTGAAAGCTTCAACGGCATCTTGTCCACATGATTCTAGCTTCGACTTAATGTCTTTAAACATTTCCTTGTTCATTGTGAGTTGTAGCTTATAATATACTCCAATCATCGATTCTCTTTGATATGTCCAATCGACCTAATACAACACAAAATAGGGTAGTGTTAGGAAGAAATTCATGATCCAGAACAAGAGGCAAAACCCTAATCATATATAGGACTGATGGGACTATCAGCACTGAATAGTCCCATAGTCCCATATTCAGCAATTCATTGCGGTTCATAAAATCAACATACGAAGCATGATTTTCATTTCAAAAGAAATCCATTAGGAACATTTGTATGCATTATCACAACACAATATAGCAACCAAACTAGAGGCAAAACCTTAAATCATAAAATAGGTCTAACGGTACTATATGCACAGATTAGTCCCATAGTCCCAATTTCATCAATCAATTCAACAAAAATCATGATTCCAATTAATAATCAGGTTTAATCGATGGAAGTTCAACAAAAAATTATGATTAATCAAAAGAAATTGCACCTCTAGCTGCATGTTTGGGTTGATTTCGTCAGTGTCTTCCTCATCAGCTGCTTCTTCTTCGCCGGATTCGGCTTCTTCGTTGGCGTCTGTTTCTTCCTCAACGACGGCGTCGCTCTCAGCTCCGGACTCCTCATTGGCAGTGGCGCTCTCAGAGGGGGACTCCTCGCCGGTTGGGATGTATTTGTCGTCCGAAGCCATGGAGGCACTATACTAGGGTTGTGGCGGCGGCGGCAGAGAAGGGGAGGGATTGCAGCGCCGCTGACGGGGACGGGTTGCAGCGCCTGTGAGGGGAGGGAGTGGAGGAATCGTCGGCAGTTTTTGGGAGAGGAACTGAGAAGTGAAAACTACGAAATGAATCGAAAGGTCCCCCCGCCTGCTTCTTTTTCTTCAATTTCAAATTAGGGGTATTTTGGGAAGGTATTGTAATATAAGGCCTCAATTTGACATTATTTGACATTTTTAACTTGTTGGACATTATTTGACAATGTTTAACTTTTATGGACATTTGTATGCATTAACACTAAAAAAATCTACAATTGAATTTATATTTTTCTTTTTTATTTATTTTTTGAATTACAAGAAATCTAAAAAAAAAGAAAAAGAAGATACTATGATTATAGGAAAAGAAATCGAAAAGATGTCATTTAGAGTGAGGTGGCAAAGAATATTCCACCTCACTTCGCCGGTGATTCGAGTAATTGTTCTTGCAACCGAAAAATAAAAGACGAGATTTTTTTTTTTTAAACTATTAAAAGTTTAGGACCTTTTACAAAATAAGTTAAATCAAGGTAAAATTGTAGAAAGTTGGAGCCATAAACTATGTGTTTTATATAATTAAATTTTATTACATTTTAGAATTATAAAACTATATTATATTATTCAATAAATTTAATTTTTTTAGTCATACTTCTAACAGCTACAAATTGACAAAGACAAAAGTCACAAGATATAATATGAAGTAGAACAGAAAAATCAAACTATAAATATATGCTTGAAATATTAAATTACTATTAGAAGCAAATTACATATTTAATTAACGGTGCCAAATTTTTACCATATATGGACAATCAAAAATTTTCTAAGAACTTCATGAGCTTTTCTATTTTGAAAAAATAGTCGTTCATCAAACGCTCTCCTCAATCTCGATTTGTCGCTCACAGTTCATTCTCCTTGCTCTACGAGAAGGATCTCAAATTCTAAGGCTGGAATAGTTTAGTAACATATTCTCGATGATTTGATCATTATGACGATTTTCATGAGCAATTTATTCTTCACTTTGATTAAAGTGAATCTGAACTTGAATCCGAATCTAATGATATATATCATCATTTTGAAACATTTGTGAAGTGAAGTGTCTATATGGTTGAAAGCAAGCAAGAAAGAGATCAATGCGAATGAGTTTTGAGTGTTCATCACAATACTTCCGAACAATATATACTACTCCCTCCGTTAGGGGTGCTAACCGGTCCGGTTCCGAATACCCGGAATAAGAAATCCGGGTACCCGGTACTGGTATTTCTCAAATTTTAGGAACCGAATTGGACTTATCCGGTTCCCAATTCGGTACCAGTTCGGTTCCGATTTTACCGGATTACCGCTTAAGGAGCCAATTTTTATTAAAAAAATTCAAAATGTATTATTGTTATTTTTTTTTTTGGGAAAGCCTAATACAAATTTACAAGACAATTCAACATATTAAAAAAAAAACAAAAACAAAATCACTAAACTCTATTTTTAATACAAATGAACATAAATAACACAAATATAGATAAGTCCAAACTCATAATTTCACAAACAAACAACAATATATAAATTACTTGTTATAGGAATTTGGAATTTTAATTGTTATAAGTTACAAAATTAATTATATAATTTTTATATAATGTAAATTTATATAAAAATATTAAATATTATTATTTTAACCGGTACTTGGTTCGGTACTGGTTACCCGGGTATCGGAATTATACATGGGCATTGGTACGGGTTACCGGACTAGAACAGGAATATCCAGTACTTGGTACTCCGGTTCTCGGTTCGATACCGGTTCAGTACCGGTTTTCCCGGATTACCGGAAATCAATTAGCACATCAACCCTCCGTCTCACTTCAGTAGTCCTGTTGCTTTTCGGCACGAGATTTTAAGGGAGTGTGTTTAGAAAATAAGTGTAGTGTTTAATATTTTAATGCAAATTTCATTATATTAAAACTAGAGCATCATAAATACATAAAAATATATTGATGTGTGATCTTAAATAAAATATCCCATCAAGTGTTGGGGGTTGTATATAGCTAAAGCAAAAACGTGTTTTAGTATATATGACATGTATTCCACTGGTAACAATCACCTATCTGAATAAATATATTAATAAGAATAAGCCCTATATCTCATGTTTTAGAACACGTGGACGGCTCGGGTGTCAGGGAGATCACGCAGCGTTCGACAATAATTATGAGATATAAACAGTGTCACAGTCGAGATAGCTTGGGAAAACTATCGGTTTAGACTGCAACATAACGGTAGTGGCGGGTCTCAGTCGCTAGTTATGTTGGTACGGTGGAACGTATTGACAGGATCGAGTGAGATAAGGTTCTTCTGATACTGACCCTAGCAATAGGTGAAGAACTAGAGATCTCGGGATTTAGAGATATGATCTTAATCTCGATATGCTATTAGAGATATATGTGTTGATCACTGTTACTTTGACTTGTATAGCTAAGGGTCTATCGCAGCATCCCTGATGACTTGCATCTTGGGTAACATGAGGGCACATAGTATGTCTAATTAGTTATATCGAGACACCATGTCCGTATTAGGTTGAGAGATATCCCCTCAGGGAGTTCACAAGGTTTATTATACCAAGTCATGCATGCTGATTAAGTTCAGGTATAATAATAAGGGGTGAACGGGTACTACTTAAGGAGAATAAGATGTTAATTAATTATGAGCAGTCAGAGGAGCTCTAATTAATTAATGGATATCGGAGTCATTAAACACGGGGATAGCTCTAAATAAAGTATCAGCCTCAATCTACAAATTGGGACAGAGCGGTGATTCAGTTGTGATTCTTTAGTGGAATGCATCACAGCTCTAATGAAATAAATGTTCTGGGTTGATCATGGTTATTTCATTAGGTAAGGCTAAACTCTGTCTGGTACATAGATCCCTGGGGTGGCCCAAGAGCTCTTCAGGAAGGAATTCAAGGTATTATTGAGGGATATCAGTTTTGGACTGAAAAGAGGCATTATGGGCTTGAGCTCATTAATGTGGCGCCTACTGAAGTGTAAGGGATGCCAGTTTCCTCTTTTAGTGTCCATCTGATCTCAATAATTGTACTCTGGTTAATTATATAATTATGGAATAAATTAATATCTAATTAATTAAGATTTATTCTTAATTAAGGAATTAGATAATTAATTTAATAATTATATATATTATTTTCCTTATAATAATTAGGATTAATTCTAATTATATTTAATTAGAATTTGTTCCAGTAATTATTAACTAAACCGGGCTTTAATTAATTAAAGCCGGTGACTTAGTGCAAGGAAGTAGGCGCCTACTCTCCTTATAAATAAGGAGGAGGAGATTCTAAAGACCTAAGTTTTTGAGAGTGTAATCGGCGCCCACACTAGCAGAGGAAGAGTTCCTGGTTCCAAAGTTCCTAGACGCCCACACAGTCGAAGAACTTCGAGGAAAGGGATCACACCTCAGTAATCTAGACCTGTAGATTACTCTGTCGGCACAGATCTGAGGTATAACATTCTAAACTCGATTATATGATTTAGTTGCATTTAAATTATCACATCCAATTCGAAGATCCTGTGGGAAAAAGGAATGCTTTCAAGCAGCAGTTCCAACAACTGGTATCAGAGCCACGGTTCTAGAATTGGCTCTGTGATAATTGGATTAAATGTATGTTCATGCATTCGAGTCAATTATGCTATAAACTGTGTATGCTGCTGTCCAGGAACAACGTGTGTTGTTTTTGATCCCGTTGTATTCGGTTTTTCGTGTTATTTTCAAATCGGTGAGAAATAAGGTACCGGTTAGAATAGGATTCATTTTTCTGTAAATTTTTCCATGTATTTTTCAATTTGGTATTGTAATTGCTGGAAATCGGAGTTGGCAAATCGAAGAACGAGGCACGAGAATAGAGGAGACGGCGACGACACGCGTGGAAGTGCGTGTCACACACGTGCCTGAGCTGACGACGGCTGCGGCTGTTTCAGGCTGCGATTCAGCACACGGCCTCCGTCGTTCACGACGGCTAGCCCTAGGGTTTAAACCCTAGGCGAAAGCGGCGTCGGAACGGGGACGGTGGGGCAGAATCGGCGGCGGGAGACGGTGGTTGGCGGCGGCTAGGGTCGAAACCCTTAGGGTTTCAACCAAACCCCATGCTCGCCGCTACAACGTCGTCGGAGGAGGAGCTGGGCATGCGGTCTTCAGTGGACGGAGACGTGGGCGAAGACAGGGGCGGCTACGGCGGCGGCGGAAACGGACGACGGCGGCAGCGGTTAGGGTTCCGCTGTGTGACCGCCGTCGAGGGTTTCAGCCCCAACTGCTGTGGCTGCTGCTGCATTTTTGGGCCACATGCTGATGATGGTGGCGGCTACAAAGCTCGGCGGTGATGACGGACAGGCGGAGGTAGCGGTAGATCCGGCAACAGCGGAGGAGACGGGTGGCGGCGAAAGTTTTTCCGCGCGCAGCCCTAATTCCGACTGTTGCGGCTACAGTGGGCTGCTGCGGCTGCTAGATGCTGGTGCGGCTTCTCGGCGAGGCACGGGAGCTCTGCCGGAGCAGTGGGAGCTCACGGCGTCGGTGGTGGCTGGACGTTGCAGCAGCCATGGCGACGAGCGGCGATGAAACTTATCCGCGCGTGGACTCGTCGTCTGTTGTAGTTGTTCCAGCTACTGTTGTGCGTGATGGTTCGAGCCCGGCATCTCTATGGTGCCGGGCAGCTCGTCCATTGGGCGGTGGTTCGTTGGCGGAGGTGCTGCAGCGGCGTCGGAGGTTTAAAGCTCGAGGACGAAGACGACGATGATGATGGTGATTTTTAGAGGTCGGGCTGGGATGCCGGACTGGGCTCGGGCCGGGCTGCAAGGGACGCAGCTGGCCCGTTCGCCCAGCCCACACGCGATCCGACCCGATCCGGCCTGTTTGACGCGTACGACGACGGCGCGTGCAATGCACGCGCGTACGTCGTCGTGACACATGTCGGTGACGTGGTAAGCGAACGAGGGATGTTCGTTTTTTCAACGAACGGTCCTCGTCGTTCAACGAGGGCTAAGGTTTTCCGAAACTTTAGTGTGATCGTTGACGGTTAGGTTTTCGTAACCTAATTCGTTTCAAAAATCATTCGTCTCGTCTCATTTTGGAAATAGGGAATTCCGCGCCCTAATTCCATTTCGAGCTATTGCCAATTATGGAAGGTGGACTTGAAGACCAAGTGAAGACTTTCCAAGACCGAAGCTTGTTTCGGATTTTAATTAATTAAATTGTAATAGATAGGTTTTATCTTTCCCGGTCGGCAACCTATTTATTTATTTTAATTAATTATGCATGCTGTGGATGGTTTAAATTACGCAATGTGATGAAAGCATGTTTTGCATGTTATTGTTGCTTTTATCAAATGCGTAATAGAAACGAACATGCCTAAGGTGTCATAGCATGGATTTATGATTTCAAAAGCGAGCATGTTTTATTACTTGCGCTTAGAAATCATACGGTAGGACTTAATTGTCAACGTGCTTCGTATATCGCATAAAACCCTTTGAAAATTAAAAGACTAAGCGGTAAAATCAATTAGTTTTAATTAATTAATTGGGGACCTCCATATTTGGTTTTAGACGAAGTCAAGGATTAGAATCGTATAGACGTCCACCTACATGGCCTACACGATCTCGATCCCCTTGCCCGTATATTCGTCGGTAAAATTTCTCAATAACTTAGAATATTCTTTAGGAGAGTGGGAGTTGTACGAGTAAACATCCACCCTACGTGGCTTGCACGTACAGGCTCTAACTCGGTCCTTAGTGGAAATTTTAAGAGAGATAATCTAAGTGGGTGTCTACAATACCGGCACAATTCTCATTTTCTGTGCTATCTTGTAGATAAACTCGGTTAGGTGAATAATATGGTTAAAGCTTAGCTACTAATTGATGAATCCTCCCTACGAGGTCACTTCTCAAAATAGTAGGGTCCGGTTAAGGTACGGGTTATTATTTCTTTAGTTCACAAGGGTCCATGTGATGATAAGAGAAATAAACAGGCTCTAGAAGTCATGGTCGAAAATTTCATGCTTGCCTGGTCGCCCTACGTGACTCAAGTATAAAATTTTTGGGCTACTCGTTTGTTGGTTCAATGTTATTTTGTCAAAGGGTTATAACATTGATAACATAAATTATTTTTATTAAATAAGTTGTTAACTGTCAACTTATGTTATTTGGTTTCAAATATGTCTATGGATCCTTTTCGCAATCAAGTTCTTAATTCCATTACCTCCTCTAAAATAGTACCTATGGATGTAAGAAACCGCATTCTGAGGTTCCAGACTTTTGGGAAAATATCCTCTAAGAAATATGAGGATAATTATGACATGGAACGTTATGTCATGGAATTTCGCGAGCTGTTTCAGACTTATGGGACATATGGCGCCACACTTTCTGGACAAGTGAAGTGTGACATTGTCTTGGCTTCTCTATCGACTTCTTTTACTGCTCTTCGCATGGAGATCATCAAATCTCAAGTCGACCATACTGATTTGGAAGCTCTTTTCGAAGAGCTCCTTGAAGTCGACAATGAGAGAAAGAAGGTGGTCATGTGGTCGAGAGAGGTAAAGAAGATATACGATAGGGTGAGGGCTAAAAGTGAAACGAGTCGTGATTCCGAAAAGGAACCTCTAAGGCAGAATAAGAAACAAAAGATGGATGAAGGTATGTCTCTAAATGTAACATGGTGAAACATATTAGCATTGGTTTAGTCCTTTATTGGACGGATTGAACTGGTGGATACTAATTATGTTTTGTTACATATTTTTCTTTGTAGGCGATGCCACAAAGGATGATGAGGCGGCTTCGAGTCCTGGTGTCAGCGAGCATTGATGGTTGATGCGGTTGCTGATTACTCGAAGACCTCTGTTTCTTTGTTTTATCTTTTGGTTTTGAGATAGATGTTTGGGATGATACATTACTTTACTGTTTTTCATTACATTGGTGCCAAGTTTTGGCGGTACATTTATTTTGAATTGGTTTGTGGATAATTTCGGTTTTAACATTTGTGTTAATTTGATTTTAACACTGGTTGTTAAATGTTTTTCATTCATGTGTTGAAGTAATTATCTAGTAACATGGAATATCTCAAATATGATTAGATAAATGTACTTGTTTCTTTGTTTCTCACCTCTTTTCTCATCTTGATTTGAAACATTACTAAACTATGTCAAGTATCTATAATTCTACCTTACAATTTGAGTATAAATTGGCATTATGACCGATTTTAACTCAAGTTGGATATAAGGGATATTTGTGTGTATTATATTGCAAATTAGTTGAATTAAGATTGGTGATAAGTTGGATTAGTAAAAGTTCCAATAAAAGATTAAAAGGATAAGGTGATGAAAAAGATCGTTATTGAACGAATGTTCAAAAATGATAGGATCATTCAAGGAATTTCAATAAGCCAAGAAGTACAAGAATGAATAGTCACAAGTATTCTGCACAAGGTCATCTTTATTGCAGTGGGAGTGTTTTTTGAAAGAGAACACTAAATCGTTAAGAAACGACCACGTAAACGTAAAAGTTTAAATGAGAAGGTTAAAGTAATTGATACGATCCATGTTAATTTGCAAGGTTCATTATTGGATTTAGATTCATGATGAAAAGTGCAAAGGAAGAACAAAGTTGATATGGAAAATATAGAAAAAGTTTTCTATATTTCTATATTAACACTTTTTGTACCTCATAAGTTACAGTCCAATATCTGTTTAAAGTCAATGGCTTTTGGCAGGAGATATTCGGATATAACGGTTATGTTGGAACAAATGTGTATCAATTAAGGACATTATTCTGAATGCTTGATAACTCTTGCGGAAATTTGAATAATAGGAGCATTTATGGAATGCCATGCATAAAATCAAGTTTTATGGAACGTGTCAATAAATGTTATAGTTCTCATGGTAATGAAGATGAAATGTGTGATTTTCTTGTACATTATGTGATAATATCACTAACTTAGGCAACATTGTGAAAGTATTATCAGACATAATGGTGGTGGTTATTCGGACAGTTTAAGACGCAGAATTTGAATAATGTAGGGTATATCCATAAGGATTGTATACATGATTCAAGTATTCTATGTAGGTTACTGTTC
Organism: Mentha longifolia; assembly: GCA_001642375.2. Taxonomy (NCBI): domain Eukaryota; kingdom Viridiplantae; phylum Streptophyta; class Magnoliopsida; order Lamiales; family Lamiaceae; genus Mentha; species Mentha longifolia. The sequence continues at coordinate 35,233,112 of CM038114.1, forward strand.
TAACTAGGTTATCGATATAAATTATATCGGAAAAGTGTCAGATATTTGTTATTGCTACGTGCAAGGTAACAAATATAGTTCATTAATGAACACGGATAATCGGGGAGTATGTTGGTAAATGAGGTAATCGACCTTAAATCTATGTGTTCACTTAGAGAGGAGAACCATACCTTGGAGAATCTCGGGACAGTAAAATGTTTATGAGAGTTCTTTCATGACAAGCTAAATTTGTAGTGGGAGCTACTAAAGCAGCTGTATGGTTGGAAACTTTACTTTGTGAAATGGTAGTAATCCTATCTTGCAAGAAATCTCATATGAGTTTTCAAGTGCAGAAGCAAGATTTACGGATTTGTCAAACTGGGAAAACACATAGGAGTACCGATTGGTTTATGTAACCATAAGGCGATATTGCGTGTATAAAGGAACATTAAAACATGAATGTTTATATGGCGGTTTATTCACTAAATTGAGTATGCCGGCACCTCGGAAGCACGTGGTGGGCAGTGTCTCAGTGATCCTCCCACGGTAAAATCTTTCAGTATAAGTGGGAGAAGATGTGAAATACAGTGATGCCATATAGTTTCCGATAGACACATGGGTATACTAAAAGTTTTTACTTTAGTATAAGTGAGAGATTGTTGGGGTTGTTGTATATAGCTAAAGCAAAAATATGTTTTAGTATATATGACATGTATTCCACTGGTAACAATCACCTATCTGAATAAATATATTAATAAGAATAAGCCCTATGTCTCATGTTTTAGAACACGTGGACGGCTCGGGTGTCAGGGAGATCACGCAGCGTTCGACAATAATTATGAGATATAAACAGTGTCATAGTCGAGATAGCTTGGGAAAACTATCGGTTTAGACTATAACATAACGGTAGTGGCGGGTCTCAGTCGCTAGTTATGGTGGTACGGTGGAACGTATTGACAGGATCGAGTGAGATAAGGTTCTTCTGATACTGACCCTAGCAATAGGTGAAGAACTAGAGATCTCGGGATTTAGAGATATGATCTAAATCTCGATATGCTATTAGAGATATATGTGTTGATCACTGTTACTTTGACTTGTATAGCTAAGGGTCTATCGTAGTATCCCTGATGACTTGCATCTTGGGTAACATGAGGGCACATAGTATGTCTAATTAGTTATATCGAGACACCATGTCCGTATTAGGTTGAGAGATATCCCCACAGGGAGTTTACAAGGTTTATTATACCAAGTCATGCATGCTGATTAAGTTTAGGTATAATAATAAGGGGTGAACGGGTACTACTTGAGGAGAATAAGATGTTAATTAATTATGAGCAGTCAGATGAGCTCTAATTAATTAATGGATATCGGAGTCATTAAACACGGGGATAGCTCTAAATAAAGTATCAGCCTCAATCTATAAATTGGGACAGAGCGGTGATTCAGTTGTGATTTTTTAGTAGAATGCATCACAGCTCTAATGAAATAAATGTTCTGGGTTGATCATGGTTATTTCATTAGGTAAGGCTAAACTCTGTCTGGTACATAGATCCCTGGGGTGGCCCAAGAGCTCTTAAGGAAAGGAATTCAAGGTATTATTGAGGGATATCAGTTTTGGACTGAAAAGAGGCATTATGGGCTTGAGCTCATTAATGTGGCGCCTACTGAAGTGTAAGGGACGCCAGTTTCCTCTTTTAGTGTCCATCTGATCTCAATAATTGTACTCTGGTTAATTATATACTTATGGAATAAATTAATATATAATTAATTAAGATTTATTCTTAATTAAGGAATTAGATAATTAATTTAATAATTATATATATTATTTTCCTTATAATAATTAGGATTAATTCTAATTATATTTAATTAGAATTTGTTCCAGTAATTATTAACTAAACCGGGCTTTAATTAATTAAAGCCGGTGACTTAGTCAAGGAAGTAGGCGCCTACTCTCCTTATAAATAAGGAGGAGGAGATTCTAAAGACCTAAGTTTTTGAGAGTGTAATCGGCGCCCACACTAGCAGAGGAAGAGTTCCTGGTTCCAAAGTTCCTAGACGCCCACACAGTCGAAGAACTTCAAGGAAAGGGATCACACCTCAGTAATCTAGACCTGTAGATTACTCCGTCGGCACAGATCTGAGGTATAACATTCTAAACTCGATTATATGATTTAGTTGCATTTAAATTATCACATCCAATTCGAAGATCCTGTGGGAAAAAAGGAATGCTTTCAAGCAGCAGTTCCAACATCAAGACCTTTAATTTGGTATAAAAATCATAAAATTCGGAAAACAAACGAGCGAGTTATGATAAGTTAAACTTTACAATTTAGATTATATTGGGATACGTGCTGAGAGGTGATTAAATGATGTAACAATTAGTGGTCCATTTAATGGGCTAATTCTTTCCATTTTAGGAAGCATGACTACTGTAATGGGACAACTCAATATAGTATACATGACTATTGAAGTGGGACGGAGGGAGCAGAAGATTATAAAGAGAAAAAAAAGTTGAATTGAATAGACAACTCATTAGATAATTGAATCTAATAGGCATCCACTAGGCAATGCATGTAAAACTTCAGACAATGTAGCAATTATAGGATAATTGAATATTGCATGTCTGAATAATTGAACATCAAAGAAAAAGTAGTCTTCCAATTTGATAACTGATACTCCATCCATCCCCTATATTAGTGTGCATTGATTTTTTGTACGTATTTCAATGTGTCAAAAAATAAATGTTAAGATAATATTTGAGTCTCACTTGATATATTATATAATACACTATATTATTATGTAGTATAATATAATATATGAAGTGAGACTCAAATATTATTTTAACATCTATTTTTCAGCACATTGAAATACGTGCAAAAAGTCAATGCACACTAATATGGGGACGGAGGGAGTACATCTTTTGTGGCATAATTCTAATTTCTAAAGAAAAATCCATGCAAACCTATTCTTTCATAGATCCTAGTAAATGCTCATTTCAATACGAATAACAACTCCTATTAAAAGGTAATAATGTTTGAGTGTTCAAGTAGCATCTAATCAATGAATAATCAAATACTTTTCTTATTTTTATTTTTCTAAGTAGTGGATTCGCTTTCCACGATATGCTTCCTTGCAAGCTAAAACTCACTTATTCCCATTTTAGGGAAGTCATTTCCAACGACCTTTCATTTGATCGATGTTTATGTAGCAAATATCTTTTAGATTTTATGCTTGATTTGCGTGAAAATGTGTGTATATCAGTGACCAAAGTTCTCTCACACGCAAAATAATTTTTCTCCCCTTTTAATTTATGATTGAACTTCACCGGATGTAAAAATCTTGTTGAGATTCGGAAAAAAACTCATTGCTCTGATAATATTAGGAGTTTTGTTGATATTGAGAATTTGGATAGTTTGGAAAGTTAAGAAAAAGTTTGGATATTTTTGAGAATTTCGATGATTTTGGGAAGTTAGATAATCTTGAGAGTTTGGAAATTTTTGGGAGGTTAGATAATCTTCAGAGCTTGGATAATTTTGAGTGTTCGGAAAATAATTTAGATCGTTTTGATTCATATCAATATTGGTATATATCTATAGAAAATTTATAAGCATAAATTTTGGTATGATTGGTATGATTTTTCAATATAAAAAAATTATATTATCATCCCGTTAATATGGACTAATCAAGAAATGACAAATCGTGTTGAGGTTGCTGCATCCACCCGATTGTTCTTTTTATTTTGTTTTTCTAACATTTTTTCTTTTTGTCCCTAATGTACGACTTGTGACCATTGTCACCCACGAAAGAAGTCTAAAAAACTTACATAAAGCAGAACATACCTTGCTACTACTTCGCATTCTAATAAATGAGTAAAGATAAATTGTAAATAAAGTATCATATGACATTTACAATGAAAAAAAAAATGTATAACAAACATCCAGTGCATCACGATTCAATTACTATCACATATTACATAACTCAAAAGCATCTCATAATTTCTATCAATAGTAAGTTTATGTAGTTCTCTTGGTTCGCTCAATTTATTATTTTTCCCATCCGTTTTTCAAAAAACTCAAAACACATGAAAAATAGGTCATAGCAATCACCCTACTCATCAAAAAAAAAAAAAAAAAAACAGAAAAAAGAAAAAGAAGAAGCTAAGAATCACCCTAACAATTTTAATTAGTTTACTTATATCTCATATTTGACTTGGACAGTTGCATCCACTACAACTACATCAACTACAACACTTTAATTCTTTTTTAAAAAAATACTATAATTATGTTGTAATTGCACTTTAATACATAAATTAATCTAGTCGTGGTAGCTAATTCAAGAAGCTTAATACATAAATTAATAGAGTTTGGTGGAAATGATAAGTCATTTTCAAGAAGAAGTTGCATGTTACTACCAATTATTTTGGTGCCTTTTCTCACCACTAATGCTGCCTTAATCATTTTCTTACGGATCTTCTAAGTTACACCTTTTTCCCCCTTCACCTCTATGAACTTTTTATATTTTTGAAAGAACTTTATCACTTTTAGGAATCGATACGTGGGACGATTCTTTGGCTACTTACGAAGTAGTAAAATTTTATATTGATTGATGTATAATCAATCGATTATGACGTTTATCATCAAATGATTTAGATTAATACTCGAATAACTGTAACTAAGAAAAGTAGTGAATATTTTGTTTTTGACAAAAAAAATGATTTCATCCGTCCCATATTTCTTGACATAGTTTCTTGAATATATGCGAATGTAAAATAATAGAAACGTGTCAAAAAAAAAAAAAAAAAAACGGGACGAGGGGGAGAGAGTATATATTAAGCACAAGAGTAATGATAATGGGGAAGACCCTTCACAAACATCGGGAGCTCGACCCAAACATGATGAGAAGTTAAATTCTTTGAAAATCTAGATAGACAAATGTGTTTAATATGAAAACCATAATTAGCGACCAAAATTAAAGTAGATTTGTTATTTTCAATTACCGTAAAAGATATAACATCTACAATCATCTTATTATCGGTTCAAATCTCCACTCGTTCTAGGTCGAGTTCTTTGATCCAAAAAAGAGCCTCATAAACTCCAAAAGCTGCCCCTTCTTCAACGCATACATTCTACACAAGTAGCAACAAAGTCGCCAACAATCAGTTCGAACAATCATGCCAACCCCTATAGCATTTATATATATATATATATATATATATAATAGCAAAATAAAGGTCGATCAACCACAATTTTTCTTGATTATTTTGCTAAATTCTCATAATTTTGGCTAATTAATCAATATTTTAATATGATTAATACATATGTATATCTTTAATTAATAGTGTTAGGGAAAATATTAATATTACACTATAGCATTATATATAAATTATTTAATGCCTGCATAGTCTGGATTAAATAATTTATGCCTTCACAATTTGTTGTCACGCGTTGTGGATGATCACTATTTACCATCTCTTCTCTCCTTGGCCCGAAGTAGGAGCAGAAGCAGAAGCAAAAGCCAAAAGCCAATCCTTAGGCTATAAAATGATTAACGTCACACCTGAACCATGACTTTTATCAAGAGCATGTATAAAAGGCGTCGCTTATGCTAAATATGCAAAAGTGCTACTCTATTTCTGGGCAAGAAGACAGAAGCTCATAATATTCTCTAACTAACTTTTGGGACCATTCTACGTGGCATGTTCTCTGTAGGGGAAGGACCACAGTTTTTCCTGCATGAAAGTGTACTGTTCCGACGGGCACTCGAGATGCTGTCCCCAGATAAAAGACTAAATTATCCTTCATCCTCGCGAGGAAACCCGGTATTACCTCATTCTCTTTCAGTCTACAAATAGAGATGTTAACTTCATTCGTAAGGTATGTGATTCTTGAGAACTATCTATCTCCTTTATCACGCTAAGCTTTGCAAGTTTCTCTGAGGAATTGCAAGCTCACACACTCACCTATATTACACTTGTAGAGGTTATCTTCCTTAAGGGAACCTCGAATCTATTATACGCCGAGTCTGACTTGAGCGTCGGAGTCCCTTCCCCAGGATCCTCCCCCCAGGTCTTTTTTGCAGAGATCTGGAGCTCAAATTCAATGGAGAGAAGTCATTCTCTCTCGGTTGACAAGCAGTGACTGAAGTTGAAGGTTCGAAGGTGTTATCACCTCGCCTGCATAATATCCTTTATATATATGTTTAATTGTAGATCTTTAACCCAGATCCAACAGCTGGCACCGTCTGTGGGAAAATTCTTTTGAGTTGTGAGACGTTGATTTTCCCTACTCCGCTTTATAATTATGATTTTTCATAATTCTTTGAGATAATAATGAGCTAAACGCATGATATGCCTGCTCTTAAACTTTTGGTTGGTTATGATATATTGCTTGTTGCGAATGTATATCGTTTATTGATTTTGCATACCTTTCTTTTTCGAAGTTTGAAGAAGGAAGAATTTAAAGAGCGTGCTAATGTATTTCATTGGAACGGGATTCTACGATACCTGTTGATTTTTTGCTGAAATACTTTGTAGTAAGTTTTATTGGCAAAACTCCTTTTCATTCTTAGAAATATGAGAATGAATAGAATATAAGCCCTGGCAGAACCAGGTGGCACTCTCGAAATTTACACAGAAGCATAATTGAAATCATAAGCCCTTATTTCTGAATACGGCAAACTCGTAACAAAAGGCCTTAACCTAGTTATGTGCCTGAGTGGAGGAATATCTTATAAAAAGGGGTGGAAGAAGAAGGGTAAGACCCAACGAGAAAGGGCACTATATTCCAAGAAGAAACCCCTGAGAGAAACACACTCGAGTAAAATCCATGAAAAGCTGTAATGCTTATGGATATCATGCAGAAGCATAAGCAAGTTGTAATACTTGAAAGAATCGGGAGGATGAGGGGCAAAAGAGGGTGCTGAAGCCCCAGACCTCACCCCATTCTAAAAATGAAAGTTAAATACACGAAAAATGATTATGGATAGTAATCATAGGCATATACGAGCCATTAATGATCTCTTGCTTTTCTAAGAAAAAGTAAGGATGATTTATGATGTATGCGGAAGCATAACCATATACTTTTGTTTCTGCCAGAAGCAGAAGCATCAAATGGCGTCATCAGAAAATGCCATAATTCAAGGAGGTAATGAGCCTCAAGGAATTAACTCAACCCCACGTGACAACGAGGAAGCTTCCCTATTCGTTATTGCCACTACAGCGAATGCAGGAAGTAGCATCGAGCCTCACATGCCCGCCACTTGGGTAGACCAAATCAAGCTTTTGATGCAAGCTTCTCTGAAGGATGCCCTCAGTGAAGAGGGCATAATCATATCGAAAGGGTCCATCCCTCAAAGCAAGGCTGTTCATCCCCGCCTTGCAACCGAAGCAGGTCGAGAAAAAAGAGCATTTGCTTAGAAGCAAATAACTCAGAAATTAACACAAGCTCACCAGGATATCATTCCTGAGCTCACGCGCAAAAATGATAATCATGAACAAGTGGACGATTGTTTTACAGACTACGACACAGATGAAGAAAATGACCAAGCTTGTGGTCAAGAGCAAGAGCTGGAGCAAGAGCACAGAGATGAATCTCCAGATACAGTCATCAAGAAGCAGCAGAAGCAATTGCTCTTGCAACAAGAGCAGCTCACGAAGCTATCCAAGCAGTTGGAGAAATTGCAGAAGAGCATTCCCTCTCATGATAAGAGGGAAGAAAAGATGGAAGAATCTCAAAATTTGCTGGGAGAAAAAAGAAGAGGAGTTATGGTGCTCCCACGGGCTCTTTCGGCCTCTCGAAGGTTAATCCTGAATTCACCATTTTCACAAGAGATCCAGAAGGATCCGTTGCCTTCAAACTCAAACTTTAGGGCTGTCTCCTTTGAGTACAAAGGAGATACGGACCCTGAAGAGCATCTGATGAGATTTGAGAACTATTCTCAATTACATTAATATTCGGAGGGGGTAAAATGTAGGGTTTTCCTTACGACCCTAGCTGGACTGGTGCAGCAGTGGTTCACACAGCTGTCAGCCGAGTTAATCAGCTGCTTCGCTGATTTTCAGGAAATCTTCTTGAATCAGTATGCTAGCGCAAAGAAGCCATCCAGGAGCTCCTTCTGCTTGACGACCATCAAGCAGGAGCCCAACGAGACATTGCAAGAATACCTGAAGAGGTTCAATGATGCAGAACTAGAAATACCCAGATTAGAACCTGAGACAAAAACATTGACTTTTGTCAATGGGCTAAAGGGTTGAGTCTTTTTTGACTCTCTAGTCAAGGAAGAGCCAAGGAGCTTTGAAGATCTCTTGGCTAAGGCCGGGAGTGAAAGATTTGTCCCCGGGTCTACGAATCGTTAAAAGGCAGTCTGAAGCCGCTTTAGTGAAGAAAGATAAGAAGGAAGGAAAGAAACCTGCTGCTGAAAGCAGAAAACCAAGAGGAAGGGAAGAAAGAGCTTCTAAGCCTTTCACTCCTCTCACCTTGCCTCCTGCAGAACTATTAGAAATAGTTCTGCAGAAGCTAGGGGTCTATCGACCAGCAAGAGCTGGCGAGCCACCTCAAAATCAAAAGTCAGAAAAATTCTGCAGATTTCATAATGATTATGGTCATGATACCAATGACTGCCGTAATCTGAAGGCAGCAATTGAAAAGCTCATTCAGGAAGGGCATTTGCTGGAATACGTGCGTAAGGGGTATGATAACTCCCGAAAATATAAAGAAGATAAAGAAGAAGAGGGAGACCCTCGCAAGGGGAAAGGTCCCTGAATGGAGGATCCTTCACAGAAGAGAGGAACTATCACCATGATATATGGTGGGCCAACTGATGGAGACTCCAACAGAAGCAGGAAGGCTTTTGTCCGGAGAGCAGAAGCATTTGAACACTACAAAGTGTTCAAATTAGGGAAGGGTGTACCTCTCCCTGACATTACATTCAGAGATGAAGATGAGAGGGCATTGATCCAGCCCCACTGTGACGCCTTAGTGATCACAGCTGAAATTGAAAAATTCGATGTCCATAGGATATTCGTTGATACGGGCAGTTTTGTGAATATTATATTCAAGAAATGCTTCGATAAAATAGGAATCAAAGAACCATTAACACCGTTTGTAACGGCCTTACATGGTTTTACAGGAGCAAGTGTGTAACGACCCAGACCCCGGGCTATGAAAAAATAATTTAATGGTGGGGTTTGGGACGCTACTCAAGAGAATGACATAATTAAATAATTAAATTAGGACCTTGAACGCACCGAATATCCGCGTGTCCAATGTATGAAGACATTGGGACGCTCACCATAAGTTTGAGAATGAAAATCATGATAGGAGTTTAATACAAGAGTCATATTTATTCAATAGAATAGAGAAAATAGTCAATGTCTAAATAAACATAGCAGGTCGAATTATCAAGCGGAAAATGAGGAAGTAGGTAAAGGGAAATTTTAGCGAGAGTCCATAAGCATATTTTATTCCACGAAGAAAACAATTCACAAGCTAACCACCCCTCTTGCATGCTCGCCCCGCCTCCGGCTCCTTAACCTGAAAGCATTTGAAAATAATTTTGGGCTGAGTACTAGTGCACTCAGTGGGTTTCGCTCGCCCCTTTGTCAGTGAAAAAGGAGAAACTTTACTTTAAGAATTATGCATGCCCATAATCACATAACGTAGGAGTTTTAAAAAGGAAAGCCTCACCCTACGCATATGCAAAAACACTTTGGTTACCATACATAGATACTCGCGAGCTTCTTACTCATACGCCATACAGCCATAATTGGGGACCCGGCCGAGTCTGACCAATATGGACTTAAGTGCACTAACCTTGGTTTAAATCAACCAAGGCCCAATTGTTCATCGACATTCTGTCGCATCGTATGAGCTCCATAAGACATAAAAACTTTTGACATGCATAATCATACTTTCATACATATATACATAGGAGCTCACTAGCTCAAAAATACCGTACTGTAAATAGAAACCCACCTTGTCTTGTTCACGCCTCAACGAGTATCCGAATCGGTTGTTAGATCACAACCCTCCTTTGTTTGCCCTACAAGAGTAATCTAGGGCTAAGCTTTCACATAGTCATTTAAATTGCGCCTATACTTCCTAGATTCCATAGTTCCCTACTCCCCCGTTTAAGACGCACATAAACTCAATTATATATATAGCAACACGCAGTTGGGTAGCACATTTCGAGCATTTTTGAAGCATACACATGACCTCATACTTTCAATCACATAACCATGTTGCAAATATCCATGCTAAGCTAAAAGAGTTTTACATAGAAATTTAAACTAGCACATAGGGTTGCCACATATATGTCCACTCAAGTGATGCTCATATATTCATACTTTTTCATAGACCGTTAACCAATCGAACATACACATAAGTATAACATATTCTTTTCGAGCATCCCACATTTCAACAAGCATATGTGATTTCTTTAGAGAGAATAACGAAACATAATCTAAAATAAAGAGCTTCATTTACATAATACATACTTCTATTAACAAAAGATACGTATGGAAAACAAATAAACAAGTTCTAAAAGAATTGGTAATAAACCAACACCAAGAGAGGTATCACACTGCCCAAAACAACTTAGTTTCTTAAATCCACACGTTTTTCACGAGGTTGGATATTTTTGTTAGAAGAAAAGAGTATTTCATCAAAATCTGAAAAATCAGTACAGATTCACTTTTGGAGTACGGGAAAAATATTTATATTGCTTGAAAAATTCTGAAATTTAACACAGAGACTAAAGACACGAAAAATAACCATTCTGTAAAATTTGAAAATTTTTGGAAGAATATTTCTATTTAAAACGTATTTTACAAGACAGTGCAAGTGTGTTGTCTCGGGTAGAATTCTGCTGCGCCTAATAGTTTAGAAAGTTATAGCGAGTAATTGGCTTACAAAGAGAGTCCCAAATTTTTACACAATAAATTTAACATACTGTAGTTGATGTACAAAGAAAGAATCTCCAGAAAAAGTTGATTCTAAAATTAATTAAAAATCATAGGAGTTCAGTTCCAGATTCTGTGACAGATTGGTATATCTCAGAGAGTGGTCATTTTCACCAACAAAAACTCATCTACAAATCATGAAATAAATCACACATCATCCCAACATCATGTAGTTGCTATCGTGAAAAGTACTTGCATAAATAACCACCATAAAGTGTTCATAAAATTTCGACATGCTCACAACTTGCAGATTTTCACAGATTTGCATATATCTTAACCATTTAGCTTTTCCTCGATGATTTCTCTACGCCACTTCACAAACGACTCATGCACACATATTGACACATATTTAGACATAATATAGGTCATAGATGAAGATATTTTAAGAAGAAAAATCGTGTAGAAACCCCTTCCCCAAAGCTAACAAGAAGAGGGTTTTATTTGTCACTACCTTTAGGAGATCGAAGGAAAACAAAAGAGATCTTGTTCCAGCCCCTTTGGATTCGACTTAGATGGCTTGGTAGCTGTTAAGAGCTTGAAAAATGAGTACATGAAATTGGGTTTGAAGTGCAAGAAAGATGGGGGAAGGAGAGAAGAGAAGATGAATGAAAAATCATTGATTTTCTCACCTTTTCAACAATGGCTTTGCTTGTTTGAACAAAAGAGAAGATGAACTTTCTTTCTTCTTGAAGATGAGAGAAGTGAGGAGAGAAGATGTATGATTGTCTTGACAATGAAAGGGTGTCATGAATGGATGAATTATTAGAGAACTTAAGTGGCTTGCATGGAGAGGAGGTTGTGCACCTCTTGGCCAAGAAATTAACTCTTGACACATGTCAAATGTGTCTCCAAGAAGATCATCCCCAAATCTTTAGGAATGATCATTAGATTTATTAGTATGATCCTAGGCTAGTTAGTAAGGATTTTATTCTCTCCTACACTTGACACTTGTCACACATGCACAATTACTAAATATAATAATAATAATAATAATAATATAATAATAATAATAATAATAATATATTTTCTCTATATTGCCATGCATGCATGAATAATATATGTGTATTCACATATGGAACATAAATAAATAAAAAAAAAAATTCATGCAATCCACAAGTAATAATCTCACCAATTAAATTATGCATTAGCAATTCATGCTCAAAATAATCATTTATAAAGTAAATTATGGGGAGCGGAACTATAGAGTTCTAGATATAAGCCCGTAATTTCTAACATCGAAAATTCGGGGTATTACAAAGTGTGCTCCCATTGGGAGAAATCGAGCTCATGCTAACATTGGGAAATGATGTTAGGGTTGCCAAACCGGTAACATTCATAGTCTTGGATATAGAATCTTCATACAATGCTCTGCTGGGAAGGCCAACATTAAATGCTTTTCAAGTGGTGGGTTCCACTTACCATCTAAAAATGAAGTTCCCGGTGGGAACTCAAGTTGGAGAGGTACTTGGAGATCAAAAAAAGCTTCAAAAAGAAGCTACGTGCAACTAGTGAAAAAATGGGAAACCCGAAAAAGGGGAGTACCTGAAGGAGCAGAAGTAAATAGATGCTTCAACCCTGAAGACAAGAAAGCAAAGAAAGCAGAAGCTTTCGTAGAAGCATCAGCAAAAGCTCAAATGCTACCAGCAAAAGAGCTTCTGCATGTAGAGTTATTCGAAGGAAAGAGTGGTTTCACCACTCGAATCGGAACACAGATGAATCATGTAGAGATAGAAAGCATAATTGCCTGCTTAAGGCAAAATGATGATGTCTTTGCTTTCAGCAGCAAGGATCTGCTGGGAGTAGATCCATAAGTCGCCGTACATTCTTTGAATGTAGATCCACGTAGTAAAGCCTGTAAACCAAAAGCTCCGCCAATTTGGAGCGGAAAAGGAAGCAATTATCAAAGAAGAAGTGCAAAAACTTCTTGAAGCTGGGCATATTGTCTAAGTATAATTCCCAGAATGGATGTCTAATGCGGTCATGGTGCCAAAAAGAAGCTCTAGAAAGTGGTGAATGTGCATTAACTTTAGGGACTTGAATAAAGCATGCCCCAAAGATCATTATCCTTTACCAAGGATAGATGAGTTGGTGGATTCAACCTTGGGATGTCAGATGTTATCCATGATGGATGCATACCAAGGGTACTATCAGATTAAGATGGACCCGCTGGACATACCAAAAGCCACATTTGCTATATATGTGGGTACATATGGCTTCAAAAGCATGCCCTTCGGGTTGAAAAACGCTGGAGCCACGTATTAGAAAATGATGGACACAGTGTTTCGAAAGCAAATCGGGTAAAACATGGAAGTGTATGTCGATGACATGCTTGCTAAAAGCACTCTTGCTTCTGCTCATGTAGCAGATATGCAAGAGATTTTCGATACGACTCGCAGGTACAAGCTGAGGCTAAATACTGCCAAGTGCGCTTTTGGCGTGCAGTCAGGATAGTTTTTGGGAGTGAATCAAAAAAAAGTGAGAGCAGTCTTGGAGATGACTCCTCCACATAATGTTAGAGAAATATAGAGGCTGAACGGGAGAATTACGGCTCTTAGCCGCTTTATCTCCCGCTTGGTAGAAAGAAGCTTGCCTTTCTTCTAAATATTGAGAAAATGATCTACATTCGAATGGAGCAAAGAATGCCAACAAGCTTTTGAGGATTTGAAAAAGCATTTAGCAAGTTTACCATTGCTAAAGAGAATTTATATCTCTATTTGGCAGTAGGTGAAGAGTCCCTGAGCACAGTGCTTTTGAGGGAAGAAGGTGCACAACAAAAACCCATCTACTACGTGAACAAGATGCTCCAGGGGGTGGAAAGCAGATATGCCGATATCGAGAAGGCTGCTCTAGCCATCATGATATCCACGAGAAGGCTAAGGCCTTATATTTTATCACACAAGGTGGTGTTAAGAACAAATATCCCATTGAAGCAGGTGTTGGGAAAGCATGACTTATCAGGAAGAATGGTCAAGTGGGCTGTAGAGCTCAGTGAATATGATGTCGAGTTTGAGCCCCGAGCTGCTATCAAAGCACAAGCAATAGCAGATTTCATCCCAAAAACTGTGCGAGCCTCGCTCGATAGTGGAGAAGTCTGGAAAGCTTACATAGATGGATCTGTTACGAAAGACGGATCAGGAGCAGGGATCTACATACAGAAGCCAGATAGGCAAAAATTGCGTTTCACAATAAAATTTAATTTCCCTACTTCCAATAATGAGGCAGAATATGAAGCTTTGATAAGGGCTATGAGGATTTTGTTGGAGCTAGAAGCCACTGCTGTGATCATTTTTTATGATTCACAGTTGGTAACCCAGCAAGTGCTGGGTATATATGAGAAGAAAGAATAGCGGATGATCGCTTATGCTGCTCAGGCATAAAGTTTAAAAAAGAAGTTCCTAAACTTCGAAATAGTCCTAGATCCCACGAGAAGGGAATTTAGAGGCTGACAAGCTTGCAAGGATGGCAAGTTCCATTGAAGGAACTTGGTAAGGAGACATAGTATTTCTTAATGCTGAAGAAAAAACTTTGGCATTAGAAATATTGTGCATACAAGAAAACACCGACTGAAGGGTGCCTATTGTCAAAGCTTTGAGAGGTGGTGGTTTGCCTGCAGAAGCAAGAGCACCTCTTGAAGCAGAAGCATTGACAGAAGCAAGAGCTAAAGCTCCCTCAAAAGCCACCCTGGCAAGGTTCTGCTTGTTCGGTGGGCATTTATATCGAAGATCTTTTACGCACCCTTATCTAAGGTGCCTATCTAATCAGGAGGGAGAATACATTCTCTAAGAAATACATGAAGGATGTGGTGGAGCACATATTGGGTATAAAGACTTATCTCGAAAAGTCCTGTTGGCCGGCTACTTCTGGCCCACTCTTGACAAGGATGCGAAAGCCTTCGTCAAGAAATATCCAAACTGCCAGAAGCATGGGCATCTCCTCCATTCTCCCGCAGAGGAGTTAGAAATCATGCATTATCCTTGTCCTTTTGACAAGTGGGGAATAGATATAGTGGAAAAATTTCCCACTGCTCCAAGAGGAAGAGTATTCCTAATAGTAGCCATTGACTACTTCTCTAAATGGGTAGATGCAGAAGCAGTAGTGAAAAATGATGAAAAAGCCATCCGCAAATTCTTGTGGAAAAACATTTGATGTCGCTTTGGTGTGCCCAGAATACTTGTTTCTAACAATGGCACACAGTTCATAAGCCCCCCCATTCACGAGTGGTGCCAAGAAATAAAGATCGAGCAGCGCTTCGTATCGGTAGCACATCCACAAGCCAATGGGCAAGTGGAAGTGACTAATCGTACCATTGTAAATGGTATCAAAGCTCATTTAGAGAAGGCAAAAGGAAATTGGATAGACGAGCTCAGCTCGGTTCTATGGGCATATAGAACTGGGTCAAGAACAACTACAGGGGAATCTCCTTTCCGCTTAGTATACTGAACAGATGCAGTTATCCCTGTGGAGATCTCCGTAGATTCCCATCGTATTCTTAAATATGATGAGAATCAAAATTTGGGATTAATGAAGGAAAACCTAGATTTGGTGGAGGAAGTGAGAGACCAAGCCCTCGCAAGAATGGAAAAATACAAGCAGCAAGTGAGAGAGGCTTACAACAAACGAGTTAAAATTCGCAAATTTATCCAAGGGGACTTGGTGTTGAAGAGAGCAGATTCTCTCAAACCTACTGGAAAGTTGGATGCTAACTGGGAGGGCCCTTATGTGGTCAAAGCAGTTCTAGACGGAGGAGCGTATGAGCTCATAGATGCGGAAGGAAGGCCATTACCTAGGCCATGGAATATTTCTAACTTGAAGAAATATTAAGTCTGACAAGAAGTCGGGAGTTTTTCCTTTTTTAGATGAAAAGTTTACCGCTGGAAGCATTTTGATTATGTAATGGAGCGGGAAGTAGCCTGAAATTAAGTTTAATGAAAAAGGAGCATTTTTATCTTTGTAAGATATTTTGGTTTGATTAAAGTGAAATTATAATTCATCGAGTTTTATAAATTCACTTGAGGGGGGTATAGGGGCATACCCCGTATACCCTCGAGAGTATAGAAATACCCATTTTGTAAAAGCACAAAATGCAAAAATAGTGCGCAGAAGCACATGATGCAAAAGTAGTGCGCAGAAGCACAAAATGCAAAAATAGTGCGCAGAAGCACATGATGCAAAAGTAGTGCGCAGAAGCACGAAATGCAAAAATAGTGTGCAGAAGCACAAAATGAAAAAGTAATGTGTAGAAACACGAAATGCATAAAGTTGTGCGCAGAAGCACATAAGATAAAACCTATACGTAGAAGTACATAAAATAACTCCTGTGCACATAAGCACACGAAGTAAAAATTACGTACAAAAGAATGCCCAAAGTTGCATGTAAAAACATGTATGGTAAAATTACTTAGCAAAGAAACACTAGAAGCATGTCATGCAACATGGGAAAGTGAATAGGTTACCTAGTAATTATTTACTCAGGAATCCAAAAAGGAAGGACCTCATAAAAGTACTACCTTTACAAAGCAATAAAACATTGTATCCGGGAGCCGACCCCCATACCAGGCCCAAAAGAAAATTGCAAATATTTATCGGGAGCCAATCCCCACATCCCGGCCAAAGTATGAAATTGTTCGAAGGGAGCCAATCCCCTTACACGGCCCAAACTTTCCAACAACTTATATAAAGTTTAATTCAGGGCGCCGACCCTCATACGGCAAATATTGAAACTTCTTCATGAGGCTTCTTTATCAAAAGAAGAAGCCCCCTCATTACCTTGTTCGCAATCTTAAGCCCCGTCATCCCCGTCATCATTCTCTTCCTCCTCGATAGCGTCCTCCTCACTATTGATGGCCCCCTGTTTTGCTCCCCCTGTGGATGTCCCCGTAGCTAAGGCTGGCTACTGCTGAGATGCTTTTGCCTATGAGCATAAAGCAGAAAGAAACCCGGCATTAAGCACATTACCTCGTTATAGAGGGGCATACAAAACGAAGTGATAAAAGCATACTCACTTCAAGAAAGAGACATAAAGTCTCCACCCTTATGGCCCGGTTATCACTGAGTACGGGATAAACAGTGGGAGACCAAGGGAACTTCACCTCCTACCTAGGCATGGGACCCGTAAAGACCTCAGCGGCCTTGGATAACCACCCCATATACCAAGGGGTGCGGGGATCACCATGCACTTCGAGAGTGGGGGCTTTCGTCCCTATCTTTCGGTAGATATCTTCCACTTTCACCTCTGCAAAGTGTTCTGGCTCCTTGAGCTGCTTGCAAGTCTCCCTAGCTGCTGCTAAAACCCAAAAAGATAAGGGTTCGAGCATCCTAGGCAGAAACTAGGGAGAGTGCATTAAGGCCTCGGGGAGTTCGTTGATAATGATGTCCAGAAACGCTTGACTGGGAGGACTGTGTAAAACAGCCATGCGGCAAGCGTGGACCCCTTTTATATGCATCTCTTGGGAGGCATAAAACCTCCTCGTTTCCTCTCCGCAAGCCAAGCCTGCTTTCTCCCCAACGGCGTAAGCCTTGCTCTCAGCACGAGTGAGGTCATCCTTATACTTAAGCATCATATCAGTTTTTTCTTTGAGGAATTGCTGCGTCTGCTGAGTAAGCACATTAACCTCCTCTTGGAGGTCCTCTGCTCTCTTTGTAAGGGAAGAAGCCTCCATGTCAAAGGACTGCTTCTGCTCTTGTAGCATGAGCTTGAGGGCTTCTGCTTCTGCACGGCTGGATTGTGCAAGCTCTCCTTGAAGGGCCAGGGTCTGCTCTTGAAGTATCAGAACCTTGGCCTCTAGCTTGGTTATCTCCTCGCGGCAAGGGCTCAAACTAAGGCTCCTAAGGCCTTGATCTTTGCGAAATACCATGCTCTAGAAAGAATAATAAAAAATTAACACTTGACGAGTGTAACTTCCTTGAATGAAAAGGAATGGAGATAAGAGAAGTCTTATTTAAAGAATACCTTGGCCTCATGGTATTCGATCTACTCTTCGAGTTCGTTGGCAGAAAGAAGGCAAGCAGCCCACCAGTCCTCAAAGCGAGGAGCCAAATCCGTCAGCATGCGGCAAGAATTGCCGTCCATTTCTAAAACACCGGGGTGTTCTGGCTTGGTACGAGGAGCCATAATGTTAAGGCTTGTCAACACATCTCGGAGATCTTGCTCTGAGAAGTCAGCACCAAAGGGGTGAACCCCCTTCGGCTAGGAGGTGGAAGCGGAAGTGTGATGGCCAGCAACATCGACCCCCTAGACAGGAGTCTCTTGACCTTCTTGGTCATCCACTTCAATAACCTCCTTCTCTTGAAGGATGGAGGAAGCACGAGCAGAAGCGCGTGTGGAAACGCACCTTGAAGAGAATAGGGGGTGGAGGAAGCCCTGCCTCTCTTGGGAGGAGATGGTGTCATCTGGGAGAGGACTCTCTTGGAAGCACGTCGAGAGCGTTGAGAACGGTCGGAGAACGAACCTTAGTCTCCATATCTGGCGGCCATTAAAAATAAAACCCCAAACAATGTTACAATAGTAACAAAATGAAAGAAGTCAAGTGCCCCTACTTAAAAGGCATAACAATCAAAAATAATTGCTTATGCTTATGCATATGCTTATGACCAACCTGCGGCAGCAGGAGTCCCCAAGTTAGGGGACGCTCCTGCTGTTGTAGCAGAATCGGGAGGAGTCTAGGTCAACTGGTCGTCAGCGTGCGGAAAGGACTCCAGTTGGGCCAAGGTCAGAGAGTTGACCTGAGCACTGGAAGCTTCTGTACCTTCTGGTGTAGGGTACGAAGCAGAAGCACTCGAAGGAGCATGAGCAGAAACTCCTTGAACATTTTCCTCATCAGCAAAAGTATGGGGGAGTGCCCCATCTACTTCTGCTATTAGTCTCTCTCTCTCCGCCTTGTCGGAGGGGGATTCATCACCATCACCTGATAGGTATGCCCTCGCATACTTCTGCGCTGAAGCAACAAAGCTATCCATGAAATCCATTCTTGCATGTAGAGCGGGGAAAGTGATTAAAATTGACCATTTCATCGAAAGGTGAAAGAGAAGGGCATGAAGAACAAAAATCTTTACCCATGTCATCAACCCTATTTCATATATGAGAGGCCAAAATATGCCAAGGCACTCTCGGAAGTGGTAAATGGAACAACCATCTTATGCTCCTTGCCAAGAAAGAGTATAATGTTGTCCAACTTCCTACTAAGGGTATCAGGAAGAGTTTCTGGGCTAACTGGGAACTTATGCTTTTTAGGGTTCTCGATGAAAGGACTCATGTGGACAACCCATCTCCCCCCAGGCGGAGGGGTCACTACAAGCCAATCCTTTGGCCAATCTCTATCGGAAATAGTAATGTTTCCATAGATTTCGTGATGAGAAGTGGGGGTAAAATTAAGAACTTGCCCCTTGTATTGAACTATGTTCAATAGGAAAAAGAGTTTGGCTGTGTTGTCGATACCGAAGCATCGACAAATTATGTGAAAGAAAAGGGCCTTTCGAATGGCAAAAAGGCTCAACTGATTGAGGGGAATCTCATAGTGATGGGATAACTCCACTAAGAAAGGAGGGAGAGGAAAACGAAGGCCGGCCAGGATCTGGCCTCTCCAAAAAATAGCAGAAGGCAGGCTAATGTCTAAAAGTTTTTCCCCAGCCTTTGGGGATTTAAGAACATACCCTCCTAAGTTTCCTATTCTCTTTTCTAAATCCGTCATCTTTCCAGAAGTCATGGAAGATGCCGGATATTCAGCGAAGAGTGGTGGTGCCATTACTACCGCTAAAAGTATTAAAATACAAGTATAATATATATGCTTTGTATACAGATAAGAATAAAAACCCTCGAAGGGTGTGGGAGAGATACCTGCACAAGAAGAACTTGATGAAAAAAAATAAAGGTTGAGAAGATTAAAATCTTCGTCGCCAAAGAGCAAGTAAAGAGGAAAAGTTCCCCAACTTTATCTAAAAAAACAGTAATGGAGGAGAGACAAGCGAAGGAAATATTTATATTTTCTTAAATAAACCGCTCCTACTGAAAGATGTGGGATGAGTGACACGTGTCCCACTTACCTTGATCGCACGGTCAGGGTGACGAGGCGCTTCAACTGCCGCCTTATTCTTTCTCGGTCCTTGCAACCGTCCTATTAGCCTCAGGGGAAAAAGGCTGCATGCTTTTAAAAACCCTATGGAGAGAGAACAAAAGACAACTATTCAAATCTTTTGGATAGAGACGTGTTTGAAACTGCAAATCTTTTGCGTGAAGTTATAAGCAAAAAACTACTTTTGCTTATGACTATTATGAAATAATAAATGATACTCCTTTTCTAAAACAAGAAAAGAGTACCATTCTTGCTCCTGCTTCAACAGCAGATGCAAAAACTTGTATTTTTCTCTCTGAATTCATGATTCAGAGAAGGAAAATATAAAAAAAAAAAAAAGAGAGAGAAAGGGGGTACAATAAGTGTGTTGCACACTATTAATCCCTCAGATTGGTAAGCATCATGCTTCACAACAGAATCAGGGTAAGTAGAACAACCACCTTCTCATCATTGGGAAATTGTTCTCGAAAAAAAAAAAAAACGAAGAGAATAATGACATTATTCTCTCAAAATTGCGAAGATTCCCCTTGTGAAAAATCGTGAGTGTCTCTCTTAAGAGAACTCCGATTAAGGAAGCTAGAATCTTATAGGAAATAGTTCTTATCATTTCAGAAAAATGAATATTCTTTGCCCCAAAATCAGGGAAAGCCTTTGTGAAGTAGTCTTTATAAAAGATACTCAAAAGGACAAGAATAAGTGCTTACTTTGTAAGTATAGGATCTACTTTTGCTAGTGGCGAAATGAATCAACCCTATGTAAATCTCGCTGAAAATGCGAAAAATGAAAAAAAATGAAGAAGAGAGAGTATTTAAAGTAAAAGTTAGTGCGTCCTTTGGACGGCTTAGATTATGGGATCAATCCCAGATCTTACGGCATAAAATTAGAGACTCTTCATATCCTCCCGCCAATCAGCGCTGAGGTGATGTCATTCAACCACCTCGCTGCTATGGTGATATGGACGGAATTTCAACACTTCACTTCTCCTCTTTATCTCAAAAATAATAATAAATATTTTTGAGACTAAGGGGGTGAGTAGCTGTTAGGGAACATATTAATATAACCCTATAGCATTATATATATATATTATTTAATGCCTGCATAGCCTGGATTAAATAATTTATGCTTTCACAATTTGTTGCCACGCATCATGGATGATTACTATTTACTATCTCTTCTCTCCTTGGCCCGAAGTAGGAGCAGAAGCATAAGCATAAGCAAAAGCTAAAAGCTAATCCTTAAACTATAAAATGATTAACGTCACATCTGAACCATAACTCTTATCAAGAGCATGTATAAAAGGCGTCGCTTATGCTAAATATGCAAAAGTGCTACTCTATTTCTTAGCTACATTATAACAATTCTTTGGCAATGATTAGTCTTTAGGTGTATAAGAATTTTGAAGCTTCAAATCGTAAAAATAAATGGTTTATTACTCGTAAAGTTATCTAAAATTTTGATCAGCTCCAATACTGAATTTCCAAAAATAACGAACAAGAAATATCTCTAAAAATAATCAATAAAAAGAACTGAAACCAAAAGACTTCGTGTTTTTATGTTTCCATATTTTTTTAATTTAAAATATTTGTTTAGTTCCATTTTTTATAACTATTTCAGGCATTGCAAATTACTATTTAATTTTTTTGCATTGTTTTTTTATCCTCTTCGTAAATTCTTCTTGATTGAATGTTGTGGAATCATGTCTGACTTTGTAAATTTACTCATATTACAACAAAATATGAATATAAAATCCTTTAACAAAAACCAATAAAAAATATTATATTATAAAAAAATTCAATTAGTTAAAGCCGAAATATTTATTCTCGTCGAATTTCGACGGGCTATACACTAGTTAATATTAAGAGACGATAAATTAAGCTCAATTATTCTAAACATAGAAAAAATGGAAAAATTAAAAGGTCAATTATTTTATTAGTACTATTAATTTTGATTCGTTCAATTGAATTTGCTCCGAATCCATGTACAAGAGGCCCAAAACTCCTTCATTTTGAGCCGAATGAAAAGTGGGCCCATTAAGATGTCAGTTAAAATTCCAAACATCCACTCCATAAACCCTAACCATAAAAACCAATTCCCACCCTAAATTATTCCCCTCCCCTTCTATCGCCGTCGCATCCGCCGCCGTTCTTCCTAGTCCCAACCATGGTGGCCGCCGGCAAAAAGACGGTAGACCTTTCACTTTCTATCTCTATACGTGGTTGTGTATAATGCTATGTTTATATTATAGATTTATACATTTTATTGCTGATTTACTATTTCGATTAATGTATTGATGACGGAGAATTCTGATTCGATCGAAAAATGGAAAAAATGCAGAAGAAGACCCATGAGAGCATCAACAACAGGCTGGCTCTTGTGATGAAGAGTGGGAAGTTCACTCTTGGTTACAAGACCGTGCTCAAGACTCTCAGGAATTCCAAAGGTTTTTTCATTTTTGTTTGTTTTGGATTGGGTCATAATTGTTGTTTATTTTTTGCAAATATGTTTGCTTTTAATGAATTAGGGTTAAATTAATGATTGCAGGTAAATTGATATTGATATCAAACAACTGCCCACCACTGAGGAAGTCTGAGATTGAATACTATGCAATGCTTGCTAAAGTTGGTGTTCATCATTACAATGGGAGTGAGTTTCTTTCACATTGGCTTATATTCAAGAAGTAATGATCTTTGAATTCCAATGGATGTGTCTAGTTTTCTAAATTTTTGTATCAGCATTATGAGCTTTCATTTTGTTCATATTTTAGTTGAGGTTTATTGGCTTATATTCAAGAAGTAATGATCTTTGAATTCCAATGGATGTGTCTAGTTTTCTAAGTTCTTGTATCGGCATTATGAGCTTTTCTTGATTGTAGCTTTTATATGTTAATTTGTTGAAATTTTGAAGTCCTTTGCTGCTTAATGTTCAAGTTCTTCAAGCAATTTGTGTTGGATGTGGATGTTAGTTTCTTTCTGTTATTATGAAAAGAACGCTTTTATGAGATGATCAAGTGTGTAGTGATAGTATGTCTAGTCTACTACTAATATGCTTGAGCTTTTGTATTTGTCTAAAAACTGAAACTGAACAACCTAATGTCTAATATGCGAAGTCTTAAGTTATTTGATTCGATTCTGTAATTTTTTGAGACACTAGCAAAGTCCAAAAACAAATACATTTGATTCTGCGATGTATCTTTGCTTTATCATCTATTAGAGATAGACACTTGTGATCATTTTTTATTGAAACCATTATTAGAGAACACATTATATGTTCGGTATTTCTATCTAAGAGATGTACGCTTCGATTGATTACTATAACATTGGTTGGTTGCTCGATTCTTGTATACATCAATTTGTTTCCTTCTCTTTGTTGTACTCATGCTTCACTCTTTGCTTGCCTAATCCTTTTGATTATGGTTATTATTTTTTCGCATAGACAATGTTGATCTTGGGACTGCTTGTGGAAGGTATTTCCGTGTCTCGTGCCTCAGCATAGTTGATCCAGGTACAAAACCAACGCTATATTTCAGGACATTTCTTCAAGCAGAATCGAACACGAACACTTATTCTAGCTGAATAATGTAAACTCATACTCGACTCTGCCTTTTTTTTTTTCAGGTGACTCCGACATCATCAAATCTTTACCCGGAGATCATTGAAGAAAATAGTGATTGCAACCTCATCCCTATCTTGTTTGCTAAGATGCTTTGATTTTGAAATTTTGCACGCATGAGAAATTTGCAGTAGTTGAACCTAGTTTTGTTTTCTTTTCAACATCTTGGTTAAGGCTGGTTTAGCAAAATATAAGAGCGAATTTTTAAATTTGATATTAGTTGATTATCGTGTGCGTATTATAATCTTTTTCTTTCATAGCGCAATCTGCAATTGTGTCTGATCACACAAAAGATTGATTTTTCCCCATTTTAACTTTTGTCAGATGACTTTCTTGTTGATGTGTTGAAAAAATATCACATTCATATATGTTAGGAAATTGAAATTGCATCATATGTGGGGAAATTAGAATCTTAATAATCGTTAGACAAATCTGTCTTCCATATAAGTATAAAATTTGACAAAATTGGGATTTTTTTTTTTGACTTAATGTACAAAAATCAGACGCAACTAAAAATTATTATATATTTAAAGGTAGATTTTAAAGTTTGTGTTCAAAACCAAAGTTTTATGAAATGTATTTAGGGATAATTATTTCATCATAAGCTCAATCATGCTTATATAAGAAAATAGTCGCTAAATTTATAATTCGAAGAACTTATTAAAATTGAAAAAAAGGAGAAAAAAAAAGAAAAAAAAATCATGGTTTTATACGCTTTCACGATCTTAAAGAAAAAAAAGCAAATATTCATGGTAGAAATGTTCTTCTACTCACGGTGGGCACACCCACCGTTGATGTGGCAGTGCTATGTCATTAAATTTTTCAATGTGCCCACCGTTGATGTGGCAGTACTATGTCATTAAATTTTTTCAATATGCCCACCGTTGATGTGACAGTGCTATGTCATTAAATTTTTTCATTTAGGATTGAGTTTTTTTAGTAAAATTTAATTTTTATGATATACTACCTCCATCTCACCTATGTAGTCCCATTTGATAATGACACAAGAACCAAGGAAAATAGGATGTGTGGATATAATTGATTCTGAGGAGAGAGAATTAATTGTAGCCAAGTATTCTTTGCCATTTTAGGAAATGAGACTAATAAGTGAGACGGACCAAAACGGCAAATGAGACTAAATCAATGAGATGGAGGTAGTATATTTAAATTAATTTCCTTACTTATATATTAGTATACCCACAGTGGGTATTGGAGCATTCATCGTATTCATATTCATGGTCGTTGAAGAACCCTAAATAAAATCGTTATTAGAGTCGCTGCTAAGTGATTTTGCACTGCTCATGAGAAATTCTTAACATGGCTGCTCCAATTCTCCGGCGGGCAACAATTTCTTTCATCTCCGGCAATAATTCTTCCCTCCTGCGCAAATTCCACTTCTCTTTCTCTTTCTCTCTCTACTTCTCTACCCAGACGACAAAACCGCCATTAGAACCCCACACAGTTATCAAATTCTTAATCGACAACCACCACTTCTCTCCCAATGCAGCTGCGCATATCGCCTCCGTCGCTCGACTCAAATCCCACGAAAATGCAGATAACGCCGATTCAATCCTCTCATTCCTCAAACGAACTGGTTTCTCCGACACCCAATTGGAAAAAATCGTCAAAACCTTGCCCCGCCTCCTCTCCGCCAGCCTCGACGCCACAATTAAGCCCAAATTCGAGGTTCTTTCTCTTCAATATCCGTGCTGAAGAGCGTGCTCGGATCCACGGCGGCGGCGGCCAAATTCCTGATGGCCGCCGGTGGTTTCCAGTGCGATATGGATGCCATTTTCCTCTCCAACGTCGAGTTCCTGAAGAGCTGCGGCGTTTCGATGGAGCAGATCGTCGCCTTCACGAGCTGCGCTCCGATATTCCTGCACAAGCCGGAGAATCTGAGGAAACTCGTCGAGAAAGTGGACGCGATGGGGTTGGATCGGAGATCGAGGAACTTCATCCATGGCGTCCGAGTGGTTGGCTCAATGACGAACGAGAGCTGGGACGCAAAGGTGAAGACCCTACGCGATCTAGGATTCTCGGAGGAGGATGTGATGCGAGCGTTTAGGAACTCGCCAAAGGTGTTAAGTTCTTCGTCGGAGAAGATGAAGAGAATGGCTGAGGTTCTGCTCGGGACCGGGAAGTATGATGGCGCATCAATGGCGGCTGCGCCGTATGTTTTCCAGTACGATATTGAGAAGAGGATGAGGCCGAGGTTTCAAGTTTTGAGAGCGTTGGATGAGGAGAAGTTGATTCTGAAATGGCCTTCTCTTGCTTCTTTGACTGTGTTGAGTGATGCAAATTTCTACAAGAAATATGTGGCTCCTTATGCAGATGAAGTTGGTGAATTGTGGAGTAGAGTTAGCCAAAGAGGAAAGGTGAAAGCTTGAAGAAATTATTCATTATTCAATCTGGTAGATTTCGCTTTAACTTTGATCAACTTCAGTTTTTAGTGGCTCTTGCTTGAGGTATTACTGGTTAAATTGGCTCCTTGATGTATGATTATATTTTTAGTTTATGGATCATTATGTTAAATTGCTCTGTGTTGTGAATTTGTTGAATCCCTAATTTTGGTAAAAGAATGGTCTTTTCAATTTGTCATAAATTAAAGAAGAAAAGATGTAGTGTTGTTGAAGAGTGAAGACTAGAAAAATAAGTTACAGCTGGATCAACATATATATAGTAAAACTGTAAAAGCCAAATTGGTGGGGGAAAGAAAAATTAAATTAACTTCCTTATATAGAAAATTTGGATATACTACAGTACATATATATCTGTCTCATAACTCACCTCACCTTCTACCCACCTACCACTCTCTGTTGTAGTATTAACTTCATTTCTATTAAATCTGTTGAGGCCAAATCATATTCAGTTGCGATCTCCCTCTCCCCAGTTTCTCCACCTCGCCTTCCTTCCCCCCCTCTCTCTCTAACTCATTTAATTTTTTAATCAAATGATTTCTTTCCGGCGAAAGTCCTCCCTTCCTTTTGTTTTGGGTCTCAAGCACTGGCAAACTGAAATAGTCCCTGCTAACCTGATGAGCCGGGGTCCCGCACTGATGAGTCAAACCCGGAGTTGCAGCTGAGAGGTCCAATTATAAGATTGAGAGCCAAGAAGCTGCAAGCTATTTCCAGTGCATTGTCAGGAAGAAACTTGAAGATGAAAATGTTGTTGGACTTGAGCAGCCCCAGTTGGTGACCTTGACCAGTGTCCAAGACTGAAGTTGTGGAAGAGCCAAGTTTCGAACAAACCATTTTGGTTGTTTTATGTTATATTATAATTGGGCTTAGACTTTGTTTTTATTTAATTTAAGTAGTAAGCCCATAGTTATTATTTGCATTTTTGAGATTAGTAGCCCAATTGTATTCAAGGGCCTAGTTCGAATCCTAATGAGATTAGCCCTAGTTGTATTTAAGTTTTTGGAAAAACACTATTGAGGTAGACAACTTTGATTCAGAAATCATATTGATCGATTTGTCTCTACTCGTGCTTTGGTTCACGATTTCTCTTGTGTTCTAGGTAGAGTTCTTGAGTTGACATCTTTAGAACTTGAAATCAATTGTCTCGTTCGTGATATCCAGTCGTATCCGGGTTAGACAAGCCACGATGCTCCATAGACGCGTTTCGGATTCAAGTAGATCCGGGGTTCATTTTCGAGTAAGTTCTTCAATCTCTATTCTGTTTTCGATTCCATCCCACGCCCCCATCTTCAACGTCTCCACCACCACCTTCTTCCAACACCAAACCAACCCATACTCCATCCCAAACCCTTGCCCAGTCCAGATTTCCGTTTGTAAAACTATTGTTCCCGAATTTTAACCTAAATCGACCCAAAAGTCAGTCCCGTGCCAAATACCAAACCCCTCGTGCGAATTGGCTGATTTTTGGATATGTTGTTGCTGACTTCATTTTATAATTTGTGTTAAAATTTAAGCTTAATCGGAGTTAATTTGCTATAGTTTCTAATCGGGTTTCAATCTCGGATTTTTAGGGTTTTAGTTGATGTTTGTTCATTATCTTGTGTTGTGTTTTGTTCTGTTCCTTGGATTGAATCAACCTTGTTCGTTGACGTGTGTTTAAGTCCTTGCTTTCCGCGTATTCCTTGGTCATATAATAAATTTTGGCATCAGAGCCACGTTAGTTCTCGCTGGTCGTGGTTCAATCCAAATTGGTTTGACATTCTAGGGGCAAAAGAGATCGGCTAAAAAAAAAAAAAAGAGAACGAAAAAAAAAGAACGAAAAACAAGTTAAAAAAAAAAGAGAAAAGAAAAGAGTCGAAGCCCTAGAATTCGTGATTTTCTTAATTTGAATCTTGGTAATCTTATTTGCAGCTTGTTTATCTTCTTGAGTCGTGTGTTTTCATCATTGGGTAGGGTTGTTGTCCTTCGTCGACTATCGATTGGGGACGTCTTATTGCATTTTTATTTCGTATTCTTCAGAGTCAAGATTGTCGATTTTTGGTGGCTTTGATTTTCGGTATTCTTGTTTAATAGGGTCCGAATTTTGGGTCTCCAAGTTCTATTAGGAATTGGTTTTATTGCTTTCCTTATTTCTTTTGATTGTGGATAGTAGTTTCCTAGATAGGCTCAAATTTGTTTATGAATTTGAATTGAAATCTAGTAACAATTTTCCATCTGAAAGTCATTCGCATCCCTTCTTGTTTTCGGCCTTCCCTACCTATTCTCTTATACCCCCAAGCATCCTACAGCCCTACAGCTCTTGATATCGAAAATCCATCCTCCTTTCTGATATAATCCATCGTCGTCGGTAGAAGTTAAAACGGACGTCAAATTTGTTCTAGACCTCCGATTCTTCTCCATAATATCATTCCGGAAGCGGAACGACGTTCTGAGCAAGACGCACCGCTTTGCTGTGATATATAGGTACGGCAAGCCAAATTCCGCCGTTTACTAGTTCAAATCAGCCGTCGAACTTTTTCGGTTTTTCTGATTTTTAAAAATTTCATTTTTTTTGTCAAGCCCTCTTCTTCCTACACTCCCCATTGCCTACACTTACCATTACAGCCCTCTTTGTGGTCCCATTACTATCCGGTGATCCTCTGGAAGTCAAGTCCGAGCTCTTGACTAAAGATAAAGAGTTGACGACAGATTCTACCAAGGATTGGAGGATTAGAGACTATAGTAACTGCAAAATTGAGTGACATACACTAGTGATTTGAGTGATATATACGAGTGATTTGAGTGATCGTGAGATTGTGAGGATTTTGCTTGTTTTCTTTTACGTTTGCTCATTTTGCAAGTACCATGAAATCCGGAGACAGTTCCAAGAATCACGACAGCCCACCCAAGTCATCTACTACACCTCTTGAGATGTCCTCATCATCTCAACCGCCTTGGGATGCTAAGTATCACTTTGATGCTTTGGCACAACACTTTGAGAGGCGCAACCAATTACTGGAACAAAAGTTCGATGATACATTGGATAAAGTAATGGCGCAGTTCGAACGTCTCAACAATCGAGTAACATTACCTCCACCAATCAGAAATCCGCCTATCCAGCAAGATCCACCATTCAGACGACAATCTATCCACCGAGAGACACCACGTCGTCCCCAGCCCCAGCCAGTGTTTGAGCCTATTCCTGATGATCATGAAGAAGAATATGATGACTATAATGAGGAATCAGAGGTTGAATTTGAGTTTCCACAGAGACGTGACCGTCGATGTCCACCTCCACCTCCCAGGAATGATTTCTGCACCAACCAGTGCCGACACGGCGATACAGATAGCTTGTTGAACAACATCAAAACATGCATTCCAGAGTTTGAGGGGTTACATGATCTTGCTGTGTACCTCGGTTGGGAGATGAAAGTCAACAAGATCTTCGATTGTTATGACTTTCCTGAGTTGAAGAAGGTTCAGCTTGCTTCTTTGGAGTTCAGAGGATATGCAGCCTCATGGTGGGAAAATCAGCAAGAGAGAAGATGCCGTGATCGATATCCACCTATAGACACTTGGCAAGAGATGAAGGATGTCATGAGAGGACGTTTCATTCCAGTACACTATGAACGAGAGCTTGAGAAGAAGTTGAACATGATTAAACAAGGCACCCGTTCGATTGAGGAGTACCACAAGGAACTTAAGACGACTATGAACCGGGTCGGAAAGGAAGAGACATTGGTTGCCACAATCAACCGATACATTGAGGGATGAATCCAGACATTGCATGTGAAGTCGAGTTGAGGAACTTCACCAGCATTGAGGTTATGATTCACTATGCTTCCATCGTCGAACGACAGCTCAGAGAGGGACGTAGAAAATCATCCCAGTCGACACTAGCCCGGACACCGTGGACATCCACGCCGAGGGTAGCTCCTACACGTCCTCAGGGCCAGTCCACACAGCCCGTTTGTCGATTTGAGCAATCTGCTCCTTCATCCAGCCGCAGAACCGATTACAGCTTGCCTACACAGAATCGGACCCCTCCACCTCGACCTACCGCATCTAGCCAGCCTCAGTAAAATAGTACTCCAGGAAGAGCACGTGACATTCAGTGTCACAAGTGCAAAGGATGGGGACACTTTCAAGCCCAGTGTCCGAATCGCAGAGTCCTCATCATTACCGATCAGAATGAGTTAGAATCAGCTAGTGAAGATGAACTCGAAGATCCAGTTAAAGCAGAACAGTCCCTTGAATAGTCCCGTGAAGAGTCCATCGGCGTCGACGTCGAAGATGCTAAACCGAAGCTGACTTACCCTAGTCTTGTTTCCATTCGAGCTTTGAGCCTCTTTCGAGAAGAACAGAATAATCAGCGTGAAAACATCTTCTACACTCATTGTTCGGTTCTAGACAAGACATGCTCGATGATCATAGACAGTGGAAGCATTGTGAACGCCATCAGCCAGTATGCAATAAGGAAACTGAACCTGATTCCACAGAAATATCCCAAGCCTTACCGTCTACAATGGTTGTCTGACCGAGGCGAAATCAAAGTTGGATATCAGGTACATGTTACATTCTCGGTTGGTAGATATACCGACACTGTTTTATGTAACGTTATCTCTATGGATGCGGCACATATTTTGCTTGGTCGTCCTTGGTAGTTTGATAGGAAGGCGATACATGATGGATTCGCCAACACTTATGCCGTAACTAAGGATGGGCGGACCACCAGATTATAGCCATTGGCGCCTAAAGATGTTGCCGAAGACCAGAAGAGAATGCAAGAGAAGTTTAAGGAAGAGAAGAAGAAACGAGCCGAGAGTAAGCAGCCCGTCCAACCGGGGCAACCCACAGCCAAGTCCCAGCGTTCTAAGGGGACCTCGCCCACTAAGGCCACCCATGTCATCGCCTCTTCCACTTCCAATGCAACCAGCTCAGATACAGTACATCGGAATCTGTTCATTAGTGCCAAGGGAGTTCGGAAAGCCATTAAAGCAGGTAATACTATCGTTCTAGTTAATTTTAAGGCTCGTGATACTTCTGATATTGTTGTTCCTTCTATTTTACAGCTGTTGGTGGAGGCATTTAAAGATGTTTTCCCAGAAGAGATTCCTAGTGGTCTGCCGCCAATTCGAGGAATTGAGCACCAGATCGATTTTCAGCCGAGAGCAGTCCTCCTGAACAGACCAGCCTACCGGACCAGTCCTGAAGAGACGAAGGAGATTGACCGACAGGTCAAAGAGTTGCTGGAGAAGCAGCAAATTAGAGAGAGCTTGTCACCGTGCGCAGTGCTTATCATCCTCGTACCAAAGAAGAACAACGAATGACGCATGTGTATGGATTGCAAAGCTATCAATAAGATCACGGTAAAGTATCGTTTTCCCATTCCCAGGTTAGATGACATGTTAGATGAGTTATCTGGAGCGTCTGACTTTTCTAAAATTGATTTGCGTTCTGGTTATTTTCAAGTTAGGATGTCTAAAGGGGATGAGTGGAAAACAACATTTAAGACTAAGCATGGTTTGTAAGAGTGGCTTGTAATGCCTTTTGGACTTACTAATGCTCCTAGTACTTTTATGCGATTGATGAATCATGTGTTGTGTGATGTTATTGGGAAGTATGTTGTTGTTTACTTTGATGATATCCTTATCTATAGTATTTGTGTTCCTGAGCATGTTAGGCATCTTAGGCATGTTTTTGAGTTGTTGCGTGATGCTAAGTTGTATGCCAACCTGTCTAAGTGTTCCTTTTGCATGGATGAGGTTATTTTTCTTGGTTTTGTGGTTAGTAGTCGAGGTATAGAAGTTGATAGAGCTAAGGTGCGAGCTATTGAGGAATGGCCAACACCTAAGTCTAGTTCTGATGTTAGGTCTTTCCATGGTTTAACTGGATTTTATCGTCGCTTTGTGCATGATTTTTCATCTATTGCTGCACCGTTGACTGAGTTGAGTAGGAAAGACAAGAAGTTTGAGTGGGGCAAAGCCCAAGAGCATGCTTTTAATCTGTTGAAGTCGAAGTTATGTAATGCTCCTTTGTTGGTTTTGCCTGATTTTTCTAAGATGTTCGAGATTGAGTGTGATGCCTCTGGTATAGGCATTGGTGCTGTTTTGATGCAGGATAAGAAGCCGGTCGCCTATTTTAGTGAGAAGCTGAATGGAGCAGCTCTTAGGTACTCTACGTACGATAAGGAGTTGTATGCATTGAAGAGGTCTTTGGAGACTTGGCAGCATTATCTGAGACCGAAGGAGTTCATAATTCACACTGATCACGAATCATTGAAGCACTTGAAAGGGCAGCAGAATTTGAATTCGAGACATGCCAGATGGGTTGAATTCATTGAATCCTTCCCATATGTGATTAAGTACAAGAAAGGTAAGGAGAATGTGGTTGCTGGCGCACTTTCTCGCAGGTATACCTTATTTTCTGTGATGCATGCCCAGTGCTTAGGGTTAGAGAATTTGAAGAGTTTTTATGCATCTGATCCTTATTTTGGTGTTATTTTCGAGAATTGTCAGTCTAGATCTACATCTGTTGATTCCTTTTATGTGACTGATGGATTTCTATTTAAAGATGCAAAGTTGTGTGTTCCTACTTGTTCCATGCGAGATTTGCTTGTTTTAGAGTCTCATGCTGGTGGTCTGATGGGCCATTTTGGTGTTGCTAAGACTTTGAGTTTATTGCATGAGCATTTTTATTGGTCTCGCATGAAGAGAGATGTCGAGAGAATCTGTGCTAGATGTATTACATGTAGAAAGGCTAAATCTAGTTCTAATCCATTTGGTTTGTACACTCCACTACCTGCACCCTCTGCACCTTGGATTGACATTTCTATGGATTTTATTCTTGGTTTGCCTAGGTCTAAGACTGGCAAGGATTCTGTATTTGTGGTTGTAGACAGGTTCTCCAAAATGTCTCATTTCATTGCATGCAGACAGACTGATGATGCTGTTAATATTGCTAATTAGTTCTTTCGTGAAGTAGTTCGATTGCATGGCATGCCTAGGATTATTGTGTCTGATAGGGATTCTAGGTTTTTGGGATATTTTTGGCGTGTTCTTTGGGGAAAGTTAGGTACTAAACTTTTGTTTTCTACTGCATGTCATCCTCAGATTGATGGTCAGACTGAAGTAGTTAATAGGACTTTAGGTACTTTACTTCGTGCATTAGTGAAAAATAATTTGAAGTCTTAGGAATAGTGCTTACCTTTTCCTGAGTTTGCTTATAACCGTGTTGTGCATTCTTCCACTAATATGTCTCCGTTTGAGGTTGTGTATGAATTTATTCCTCTTACTCCTACAGATCTTATTCATTTGTTTATTGATCATCTTTCGAGTTTGCAAGGTTTTCGTAGAGCTGAACAGGTTCAAGAGATGTATAAGAAGATCAAGGACAGGATCGAGCTTCAGGGTGTGAAAAATGCAGCCAAGGCCAATGCACATCGCAAGCAAGTGCTATTCGAACCAGGCGATAAGGTTTGGATCCACTTCAGTCCAGGGCGCTTCCCTAACTTGAGGAAGTCGAAATTGATGCCTCGAGGAGATGGACCGTTTACTTTTGTTGCTCGAGTCAATGACAATGCATACCGCACTGATCTTCTAGGTGAGTATAAGTGTTCCAATACATTCAATGTTTCTGACTTATCTCCTTTTCCGATAGATGATTTTGATGCTGAGGAGGAGCCGAATTCGAGGATGAATTATTTTCAGCAGGGGGGGAATGATGAGCAGGGGTCCCGTACTGATGAGTCAAACCCGGAGTTACAACTGAGAGGTCCTAATTACAAGATTGGGAGTCAAGAAACTGCAAGGCTATTTCCAGTGCATTGTCCGGAAGAAACTTGAAGATGAAAATGTTGTTGGACTTAAGCAGCCCCAGTTGGTGACCTTGACCAGTGTCCAGGACTGAAGTTGTGGAAGAGCCACGTTTCGAACAAACCATTTTGGTTGTTTTATGTTATATTTTAATTGGGCTTAGACTTTGTTTTTATTTAATTTAAGTAGCAAGCCCATAGTTAGTATTTGAATTTTTTAGATTAGTAGCCCAATTGTATTCAAGGGCCTAGTTCGAATCCTAGTGAGATTAGCCCTAGTTGTATTTAAATTTTTGGAAAAACACTATTGAGGTAGACAAGTTTGATTCAGAAATCATATTGATCGATTTGTCTCTACTCGTGCTTTGGTTCACGATT
This sequence comes from Mentha longifolia, assembly GCA_001642375.2. Lineage (NCBI taxonomy): Eukaryota > Viridiplantae > Streptophyta > Magnoliopsida > Lamiales > Lamiaceae > Mentha > Mentha longifolia. Next base: position 35,267,312 of record CM038114.1, read on the forward strand.
TCTCTTGTGTTCTTGGTAGGGTTCTTGAGTTGGCATTTTTAGAACTTGAAATCAATTGTCTCATTTGTGATATCCAGTCATATCCGGGTTAGACAAGCCACGAAGTTGCTCCATAGACGCGTTCCGGATTCAAGTAGATCCGGGGTTCATTTTTGAGTAAGTTCTTCAATCTGTATTCTATTTTCGATTCCATCCCACACCCCCATCTTCAAAGTCTTCACCACCACCTTCTTCCAGCACCAAACCAACCCATACTTCATCCCAAACCCTTGCCCAGTCCAGATTTCCGTTCGTAAAACCATTGTTCCCGAATTTTAACCTAAATCGACCCAAAAGTCAGTCCCGTGCCAAATACCAAACCCCTCGTGCGAATTGGCTGAATTTTGGATATGTTGTTTTTGACTTCATTTTATAATTTGTGTTAAAATTTAAGCTTAATCGGTGTTGATTTGCTATAGTTTCTAATTGGGTTTCAGTCTTGGATTTTTAGGGTTTTAGTTGTCGTTTGTTCATTATCTTGTGTTGTGTTGTGTTTTGTTCTGTTCCTTGGATTGAATCAACCTTGTTCGTTGATGTGTGTTTGAGTCCTTGCTTCCGCGTATTCCTTGGTCATATCATAACTAGAAAAATCGGCATGCGGAGGTTGATTCTCACATAAAAAGATTATATACTGTTTGCATTTTAGTTATTTATCATGATTTTTCTTTTTCTTTTTTTTGATCTTTTGGCATTTGAAGCAGATATCTGTTACATCAAGTAGAGGTCTCTGTTCATGGATAGTGAACACATCGGACTTCAGCCGGTAAACTTCCGTTTTCTCTTACTATAAATTTTAGGTCATTGTTCAATTTTAATGTTCTTAAATCTTTGCGATATTAAATTTTTGTTGTATTTAGTTAGATCTGTAGCATTATGTGATCTCTGCTCAAGTCTGTGTATTTAGATCTTAGTATATACTCTGTTTTCTCTATTAAATCAAATGTTTCTTTGGAAAAACATGGCTGGTATTTCACCATAAAGAGTTGCACTTTTATTTTTTTGGGTAGAATCCGTAGCTCATACTCTATATAGTTATCAAAATATCAACTGCAACTTTTACTCTCGTTTTCTAATCTCATATGCTCTTCACAGGTTTAGAAATCTGGAGTTCAGTATCTCAACCTGAAAGGTAGCAACAAAGTGTCTTGCACCTTGTTATGGTTTTGCATCAAATAAGCCATTATAGACATATAGTTTTGGAGGTTGCATGCCTATGTTTTTGCCAAGTTTATCGAGATTTCATTTGAGTTTACATCTAGGGTGTCCAATTATGATAACGTTGTTGCATTTGTATAAGTGTTAAGTACAAGCTTTCAAGCAGAATTTATCTAGAACTTTTAGTCAACTTGCTTTTTATGACAAGTATGTGAATATCTCTTGAATATAGTTTGATTATAGCCATTGATCATTTTTTAGGGTCACTCTTCTTCAAAAGAGATTTGCTGAATGACTTAGATGTATGTTGTATTGTAAAAAAAATTAAAAACCTTTTAAGTGAGATCAAGTTTAAAAAAAGAAGAGTACTTACAAAAAAATAGCTAAGCTACTTGTACATCCTATTGATAGCATTGTGTACAAATTGTAAGGCGAATTTTCAAATTCTTAATGTGTACTATTTTTGTGTTAATAAACAACTTGCATATTGCCTCTACGGACACAATATAGTTGGTGTTTGTGAATATTAGAGAAATTGCGACTCTCGAAGACTTTGAAGATGACCCTTATAATTTGGTGATATGCAATACTAACCACTGATGTTATAGTAGCTTAGTTACACCTTTTTGTTTTACATATTCTTTTTCTGTTTTATCTCACTTAAAATTTTCTTAAGAGCCTTTTTTAGTGAGACCAAGTTAAAAAAAAGAAGAGTACTTGCAAAAAAATAGCTAAGCTACTTGTACATCCTATTGATAGCATTGTGTACAAATTGTAAGGCGAATTTTCAAATTCTTAATGTGTACTATTTTTGTGTTCATAAACAGCTTGCATATTGCCTCTACGGACGCAATATGGTTGATGCTTGTGAATAATAGAGAAATTGTGATTCTCGAAGACTTTGAAGATAACCCTTATAATTTGGTGATGTGCAATACTAACGATTGATGTTATAGTAGCTTAGTTACACCTTTTTGTTTTACATTTTCTTTTTCTGTTTATCTCACTTAAATATATGCAATACTGTAAATTTTTCTTAAGAGCCTTTTAAGAAAGATCAAGTTTAAAAAAAGAAGAGTACTTACAAAAAAATAGCTAAGCTACTTGTACATCCTATTGATAGATAGCATTGTATACAAATTGTAAGACAGATTTTCAAATTCTTCTTGTGTCCTATTTTTGTTTACATAAACAGCTTGCATGTTGCATCTACGGATACAATATGGTTGATGTTTGTGAATAGAGAAATTGCGACTCTCGAAGACTTTGAAGACGTCCTTTATAATTTGGTGATGTGCAATACTTACGATTGATGTTATAGTAGCTTAGTTACACCATTTTGTATATTACATCTTCCTTTTCTGTTTTATCTCACTTAAAATGCTCTGGAAGATGTTTATAGATACAAGTTATATGATTAAGTCATTTGTCAAGTCTTACTTTTGAGAGAGTGGTTTAGTCTTTTTTTGATCAATGGCTATAGTTTGACTTTGAGATTCATATCATATATTTGTTGTACTAAAGGTTTTGAGTAAAAGTTCGGATAAATTTTAATTGAGAATTGTATTTAATTCTTTGCACAATGGAAGAATGTTACCATATTGTGATACTCTTGATGCTTGATAAAGTGGTGGAAGTATGGAAATGCCACTCTAGAATTTTGTGTTTCCAATATTATTTTTTGTATAATTGTAGCGTGAATTTATTTATTCAGTCATTGTAATGGTGTAATGCGTTTCGTTTACAACTACACTTGTACATACCATCATTGTAGAGTTAGTATCTCTATGTAAAAATGTAATAGGTCGTATACATGTAAAACAAGACAAATGGAACTTATCCCAATTTGAATTGAAAATTGTGGTTTTCAAAAGATTTATGAATTTAATTCTATGTATAGTTCAGATTTAATAAATGGAAAATAAAAACAAATAGGACAAATAAATCACCTGTAGATGATTTTTTTAATTATTTTACTCTATATATCCTAAAATCTTCTTATTCGAGTCACACAAAATCATTATAGCCAAATACACAACCTTAAAGTAAAAGCCGATTCAACTAAATTCCATTTGTCTCTTTTTCTAATACATACTCGGTTCACTAACTTTAATTTAATTTCTTGATCAATATATTGAACGTGAATCTATAATTCCACACAATTAATACTTTAGTGTGCTAATCACTATCAAAAGGAAAGCTTTAAAGGGGTCAATAAAAGAATTATATCCGGGGAAAACAACAACCAATTATAATAGATTTCCAAAGACAAAAGAAAACGTCCAATATAAAAGGGTATCATTATACATCTTTTAAAAAACTACACAATACTCTATTACAAATTCTTAAGGGCATGCACAGTCTGTTGGAGAGCTCGGTCTCGCCACTGCATCCGAGCCTTGCTTCCATTTTTTTTTCTTTTTATTTATTTCTTTTAGTATTTAAAATTTGGATTTCATTTTTATTTTTATTTTTTTTTATGTTTTCCTTTTTCTTTTGTTTATTCTTTTTGTATTTGAAAATCAAAATTTCATTCTTTTTTTTGTTGTGTTTTTGTCTTTTCTTTTTTATTTTTTATAAATCTGAATTTCATTCCTTTTCATTTAATAAATCAGAATTGCATAAAAAAATTAATTAAATAAAAAAAGTCGGAGAAAGCCTGTGTACAGAGAGCAATTTTGGAGAGGGATTCATGGCTATGGATGGCCTAAGGACTCGGTAAATGGTAGAAATTTAGGAAAACCCTTCAATTATCTTACCTTTGTAATTGTTTTCTTCGGTGGTACATTCAGAAGCTCCTTTAGCTGATAAAATGTACATACCAAGAAGGTCGAAAAAATTACTACATGTTTATCTTTATTCATTGCTTTTGTTTTTCTAATTAAAAAAAATCAACTTATAGATAATATTAATTTCAAGGGTAAATTGGCAGGCATGAATCTATTTTACTCTTAAATTAATAATGAGACATTTATTACAAGCAAGACCAAAATAAAAAAAAGAAAAAAAAAATTATTAAGATTTTTTATTAAAATATACCTCACATATGAATGAAAAAAGTCTATACATCGGCGAGACGGAGGGAGTATACCATTCGAGATGTTATATTTACTTTTGGGCACATGAATTAAGAAATGTGTGTTTTGTGGTTTAAATGTATTGTTGAAGTGCCCCCATGTGATTGTAGTATTTGTTTGTGTATTCATTTACAAAATAAGTAAATGTAACATCTTATATGTAACATCCCAAATAGGAAATTGTAATATCTCGAACGGGACAGAGGGAGTATATACTACTATAAAATATCGATTAAGACACAATTAGTATATTTATATATATGAAATTATGTAAAAGTCCATAATAAATACTACTACCTCCGTCCTTTTCAAGTTGTTACACTTTTTCAGCAATTATTTCAAGCGTTTTCGAGCTTCTTGATGATGAGTTTTAAAATAATTTTTTTATTTTTTTTTCTTTTACGGGGTACTTCAAGTGGTTATAGTATCCCGTAAAAGAAAAACTTCTTTAAAAAGTTATTTTTAAAACTCTTCATCAAGACGCTCGAAAACGCTTAAAATTTTTGCTGAAAAAAGTGTAACAACTTGAAAAAGACGGAGGTAGTATAAAGCTAGATATCCTCACACAAAGTGCGTAACCATTTAAAACCTAACTAACATATATATATATATATATATATAGGGGATGGATCTTGTGGATGCTACCTCCAATTCCAAACTTGAGAACTATGAACTAATTACCACCCTTGATTTTTGTAATTGTGTGGTGTAGATTTAAAGGCTATTATTTTAAAAAAACTGAATAATTCTTATTTTAATTAACCGCCTGGGCAATATTGTCATTGTCACAAAAAGTCTATCAAATCATTTCCTTATTTTGCGGTGCGGAACCCGTTATATAACTTTTGATTCAAGAAACAATCTTGTCGAACGCTCCTCAGTTTGTAAGTAATACAATAGCTTTTATTCTTTGAATCGCAATATCCTACCTGTTTTTATGTTTTCGACAATGAAGTTTAAGAAGTGAAGAAAATGATTATTTAAGAAAAATGCTTATTTATGTTCTTGTCACGCTTATTGTTTGCTAATTCTTATTTAAGCATTTTAAGATTGCTAAACCCCACACTAATTTAAGCACTATGAGAAAATTAAATAAGCATACATGAAAAAACAAATTAAGCATTTTAATCATATAATAACTATTTAACATTTATTAATAACCACTCAAGCATTCATAATAACTATCAAAGCTTCATATGATAACTATTTGAGCATCCTATAATAATTATTTAAGCATTTATTAATTAGGTTTAAGCATGAATTATCTACTCACTAAGCATGGATTGAAATCTAAAAAAGATTCTTCAAATTAGACATGACTTTTGGTGGTTTTGGGTGTTAGTAGTGGTTTTCCGAAAACTATACCCTAGCCATGGAATAAACTCTCAGGGTTTAGGGACTAGTATCCGGGTTTTGGCATGCTTATTTATGCTTTTTTAGTGTCTAATTCATGCTATTTTAGTCTTGATTTCATGTTATGTTACTATTAATTATTAGTATTTTTGGGTGTTATTAGTAGTTTTCCGGGAAACTAGACCCTAGCCCTGGAATAAACCCTTTGGGGGTTTATTATTTAGTGTCCGGCTTTTGGTGGTTTTTGGTGTTAGTAGTTGTTTTCCGGAAACTAGACCCTAGCCCTGGAATAAACCCTTAGGGTTTAGAGTCTAGTGTCCGGGTTTTGGCATGCTTATTCGTGCTTTTTTAGTGTCTATTTCATGCTTCTTTAGTGTCTATTTCATGTTTTTTTAGTCTTAATTTCATATTTTTTTACTGTTAATTATTAGTGTTTTTGTGTGTTATTAGTGGTTTTTCCGGAAACTAGACCCTAGCTAGCCCTTATATAAACCCTTAGGGGGTTTATTCTTTAGTGTCCTGCTTTTTGTGCCCCCTAAGGGTTTATTTCAGGGCAAGAATCTAGTTTCCGAAAAAACTAATAATAACACCCAAAAACATTAATAACAGTAAAAAAACATGAAATCAATACTAAAAAAATATGAAATAGACACTAAAAAGCATTAAAAAAATGCATGAAAAAACATGTCAAAACCCGGACACTAGACCCTAAATCCTCAGGGTTTATTCTAGGGCTAGGGTCTAGTTTCCGGAAAATAACTAATAACATCCAAAACCACCAAAAGTCGGACACTAGATAATAAACCCCTAAAGGTTTATTACAGGGCTAGGTCTAGTTTCCGAAAAATAAGATATGATTATTAAACAACATACATAAAAAACAATATGCTTATTTAGAACAAACGACATGCTTATTTATTCATAAAATAAAAAAAAACAAAATATCAGTATTAAACAATATACATTAAAAATATGCTTATTTAGAACAAAATACATGCTTAGTTAGTACTTAGTAGAAAAAAAATAAGATATGATTATTAAATAATATGTATAAAAACATGCTTGTTTATAATAAAAGACATGCTTATTTAGAAGAGAATTATAAACGATAAAATAGTAAACTAATATAGATGTATTTTTTTTTAAAGAAAAACGTATGTGAAATGAAAAAAAAAAAAAAAAAAAAAAAAAAAAAACTAAAGAACAGAAAAACAGAAGAAAAACTACATGAGAAAAAAAAAACAGAACTAAATAAATCATCAATCATTTTGCGAGAAACATAATTTTATAATTTCAAAAGACGTGTCACTTTCTCTACTACGTATAATTCTTTAAAATTAATAACCTTATACTTCTTATACAATATATTTATGTTTAGACAAAAATCGAGTAAATATTTTAGTTTAATTAAATAAAGACAATATCATTGGAGAAATGGAAACAAGAATATAGTTTAAGAAAAGAGATCACATAAGTATCTTTAAAAATAAACTTGTATGGACATTTAAAGAATCTTTTTGAATGCGCACTTATCCATAAACCGTTCAGCCATGCGTATAGTATGAAAACAAATTTAATTAAATTAAAAATATCCATGATTATAGGAACGCGCCAGTTTTAGATTAAACCAATTGTCAAGAATAGCCCTGTGTCGTTAATTATAATCTTTGATTTTCAGCCTTAGATCTACAATTTTGAATGGATGAGATTGGTTCCTAATTTTCAAGTTTAGAGAGGGTTCTTATATGATCCAATCTCTCTATATATATATATAGAGTTTGACTCATATGTTAATAAATTTTGGTAAGTTAAATAGGAATGAATCTGGACTATTGATCTTAATCAAATCTATGGTTGTCATTGATTTAAGCATGGTTTCAAGGTACAATAAGCATGATTTCATTTAAACATGCATTGATACATTTAAAAGCACAATTATATAATAAGCAAAAAATTTATGTACATTTAATCATAGTTTTGTATACCTTTAAGCATTTTTAACATTTTAACACGCCATGATTTATTAACACACGAACCCTTCCCTATATATATTGATAGGATATGGCCCAGCTCCTAGGCCCAAAGCATTAGGCCCAATATAATTGGGCCCCGACTATCAAGCTCGGCCTATGCAGCTCGGCCTACCCAAGTAAAAGAGACTTCTTCATCAAGGCAACCAAGACTCCTACATCGACTACAACTCGAAGAGAGATATAGAAGCTCGGTGTTCATCCATAAAAGAGGAGATGAAGCTAAAGAGTCCAAGCAGGAGAAGAATTCGTATGATAGTTGAACTCCATGTAATTATCTATAAATAGGGGTTAAGAATAGATTGAGAGGGAGGAAGAATCTTGTAAGCACTACACACATACTATCAATAATACTCATATATTTTCTGCTCCGTGGACGTTGGTCTATTCCGGTAGATCGAACCACGTAAATCCCTGTGTCTCTTTGCTTTCCGTGTCCATTAATTCTTCGTCAATCGTTCATTAATTAACCTTCGGAAGCAAGATCGATCAATGGCGCCGTCTGTGGGAAATCAAAAAGTTTTGTGAATTCCGATCAAAGCTTTCGAGGCAAACAAATCACGATGATGAGATCTACACGTTCTGCCGCCGCCGCTGCCAAGGAGAGGGAAGCCCAACGACAGAGGAATGCCCCGCCTATAAATCCACAAAATCAGGATGCCGATGAAGCCGACGCCAGCCAAACGCCAGGATCTAAGCGCAATCAACGCTCCGGCAAGGAACATATGCGGAGTCCAACTCCGGAAGGACACATCCGAAACGTATTAGTCGACCAATTCGGCAACCCTATCCACCGAGACAAGGAAGGCCACGATAGCAACAAGGAAGGTGACATTCTGAACTATCAGCAGCAGTTCGACGATGCTATAAAAGCATATCTGGCCGTCAATCAACAAGACCTCATCAAGTTCGTCGAAAATCGACTTGAACGTGGTCGAGGAGGAGAGCGTGAAGTCGCAGTTCAGTCACACCAGCAGCAAAAGTCCCAAAGCATCCAAATCCTAGATGCACGGGGCCCCGTAAGGAGGTTCGATGACGAACGCCGAGGTGAGTACAATCGACACTTCCCTCGGCGTAACATCACCCCACCTCGGCATGAGGATAATCGGCCTCCTCATCACGCCAATCCACCTTGGCGTGACGAGGATAACGACCGGGGTGTCACCTTTGATGTTTATGGGAGGCTGTCTACTCCCTTCACCAACCGAATACTCTACACGCCCCTCCCATCCACGTATAAGGTGCCGCCGGTGAGACCATATGATGGGTTGTGCGACCCACAAAACTTCCTCTCGCAGTTTCAATACAACATGCTGAACCAGGGGCTTAGCAATGACATTTACTTATATAAAGTATTCCCCGAGCTGTTGGTTGATAATGCTCGTGCGTGGTTTTATAGTCTACCGCCTAGGAGTATTGATTCCTATGCCGAGCTGATGGAGGCCTTCGACAGGAGATTTTTCCAAAAGGCGGAACCCAAAACCACCACGGCACAATTACTCTCCATTAGGCAAGGACGAGGGGAGTCAATCAACGATTTTATGACTAGGTTGAATAAGGAGAGCCTAAAAGTAGATCGATTGACAGACGAAATCCTTATCTCGGCGTTCCAGAATGCAATTCAGTCCGGCGCCCTCTACAGGGAAAGCAGATCGGAAAAAGCGCGAGGCTGACAAAGTAAAAAACTCTGACATAAGGAAGAAGGAAGAGCGCAATGACCAAGGCCAAGGTCGACGAAGCGCCCTCGACAGACTACAGCGGACACCGATCGAGACTTGGACCTCGGCAGCCTCAAGAAAAAGGCCAGCAATTCACTCCTCTGACGAAGCCAAAGACGGAAATCTACGAGCTTCACGTTAACATGTTCGAGAAGCCTCAGCCGATGTCCCGAGGATGATCAAAGCGCCGACCCAAGCATAAATACTGCCGATTCCATGAGGATTACGGCCACGATACGGAGGACTGCAGGAATCTGGCTGCAGAAATTGAATACCTGGTACGTAACGGTACGCTAAGAAAGTACCAAAGTCACAGCCAGAATGAAGGCCGACCTCAGAGCAACAAAAAAAGAAGGCAGAACAGGGGGGAATAACTGTGCCCCCCACATCGACAAAAAGCCGAAGCTTGAAGATGAAGACGAAGATGAGGACCAGCCTCAGTATGACGGGATCGTCACAGCTATCACCGGGCTCCCACAAGGAGCCACGAAGTCATCACTCAAGGCCGAAGCACGAGGTCACCAAGCTGAGGAGCCTTCGCAGAAAAGGTTCAAAAAGATAAGGCCATTACTTTCTCAGAGAAAGATCCCGTACCGTCGGCCATACCTCACTAGGATGCCATCGTAATCGAGGCCGGGGTGGCTAACAAGCTCATACGTCGAGTCCTCATCGACAATGGAGCCTCGGTGAGTGTCCTCTTCAAGGATTACTTCGACAAGCTAGGTGTCGAAGAATCGCACCTTACACCAGCGCCGATCCCCCTGAAAAGCTTCGCCCAGCAAGAGACGCAAACGGAGGGGATTATACAACTCCCCGTGATGGTGGGGAAGCATCCATTGTCATCCACCAAAGACATTAGCTTCTTCGTTGTGAAAGCCAACTGTCCCTACTACATCATTCTAGGCAGAGATTGGCTGGTGACGGTCAAGGCGATATGTTCGCCATATCATCTGACACTCAAAATCCCATCGAAGAATAAGATGATTGTAGTTCGAGGCGATCAGAAGCAAGCAAAGGAGTGCATGCAGATCGCCCTACGAGGTGTGGGAACACCTCAGCATCCCCATGCATAGCAACTACAGAATCCTGAAGAGTTAGGAAAGACACTTACATCGGAAGAGCCGGTAGAAGACGTCGTACTCTACGAAGACGATTTGTCTAAGGTTGTCAAAGTAGGTTTCACAGGAGGAGTCAAATTCCGAAAGCAGATCGTCCAACTTCTTCGGGAATACAGAGACATTTTTGCCTGGTCACCCCTTGACATGACCGGGGTGGCACCTACCATCATCACACATCGGCAGAATATCGACCCTGGAGTGAAACCAGTTCAACAGAAGTAGTGAGCTTTTACGGCAGAGAGAAACCAGGTCATCTATGACGAAGTGCATCAACTCCAGAAAGCCGACATATTGTTCGAAGTCAGGTACCCGACGTGGATAGCAAACCCGGTCATGGTCAAAAAGCAGGGATGAGGATGGTGGATGTGTATTGACTATACCAACCTCAATAAATACTGCCCTAAGGACTGCTATCCCCTCCCCAATATCGACAAGAAAGTCGAAGCCCTTGTCGGCCACAAAGTCTTCAGCTTTTTAGATCTGTACAAAGGGTACCATCAAGTCCTCATGAGTGACGAAGACGCACCGAAGACATCTTTCATAACAGACTTCGGCATCTACACGTATAAAAAGATGCCATTCAGACTCAAAAATGCTGGAGCGACCTACCAAAGGATGTTCGACAAAATATTCGAACCTCACATCAATAAGATCATCGAGGTATATGTTGACGACATCATCGTCAAAAGCAAAGAACCGACAACTTGTGTCGACGACCTCAAGATCGTCTTTGGCATCCTTCGTGAAGTAAATCTTAAGCTAAACCCCGAGAACTGTACCTTCATGGTCCGATCCGGAAAATTCTTAGGGTGCTGGGTTTCTCAAGAAGGATTGAAGGCTAACCCATCCAAAGTCTGAGCTGTCCAAGAAATGGAAGTGTCTAGAACCATCCACGATGTGCACAAGTTGACGGGCTACCTGGCCGCGCTAAGTCGTTTTTTATCTAAAGCCGCCGAAAAGCAGCTCCCATTCTTCAAGATTCTAAAAAGGGCACCGGACTTTGAATGGAAGGACGAGCACAGATCGGCATTCGAGGAGCTCAAGAAGTACCTGGCTAAGCTCCCAACTTTGTCTGTTCCAAAAGAAGGAGAAGTCCTCTCCCTGTACCTCGCAGCTTCGGATGAGGCCATGAGCGCGGTACTAATTCGGGATGAAGGGCGACGTCAGCTACCCATCTACTTCATTAGCAGAGCACTGAAAGGACCGGAGATGAGGTACTAGCCACTAGAGAAAGTCACACTCACGCTAGTAATTGCCGCAAGGAGGTTGAGACCCTATTTCCATGCACATACCATACAAGTCTTAACCGACCTACCACTTCACCAAGTATTGATGAAACCTGAAGCGTCGGGGAGAATTGCTAAGTGGGCAGTTGAACTCAGTGAGCACACCATCAATTTTTGTCCTCGCCAAGCTATTAAGGGTCAAGCCCTAGCAGACTTTCTAGTGGAAGCCAAATTCACCGAAGTGCCGAAGCCAACTGAACCCCCTCCAGCCAAAGCTGAGGCCGAAGCACCAAAAGAACCACCCAAAGATTGCTGGAAAGTCTATGTGGACGGAGTTTCGGGACACGCGGGAAGCGGTGCCGGTGTCATACTACTCAGCCCAGATGGCATAAAGACGACATACACACTTCGGTTCACCTTCGTGACAACGAACAACAAGGTAGAATGCGAAGCATTGATTGCCGGACTTTGACTAGCTCAGGCTCTTCACATACGAGCTATACAAGTTCACAGTGACTCCCAAGTCATAGTGAGCCACATGCTCGGCAGGTACGAGGCTAAAGGCGATAAGATGGAGAAGTATCTCCAAAAGCTAAAAGTTTGAAAAAAGGTTTTGAGTATTTCGAGCTGCTACGAATCCCGAGGAGGGAAAATAACCGAGCCGATGCCTTAAGCAAATTGGCATCATCCTCCACAAGTTCTCTCATGGAAGAAGTCAAACTTCGGAGCATAGAAGAAGCTGAAGTGAATCTGGTAGGGGAGGATGAGCCGAACTGGATGACCCACTTTCGGGCATATTTGGACACTACAACAAAAAATGGAAACAACAACGCTTAATAGACAATGGTTTTGGTGAAAAACCGTCGTAGTTAAGAAGAAACCCGTTGTTGATTTCAAAAACCGTTGCCTATGGGCGGAAGAAAGCGCTCATAGACAACGGGTTTTTGATTAACACGTATTTTATGTGCATGTTGAGTGTGTTTTGCTTGTGCTTAAGTGTCGATTCATGTGCTTAAAGGTTAGAAATGCTAGGGTTTCTTAACTTTTAGCATATATTCTACTTTTCTCGTTTCTTTTCGGTTTTCGATCCATTTTTGTAAGAATTTAAAAAGAGCATTCTTGTGACTAAGGATTGGGGGCTAGAAACGAGGAAGAATCGAGCTTAATTAGTGAAACCTAGGGTTAATAATGTGGAATTTGAATTTATAAAGTTAGGTTTTCACTAGTTCAAGTTCGTTTATGTTTTCCTCATTCTCTCGAGTCTCTTTGTGTCTTTTTGCAGGTCTATGAAGAACTCATTTGGCAACTTTGATCATTCTATGTTGAAGAGGAATTCGTTAGGAAGCCGTAGCAAAAAGCGGATCGAGAATCAGAGTTCGGACGAGAGAGAACGAGCGAAAACGAAAACATTGCGCAAGAGAGGACAGATGGGCAGCAAACCGGCGACCCAAACCGGTGGTCCAATGGGCCGCCGGTGCACCACACCCAGGCTGCCAAACACCACAGAGAGACCGGCGGTCCAGACCGCCTGAACCGCCGGTTGCGCGAGAAAGCTCCCGGTTCGTACCGTTTCGTCCCGGTTCGTCCCATTTCGTCCCGGTTCGACCCAAACACGATTTTCAATGTATTTAACCCCAAATTCTTCCCTTTTTGATGTAACTTTTACACACTTTAATATCCTAGAACCCTAGTTACATTTCCCTCTTTTCCTTTTTGGTAAATTCAAGATTTGTGGAGCTATACTCATTGGAATTGCAATTCAAGACCATCTTCTTCTTCCTTATTTAATTCTTTTTCTTTTAAGCATGATTTCATATGTTTTCTATGATTTAATTCCTTTAATTATATCTAGCTAAATTTTTTTTGCTTCCAATATATGAAGATATGACCTAGATCCTTGGGTTTTTAGGTTTTGTTGTTGTATTTACCTTCTAATTCATATGTCTTGTGGTTTGGGACTTAATTTTATTGCATGATTGATTGGCCATCATTGAGTGCATACAAGGTGTTTGGTTAAATGCTTAGTAGGCTTTAATTCATAGCACTTAGCATCAAATCACAACATATTAGTAATTCTTGCTAGTAGGAGTTTCTAGATATTAATTGAGCTATGTGGAGTTAATTTGTGCATCTTGAGTCCTAGTCGGAGATAGCTGTCATAGGTTAATCTACTAATATTGGTTGCTTCGAGAGAAGAATTGATGTTTACTATATATAGAACTCCCATATGAATTAGATTAAAATGGCTAATCCTAACAAATCCTAAAACCTAGGCATCTAGGGATTATTGGATTATATTTGGAACCAAGCTTTCTACTATTGTTGTTAATTCTAGTTATTAGTTGTTATCTAGTTTGTTACTTACTTTATATTTCTCATTAGCTAATCAAAAACACAAAAACATGACATTCGGTAGCTTGGATAGTAGTTAGATAGCTAGATTACTAGTTGAAATTCTCACGCCATAGCATTCCTTGTGGTTCGACTCGATTACTCAATCGATTATTATTGCATCTCCCTCACCCTCAAAAGTGAGGGCGGATAAGTTTTCTATGACGTTGTCGTAGATACGTTGTAGAATTGCATATAGACAACGGTGTTGCATACCATTGTCGTTATGGTGTTGTTGAATCATACAAGGTTAATTTAGACATCGTTATTTTTTCATCGTTGTCTTTCTTATGTTGTTAAAATTACATTCTTCATCAGCTTAAGTTACCTTTGTTGTAGTTATGTTGTCTATTTTTGATACTTAGATTTTTTTTTTTTGAGTGTAACTAAATTATGTGTATATATAATTAAATATAAAATATATGAAAATTTAATAAAAGTCCCACCTAATAAAAAAGAATTAAATAAAACTTTAGAAATAAAAAATAAGTAAAATAACATCCTAATTATTATTTCAATTCTTTTAACTGTAATGAAATTATGTGTACATATAATTAACTTAATAAATTCCTAAATTCAAAATATAATGTAAATGAAAAATTCAATAAAATTCCCAACTAAAAAATTCGAATCAAATAAAACTCTTGAAATGAAAATAAAAAAATAAGTAAAATAGCATCCGTAATTATTTATTAATTAGAATTGAGAACAGTCACTAGTAATTCACTTTCTTCCCTCGCACAACTCTCTCTTCCCGAATTCTTCTTCTTCAGCCTTTAGGAATTAGGGTACCGCAAAATCTCTCTCTCTCTCTCACCTCTAATCCTCTCTTCCCGTCTCCTTCTCCTTCACCTGAACCGCCGGCGGCCGGCGCCCCCTTCTCGGTGCACCGTCTCACATTCTCCCCTTCCTCCTCAGTTAAAAGCCTAAGCCCCCAAATTCGAAAATCCCTAGTTTCAAAATCGACATCCCTCTCCTCCCAGACTCGTTGCCGGCGACTGGAGCTCCCGTCGCCGTTGCTTCCGCCCTAACACCGCCGCCCATGGGGCAGCTTTCTTCCCCTCATCACTTCACCCAAAAACCCTCACCCCAAAACCTCCCCCTTCCTCTCTTCGACTCCGATGCATAGCCACCACCGCTGCAATAGTCTCACAGCGCCGCCGCCTTGTTGGTAGCACAGTACCCCGCGCTCTCCCGCCCACTGGACCCGCCGCCGCCGACCCCGGGCTACCTTGCTTCATCGGCTGCAGCAGCAAGGCAGGTCCGCTGCAGGGCAGGAAATGAGTAAGTGTTTCCATAGTTAGGTCTCTAGTTTGTCCGTTGTTCAATCATTAATTCAATTTGAGGGATGAATATTGGGCTTTTATCACATCTTTATAGATTGTAGGATAAGGTTTCAAGGGAGATGTCAATTGCAGCAAAACCACTAATTGTTGGTTGAATATTGGAGCTTTTTTCATGAACTAGAATAGATAAGTTCAAAATATGCAAGTGTAGAATATGGTCTAGAACTTACGTATTTCTTATTATCCTACATTTTTGTTGTTCTTTGCAAGCATATATTACAATACACCTTCTAACATGTGTCTTTCCGTCTAGTGTCTACAACTGATCATTCTCTTTCTCAGAAAATATGAAAGAGTGCTCGAGAGGAAGTGGAAATTGATTGTAAGAAATCTACTTCAAATTGCTCACGCATGTGTGTTATTCAAGCTTTTAATTGTTTGATTTAATTTTTAATATGTATTTTCTTGTATACTAATTTGGTTTGTAATTTCATATTTAGTAGGTTCTCTAATAATGCGGCAAGAATAATCCAAGTAGTAATTGAACTCACACTTTATTGTAGGATCAAGAGGCCTCGGTCTTTAAGAATTATAAAGCATTGAAATGCCAGATGGCTCTGGATTAAATCAGTTATTGTAAAATTCTTGCCACAAGTAGTTGTCATCTTATCTTTTGGTCTTTAATTCTCACTTTGTGACTTGAGCTGTAGAGCATGGTGCAGCATGACTTTGTTTGATACCATTATGCATTTTTCCTTACTTTTCTTAACTGCGATCTATATAACTGTTATGAGAACTATTTTTTTGTCCGTAGGGTGATATGCATGTGATGTGTGCAGGAGGATTCGTTTTCTAATGTTCTTTAATAGTTTCTGATTATTTCTAACTTAGAAGATTTTGCATGACTTTGAATAATACTTAGTTGACTTGTACATATGCCTACTTTGTTGTACTGCTACCATTGAACATTACTTTTATGTTTTTAATTCTGGTAAAATATGGGTTTTGACTTGCTGATAATATGTTTGTTGAACTTGGAGCTACTACTTCCTCAAATATACCTAATGGTAACCACTCATTCTATTAATATGTTTATATGTTAACTATCTTGCTTATTTTGTCACATTTTCTATTAAAACATTCTTAAATTGTTAAGTTTCCCCAGCTGAACTCTACAGAACTCGACAATAGCACCTGTAAGAGCTGACTTTTTGATAACTCCAGAGCAAATTATTATGTGTAGATAGATCATTGACTCAAATGATTTATACTTTGATTTGGTGGTTGCATGACTTTTTTTAGACAATTTTTGCATTGCTATCTAGCTTTTATTTGGTACTTTTGTGGCAGCATAAGTTTATGCTATACTCTTGACTTTTTGTAGGATGATTCCCCATGAAATTAAGAGAAGAGAGTCGAAGTTTAGTGAAGAAAGAGATGTTCGACCTCAAGATAAGCTTATTCAAGATCTTGTCAATTGATCTACAAGACTGAACTTAAGTTAATGCAAATTATTATATGTAAATTGTACTCGTGTTTTTTCATTGTAGAATTCTATGAATTTGAGACTTTCTTGTACTTATTTTATGTATGAAATGAAATATTATTTTATTTATCATATTATGCATATAATCTGACCTAATAAATATAAAAATAATGATACTAATAATAACATTAAGACAATGGTTGTTTCGAATTTTTTTAATTTTTTATTTTGGATACAAAAAAGGTAAACTACCGTTGTCTATGAGCGAAAATTATTGTGGTTTCCGGATACAACAATGGTGAATCACCGTTGTCTATGAGCGAAGACCGTTGTTGTTTTATTATACGACAACGGTGTATCACCGTTGTCTATGAGCGCCTATTTATGACAACAGTAGCTACAACAATGGCTTCAAATCATAAAAAGACAACGGGAAAATCCCGTTGTTAAAGGCATTTTTTGTTGTAGTGGGAGAAGGGCCAACTGCCCAGTGACAAGCTCGAAGCCAGAAAAATTTTGAGTAAGTCGCCGAAGTACGTTTTAGAGCAAGCAGTGCTGTATAGAAGATCATATCTTCAACCTCTCCTAAGATGTGTCGGACCAAATCAGGCAGACTACGCATTGCGGGAAGTACATGAAGGATCATGCGGAAGTCACATCGGAGCTTGAGCACTATCGAAGAAAGTGATGAGGTGGGGATACTATTGGCCCACGATGTTTCAAGATGCAGTCAAGCTATTCAAGAAGTGCCCGAAGTGCAAAATCCATGGGACGGTAGCAAGCTACCTCAGACCGACCTAGTGAGCATGCAAAGTCCTTGGCCGTTCGTGCAATGGGGGATCGACATCGTCGGTCCTTTTGACCGAGCTCCCGGACATCTTTAGTTCCTAATTGTGGCCATCGACTACTTTACTAAATGGGTTGAGGCTGAACCGCTAGCGAAGATTACGAGCAAGAACGCCCTCAACTTCATCTGGAAAAATGTGGTTTGCCGCTTCGGTGTACCTCACATCCTCGTCTCGGACAACATAACACAGTTCACAGATCGAACATTTAGGGAATGGTGTGAAGGGCTTCATATTCAGCAAAAGTTCACTTCGGTGGCCCATCCTCAAGCAAACGGACAAACCGAAGTTACGAACATAACGATTGTGAAAGGACTCAAGACCCGCCTCGACAAAGCCAAGGGAGATTGGGCAGCAAATTTACCCCAAGTCCTATGGTCGTATCGAACAACTCGCCGCGGCCTCGAAGGGTGAAACGCCTTACAGTTTGGTATATGGAACCGAAGCAGTGCCGGTTGAAATCGGCATGCCGAGCCATCGCACAATTAACTTCTCAGCCAAAGCCAATGAGGAAGGACTTCAAACCGATCTGGATCTGCTGGAAGATAAGCGAGAGCTAGCCTACATAAGGGAAGCTAAGTACAAGCAGCAAGTAGCTCGGTATTACAACCAAAGAGTGAAGTATCAGCAATTCCAAGTAGGTGACCTCGTACTTCGAAATAACGAGGTCAGTAAAGCAGAAAGGCTCGGCAAGTTGGAAGCCACATGGGAAGGACCTTACTGAGTCGAAGAAGTCCTCGGCAAAGGATCGTACAAGCTCGCCCATTTATCCGGTGAGCTAATACCCCGAACATGGCATATTTCTCATTTAAAGAGATACTTTGCATAGGTGGATAGGAGTAAAGTTCGAGTCATTTAGTTCATCTAGGTCATGGGTCGAGTCGTCCTGTTATTCTATTTCAACTTCAGTTTTTATATCAATAAAAATTGGTCTTGCATAT
The DNA here is from genome assembly GCA_001642375.2 of Mentha longifolia. Lineage (NCBI taxonomy): Eukaryota > Viridiplantae > Streptophyta > Magnoliopsida > Lamiales > Lamiaceae > Mentha > Mentha longifolia. The sequence continues at coordinate 35,285,977 of CM038114.1, forward strand.
TTCATTTTGCATATCTTCTTTACACTCATGCAAATTATCTCGCTTCTTTATTCTTAAAACCCTGACGAGGGTAAGTTAATATCCTTTCAAGGATAAAAATAAACTCCAGTTATGGAGTAACAGGTAAACGCGCGTAAAGGGACCACCCCTATCGATAAATTCGACAAATAACGAACTACAAAAACCTTAACCTTGTCCTATGACGAGGACGGGTTACTAAAGCCGAACTTCGTCTTATGACGAAGAAAGCTATCTAAAGCCGAACTTCATCTTATGACGAAGAGAGCTATCTAAAGCCGAACTTCGTCTTATGACAGAGAGAGCTATCTAAAGCCGAACTTCATCTTATGACGAAGAGAGCTATCTAAAGCCGAACTTCATCTTATGATAGAGAGAGCTATCTAAAGCCGAACTTCATTTTATGACGAAGAGAGCTATCTAAAGCCGAACTTTATCTTATGACGAAGAGAGCTATCTAAAGCCGAAATTCGTCTTATGACGAAGAGAGCTATCTAAAGCCTAAACCTCGTCTTATGATGAGGTCGAGCTACTTAAAGCCTATCTTCGTTTAAAACAAGGAAAATTACCTTAGTTCAAAATGAAACAAAAGGCTTAAATACAAGTACATAAATTTCCATTTTATTTCACAAAAGGAAAAAGTACAAATACATCAAGATGACGAAGAATCCGGAGGCTTAGGCTTACTAAAACTAAGCCAATTTCTAGCAAAATCTTTACTAGTGTTTAGATTCAAGATATTATCTATGTTAATTCTGCCTCCGCCTCTACTTCGTCCTCTACCTCGGCCACTCTGAGTCCCCTGACTTCGGGCACTCTCACTCCGTGACTTCGGCCTCGTCCAGGTGCCGAATGCCGCTCTTGATTATAAAATTCTGGAGAGTGGTGTTTGACAATCTTAGGATTAAGATCAGCTAAACTGGAAGGTCCACCTTCCAAAAACTCCCTAGAAGAACAATCAAGAAGCCTCCGGTCCGGACCAGGGTAGGCTGAAAGAGAAGACCCGGCTTCGGACATGATACGACGCTCCAATTTAGGGTGACGAGCCAAAACTATCTTATAAGTGCTCGTCACTCGTATAAACTCGTCCACTTAATCCCGAAGCTCCCCGGAGTTATTTTCGTATTGCTCCCTGTAGCTTCGGCACCGAGCCTTAAGCTCCTTGACTTTGTCATGGGCCTCGGATATGGTAAATCCTCCAGCTCGGTGGATGATGGCTCCGTACTCCGCATGCTCCTCAGCAATCCGCTCAGCGTCTTTAACCTCATCCTCGGCAATTTCTAACTTCTCTTCTAGCTCGAAAAGCCGAGCATGTAGCTCGTCATGCCTCTCTTGAGCAGCAATGTGTCGCACTTCGGCCTCGTTCTTTGCATGCCCAAGGAGGCCTTTCAGGTGCACAATTTTATGTTCTTTTGCTTCGAGGATTCGAGATAAGTTGTTGATTTGTTCAACCAACGGAGAAGCGTCAAAAAAGTGCGGGACAAGACTACAAAAGTATGAAAGAGATTTCAATCAAATTGAAGTTTCATGAAAGCCACTTTGGCATAAAGCGCCATCCTAGTGATGACGTCGTACAAAGATCTTAAAAAAAAGGAGAAGGGGATCAACTGACCCCTCCAGCAACATCATCCCTTGGTTGAGGCTCCTCCTGCCCGGCCTCTGTAACCTCTGGCTCGTTATTCGCCGGTTGCTCCACTGCGACGCCAAGGTTGGCAATCACAGCCTCGAGCACCGGATCCTTGTCCACCGTGTAATTTTGGACGGCTTCAGCAGAAAGCAACAAGGACTGGGAGGCCAGCTTCTCCACTATAGGGAAGGACGGAGTATATTCCATCAGCACCTCCACAAAATCATGGAGCAGCTCCTCCCTGGAGGACACCTCATAACCGTACTTGACTTTGTCAAGCTCCGGGTAATCCTCGGCAATCACATCAATGACAACCAAGGTGACAGGGCCGTTTAGAGCGCCCACCAGCTTCGTTACAAGCTTGGAGAAGTGCCCCGAACGGAAGATTCTCTCTGCAAAGGCACGGAGCACAGCGCCTTGGCGTGAAGCCGCCTCGTCTTGTACAGAAGTCGATCTCGATTTTTCCGAGGCGACCTCGGCCTTCAAAGTGGCCACCTCCTCCTTTGCCGTTTCAGCAGCGGACTGTGCGGCAGCCGCCCGATCAGCTGCAGTCTTGGCCCTCAGTTCGGCCGCGGTAACTTTTGCTGCCATCTCAGCCTTGGCCACCTCAAAATCCGAAGCCACCTTCTGGTACTTGGCGACCCCGCTGGAAACGAAGTTTGCCAAGCTCGTTAGCTCGGCTAATGCCAGATCGACATCCTATAGAAATACCAGTAAGTACCCCAAAAGTAACAAAGCACTAGTTTAATTTCAAGACTAAAAGCTAGTTACCTTGGGAAAAGATTTCTCCCGAACTGACGACTGGCCAGATGACTGGCCACCAACAAGGGCACCTACCTCCTCGAGGGAAGCAGGAACCAACACCCGAGGTGGCGGCGAGTTCATTAGAGGAGAGCCCATTTGAGAGCTCACTGAACTCGACCGCACCAGATCCTGAGTCCTCTCCGAAGAGGCCTCAGATGTGGTCTTCTCCGCAATCGTAGCGAGTCTAGGCCTCTTATTCTTCAGCTTCAATTTGATTTCGAAGTTCACTGCAACAACAACAAAACTTTGTTAGCGTACTACAAAAGGTCTAAGCCTGTAAACCACAAAACAGGGCCTCACCCGGATCCACCATGGAGGTAGAGTCGTAAGGGCTTAGTCCTGACTCGGCGAGCTCAGCCACGGAATATTCTTTTTCAAGGAGGCTGAGCCATATCGGACTTGTCTCAAGGACGCCGAAATCCTTTGCGGTGCCTTGAGCGCCGAGCTTACCTGTGTGCCAGATAAACTGGGGTACCCCTTCAGCTGGGCAGAAGAAAAACTTCTTCTGCCAGTTCAGAACTTTAGACTTCATTTTAAGTCTAAATTTGCGAGAGGGGGAGAGGTAAATCCACCCGGTCGGACTGTTTTTAAGTTGAAAAAAATCTAAGGACTAATTCTAAGGAGACTGACTGGCCGAAGCGATTGGCCTCGGCACATAAACCGATAAACTACTTGAAAGAGCTCGGCATCATCTGACCTAACGGAATACTAAACTTCTGCAGCAGTTCAGTCAAAACAGGATGTAGAGGAAGATGAATACCATAATTTAAAAAAAGTCCTCGTAAATAGTAAAAAAACCGTGCGGAGGTGAACAGGCCCTATCTGCCGACCGATGCACGATTAGACGGACAGAATAGGGAAAGTTAAATTTATTGGCAACATTTTGTATGTGAGATGAGCTCAAGACAGAAGAATGTTCAAGCACATTGCCAGATCTACTAGAGGAGGAAACTGAACCCTATGGATAGTAGGGGGAATAAATTTTCGCGTATATATTTCTATATCTACAGAACACGGCGGAAAAATAGCGGCTGTCGGAGAGTCCGACGGAGAAAGAGAGTTTTCAAGAACCTCTATTTCTACATCCCTACTCACATCTACTTGAGAAGAAGAAGCCATTTTCGGAAAAAAAAATAACTTACTTGTTTAACCACTGCAGATGATTTCGTCGGAAAATCAAACGGTGGCCCTGAAAACTGTGGGCGATAGAGAATAAAGGAAAATAAAAATTGAGGATTCTTAGATAAGGGTTTTTTTCGAATAATGGTGAGAATGGCGTATAAAAGAAGTTTTATCACTTTCCGCCTCTTCAACTGCTCCCACGTCGTGGATTGTGCCCTACTTTATCAGGACCTTAAACGTCACATTAATCAAAGTAACTGACACCACGTGTTAGTCCTCGGCTCCTACTTTAATCCGACCTTATCTTAATAAGGCGGTATATATCGACTTCGTCGAGTTTATTTTTCGACGGGGCAAGTTATAAAGTCCGACCTTGTCTTAACGAGGCGGTACATATCGACTTCGTCGAGTTTATTTTTCGACGGGGAAAGTTATAAAGTCTGACCTCATCTTAACGAGGCGGTGCATATCGACTTTGTCGAGTTTATTTTTCGACGGGACAAGTTATAAAATCCGACCTCGTCTTCACGCGGCTGTATACTCCTACTTTAGCTATTCACACACCCTCGCTTCTACATCTTTTTGGGGGGGGAGATGTGATAGGATATGGCCCAGCTCCTAGGCCCAAAGCATTAGGCCCAATATAATTGGGCCCCGACTATCAAGCTCGGCCTATGCAGCTCGGCCCACCCAAGTAAAAGAGACTTCTTCACCAAGACAACCAAGACTCCTACATCGACTACAACTCCAAGAGAGATATAGAAGCTCGGTGTTCATCCATAAAAGAGGAGATGAAGCTAAAGAGTCCAAGCAGGAGAAGAATTCGTATGATAGTCGAATTCCATGTAATTATCTATAAATAGGGGTTAAGAATAGATTGAGAGGGAGGAAGAATCTTGTAAGCACTACACGCATACTATCAATAATACTCATATACTTTCTGCTCCGTTGACGTAGATCTATTCCGGTAGATCGAACCACGTAAATCCCTATGTTTCTTTGCTTTCCGTGTCCATTAATTCTTCGTCAATCGTTCATTAATTAACCTTCGGAAGCAAGATCGATCATATATATATATATATATATAAATATGAGCTTGTGACAAATCTTGTATAGATAAATGTATTTTATTTGATGTAGCATCTAGCCATCTACACGTTTTCGATTATGAAACAATGTATAAATAGCTGTCACTTTCAACTCTTTTTCCCATTTATAAAAACCCACTACACTAGCTAAATATATACATCAAAAGTTTCTTGATATATTTATTTAATTAATTACTAAAACTCCATGCACAGTCAAGAACTCGGTGACTACCTCGGCGTCGAGAGCTGCACCGATTTCATACCCGATGTGGCGGCCATTTCCACCTCAAACGGCGGCGCCGGAAAGATCCGCCAACGGCGAATCAGGCGGATCGATGCGGCGGCGACGACGGAGTTCCCGCCTCCGATCCCGCGCGCCGAGGATCTGGTGATGAAGAAATACAGAACAAGCGACGGCCGCCTGGTTATCACGGAGGAGAGAGCGCCGCGCCACCAGTATTTTCAGGTGAGACGCTCCGACGGCCGCCTCCTGCTGAATCTGATCCCGGCGGACGACGCCGTGGTGGAGGAGGGGCGCCGTGAAGGGGGAGGAGGTGGAGAGGAGAAGTTCGGTTTCCCGGGAATGTGGAAGATTCCGGCCAGGAAATCGACGGCGGGCATAAGAGAATTGGCGCGCCGCCGCTGGAAGAGGTTTTCATCGGAGTAGAAACTTGCGGCGGTTTTGGGGTGGCGATGGCCGGATTGAGATCGCCGGTTCCTATTTAATTAGAACCATTCTTTTTAAAAAAGAATAAAAATTGTTGCGATGTTTTATATCTTTATTTTTTTTAATTCTTTTTCTCCATCTTTAATTTTTAATCCTTTTTAAGTAAATTTACTTTTATATTCATAATTTTTTTGATAGTTTCATGCCCTTTTCTTTCTATTTTATTTTTGGGTTAATTACTGGTTTTATATTATAATTATCTTGATGTACTTGTACTCTAAAATTGTTAATTTATTTTAATTTTAAATGTTCACTGTTTACTATCCAAATTTATCCCGTTATCCTCAAAAAATCTAATTACTATTAATCGGTTAAAAGTATATACGTGTTTTCAAAATAGTGTGGAAATTGTTAATGAAGCCGTTTCCTTTTGTGCAGTAATGCTTAATTAGCAGTTTTACAGGAGATAATTATTAACACAGAAACTGATATTATCCTCTTTGTTTTGTTTTTTTAAAGGAAGAAACTGATATCAACTTAAACAAAACTAAAGCTAAATTATCATTTTTTTTTTCTTTCTAAAATTGGCAAAAACTAGGACCACGAGATCCATCAATCAGAAGCTCCAATAGTGACATAATTTTTAAAAAATTGTTAAATTTATAAATGTCCTTAAATAAAAAGTAGCACATTTTAATGAGTAGTTATTTTGCATGTCAAAAGATTAGTGAAAGCTCCAATAATGACATAATTTAAAAAAAAATGTTAAATTTATAAATGTCATTAAATAAAAATTGTAGCACATTTTAATGAGTAGCTATTTTGCGTGTCTAAAGTTTAGTGACGTTTAGTAATGTAATTAATTTTATTATATATTTTCATATATTTAAAATTTTATATGATGTAATTAAATTTTATAACACTGTAGCAAATTTTGTGACATGTCACTAAAATTGTATCACTAATAGACAATTTTATTTATTTTATTTTATTTATTATTATTATTTTTTTTTGTAAATTAGTGCAATTGCAGCTACGAAAGAAATTAAAAGTGTCACACAATGATATAATTAATGATATCATGATTGCCAAATAACTAATTGAGTAAACATTGTGTTATTTTGCAGACACTATCATTAATTTACTATGACGTCCAAGCGATTAGAGTTGTACACTTGTACTCCATGAGATAGCATTAACGTACGTACATAGAATCTTTTGCTACCGAAAATTCTTCTTCTCGTGAATAGATTTATAAAAACATTAGAACTAGAAATTAAAAAAAATCAAGTACATTAGTTAATTAATTTGTTTCCATCCTAGATTCAGTTCCAAGATATGTAAATAAAATAAATAAAAACTAGGGTTTTCTTGAATGAGGCCAAAATGTTGGTAGACAGTTCAACATACATCCAAAATCGAAAACAAACTCAAAATTTTAAAAATATTACAACACAGCATACATTATTCCTAAATATGTTTGCATCTAAGCAAATAGTGTCATTTCTCATAGACAAAAGAAAAAAAAAAAGAGTTATAAATAAAGTGTGCACAGCGCGACGTCGTGTAGCGCCGCTGCTGATGATGGTTCGCCGTTAATTTGCCGTTTGTGCCCTAGCATGTGTTACGTGTATATGTAATGCTTTTTTATTACTCTCTTTTTTTTTTTTTTTTTTTCTTTTTTTTTTTTTAATTTTTTATCAATTCAAAACTAGCCTCCAATCTAACTATAAATCCACATTGACAATACTGTATAGATCTTGGAGAGTCCAATACAAACTATTTATCCTTGAATTATTAAAAAAAATTAATTATGTACATTAATTACATAAAAACGCATGTTGAAAAAGTTGGAACATTTTTACCAATTAGTTAATTATCATAATTTTAGAATATAATACGACTATATATATATATATATGTGCGTGTGTAATATATATATGAAAAGATAAGATATTCAATGAATCACAACTCAACTAAAAAATTCACCTCCTACGAAAAAAAAAACAAGAAAACCAAAAATAAAATTCGCACCCGTCACAAAATTAAATGAGATTTTTTTCTAAATACTCACTATGAAATAGTGGATGTAAAAATCCCACTTTATTCAATTAATTTAAAAAATACCCACTTTATTCAATTAATATAAAAAAGTCCCTGCTTTTTTTGTTTATTTTTTTTATTAAGCAAACACAACACACTCACACACATTCGGGGTGACTCGAACCCCCGACCTCTTGGATTGGAGGGGAATTGTCTTACCAACTGAGTCGCGCTTCATTGTCAGTCCTCACTTTTTAACCTCTATCATCTGACACATCTAATATAGATTCCTTTTTTCATTATTTTTTTTATTTTCCCTCAGACCGCTCCTCTAACATGCCCAAAACACAGGGACAGCCGGGCAATTTAAGTTAATTTTTAGATGGTTTATTTTAATTATCGGACGATTTAGCATTTAAAAAAATAAAGAAAAGGTTAGGGGGTTAGGAGTGTATGTTGGGCGGTTTATTATATATAAAAATAAAAAGAGAAATAGAGATAGCGATCTGTAAAATAAGAGAGAAAAAAAGAAGAGAGATGGAAGAGAGAGAAGGGGACAGTTTTTAGAAAGAATATAGTAATTGTTAATATTATGCATATATGTTCGCTAAAATGATTGCATATTGATATATGCAATCATTTTAGCGAACATATATGCATAATATATGCATATTCCTATATGCTTTTTACGTCATGCATTCGTAATATTTCAATGCATTTGTTTTGGTAGGACTTTCTCTTTCACTATAAAAGTGTTACAGTGAAGTGTACATGTTCAATTTTTTTCCCATCAAAATCATATAATGATGATAATTAATATTCTTAAATTAAAATTGCAAATATTGATGATGATTGTTCAAATAAAAATTGTGATGGTAATGGGGTTTCTGATTCGATCAAGGAATACATAACCGGTATGTGATGATGCAAATAAATCATTTATTGGACGCAAATTTCCATCTTTGCACGAAACCGGACAATTTTATACTACCTCCATCCCACCTAATTGTCCCATTTGTTTTTTGACATTTCGGCACGCTTTTCCACCGAAACCTAGTACGAGTTTTAAAATATAATTTTGAAGTATCATTTCTTTTACGGGATACTATGACACTCATAGTATCCCGTAAAAGAAACAATACTTCAAAATTATATTTTAAAACTCGTACTAGGTTTCGATGGAAAAGTATGCCGAAATGTCAAAAAGCAAATGGGACAATTAGGTGGGATGGAGGTAGTAGATCTTATGGTGGTGCTTGTGTTTTTTATGAGTATATTGAAGAAGAGTTTCGACTGGAGTAGACTTGATAGTAACAAAAATAAATCAAACGGAAAATATCGCTTGCCAGCCACAGGACTCTCAATTCCAATAATTGTCTACGAAATATCCATAACCCTAATCTACTCCTTAATAGTACTCTACCAAAACATAAGTAAACAGGCCCATCCCGCTAACAAAAGACTTAAGAAAAACATATTAAAACATAATAATTAAATTGAGTAGCCCGCTAACAGTAGGCCTAAGCCCGCCCCCGTCGTTGATAAACCAGCAAAGGCCACAACTCCTCGGCCTCACCCAACTTGTGATCCTACTCTCTATTAACTCCATCCTCATTCGAAACAACATTGTCCTCAAGGTTGAAGTATGGAAACTGACGCAATTGAAACTAGCCACACTCAACCACGACACACCATCTTCGTGTTGTCCAACACACTTTACCGGAATCTGCTCTTCACTATGCTCTCTTTCATGTACATTGCGTCAAGCCATAATAGTCTCCTGCTCAAACACAAGTCAAGGCAACTCCAAACTTGATGGTAGCTTCGATTTGATACTCAACCTCTCAACGATGTTTATTAGCTTGCTTGACCATGCACTGTTGTGCCTTCTCCAAATTTTCCTTCAAACGCCCATCATCACATCCCTATTCCCCATAACATCCGCCACCACAGCCACTCGACATTCCCCTGGTAGAAACCTCTTGACAGAGGGAGGCTCCCTTCCATACACTACAAATGGCGATATCCAGGTAGATGTCTGATAGGTTGTTTTATACCAATACTCAGCCCAAGGCAACCATCGTAGCCATTATTTAGGCAACTCCAGGAATTATAATTTGGGGGTGCAAAAACTATAATGTTTTTTTTTTTTTTTTTTTTTTGAAGAGTGCAAAAACTAATTATATAACATTAATAATAACATCTTACAATAATATCAACGAAAATAGTAAAATTACAAATAAACCTATTTAAACTTTCAACGATACTGCATTTCTTGAAAGCGATTGGCAATATCGTCATCAGAAACTTCTAGAAACACATCTCTCTCAACGTAAGTGACCAAACAATCATTTAAAAATTGATTTCCCATCCTATTTCGCAATTTATTCTTGACATAAGTCATTCCGGAAAACACTCTCTCGACACTTGCAGTAGCAACCAGAAGAATCAATACCAACTTGATGAGTAAAAAGACTAGAGGATAAGTCACATGTCTATTTGTCTCAACAAGTTTCATTGAAAGAGAACTAATATCGTGCAAATTCCAAAACTCATCTTCTCTTTTCATATCTTCCATGAATATATCAAGTTGGCACTCAAGAATCATCATATCAACACTCAAAAATTCGGAAGGATAAAAAATAGCAAGTTTGAGTACCTTTTCCTTGTCAAACGAAGAGAAATCATCTTTAGGATTCAAACAAGCCATGCATGTAAGCAACTCCATATTCACCTCATCAAATCGGTTGTCAAGTTCTTGAAGTAGTAAATCGATGACTTGTATAAATACAACAATCCGGAAATGATGAAGATATGTTACTTCTTGAACAAAACGTTTTGATCTTCCATGAGGGATATAAAGAGCCTCCATATCCGGAACAACAATGTTAGTATCCTTGCAAAATGTAGTGACCCTAATCAAGTGATTCTCCCATCCACCATCTCTCAATTTTTGCAATACATCCTTGGTCAAAGTGACAAGCCTCATAGCACTAACAATATCTTGATCCTTTCTTTGCAAAGCAAGACACAATTCATTAGTGTATCCAAATATAGTGCACATTTGGTGTAACATAAAAATAAAATCAAATGACTCTAGAGAGTACAAAATGCCTTGAGCTTTTGACTTATCATCCGAATTAGAACCATTCTTCCCAATCATCACAAGAAATTTAACAATTGTTGAAAACAAGCTCATCACATTCAAAATAGCTTTGTAATGAGAACTCTAACGAGTGTCTCCGGGCCTCTTCAAACCAAGTTCTTGATTTAACCCCGTTCCCGTTTCAAGTTCACCAATTTCCAAAGCTTGAGCAAGCTTTTGAGCTTGAATTTCTCGAATCATTTCTAATCTCTTACAAGAAACTCCAATCACATTCAACAAGATTGCAAGCTTATCAAAAAGCCAAGCACACTCATCGTTCTTTTTAGCAATCGCTACAAGAGTTAGTTGAAGTTGATGAGCAAAACAATGAACATAATATGCACTTGGAGAATCTTCTCTAATCAAAGTCTTGAGACCATGTATATCACCTTTCATGTTACTAGCCCCATCATATCCTTGGCCTCAAATTTTAGATGGACTCAACGAATGCTCAACAAGTAAAGACATAATTGTACTTCTAAGTGACAAAGCCGTGGTATCTTTAACGTGAGCAAGCCCAAGAAATCGTTCAATTACCTTTCCCGTTTTCCCTTCAACATAACGCAAACAAAGAGCTAGTTGTTCTTTTTGAGATACATCACTTGACTCTTCGGCCAATATTGCAAAGTTGTCACCAACAAACTCTTTAATAATCCTCTTTGTTGTTTCTTGAGCACAACATTTGATAATTTGCTTTTGAATATCCGAATGTATCAATCGACAATTGCCGGGAGCATTTTCTAAGTGACTTTTGAAATAACTTCATTATGTGTTCTTAACCATTTCAATAGCTCAAGAAAACTTCCCCTATTAAGAGATTCTTCCTTCTCTATGGCCACGAAATGCCAATCCTTGTCGCAATAGAAGACACAAACAAGAAATTGAAGCATTTAACCGAATGTCATACTCTCTTTCTTGCTCACCGGTGACATTATCAAGAGTCGCAATAATTAATTTTTTTTTGCCATCTCTCAAGTTCACATATTTCTCATAAGCAAGATTATGAGCACTTTTAACTCCACCAACATGTTTCGTAAATCTTTCGGGTTTATTCCATGAGCTAAATCCTTCCTTAACAAATGTGCCCCCCCCCACATTCAATTCAAGATCACCCTTGAACAAGTAGCAAACAAAACAAAATGCGGCATCTTTTTCAATGCTATATTCAAGCCAATCCCATCTTTTAAACCAAGATACACTAAATCGACGAAGACCTCCAAGATCTTTTCGAGGAAAATTGTGAGATTTCGGTTGACAATGTTTTTTAAGGATATAAGCTCTCCTAATCGAATCTCGTTGATTTGAAGGATAATCCATTATGTTCATTCTTTTTCCCGGATCATGAGGAAGAAGCTCAACGTCATAAATCAATTCTTTCTCCTCCAATGGCACACTACTAGTACTTGAACCACTCAAATTCATAGCATTTTCTAGATCTTGATGATAATTATTTGGATGACAAGTACTAGCATTAGATGGATCCTCATTACCTCTCGGTGAAGAGCATAAATCTTCTTGCATTTTCATTCTTTTGAACATAAATTGTCGAAGATCGGCTTGCTTTGTTTTCCTTTTGATTTTTGTGTATCATCTATGATTTCCTACACTTGATAGATAAATTTAGGTGTGAAAAATACAATTTCCCATAACTCTATTTCAAAAGGGAAACTAAAACAAAGAAACAATATAATGGATTCTTAAGCATATTAATAAATTGGGACCATCTCATAATTTTTTTTGGAGAGCATATTAATTGAATGAAAATGGGACCATCTTGATCTTGACTTGTTTCTTGTACAAATGTACAATAATAATGAATATATATATATATATATATATATATATATATATATATATATATCAAGTCAGTGGGTGAAGAAGAAGTGTAGAACCCATCAATTTTATTTGCTCAAAAAAGAAAGAACCCTTAAATTTTTTAATCAAAATTTCCAACCTCCAATTAGTTAATTTCATTGTCTCCATAGACTCCACTACGGCTGCCCCCAGCCCCGCCACAAAAATACGCAACTACTTACAATTTACAAATTAAAAAACAGAAGATACAAATATCAAAGTTTATATAAATTTCACAATTTTACCTTTTCTTTGGAGACTTAGAGTCGCCACTCGCCAGTCGTACCGTCGGTCGGAACTCGGAGGGGCGCTGGTGTGTGGAGGACGACAGCAAGTCAGCAACTGCCAACTAGGTATGAGATTGAAATTTGTAACTGATTGTGTTGTTTCACTCTATTCGTCGGAATCGTCGGCAATTTGGAGGGCTGAAGCTTGCCTTTCCCCCTTTTTTTTTAATTTCTAATTCTTCAATTTTTTTTGCTGCTTCTAATATTTCATTACATTTTTTTACTTTCGAAACACTTTTTTGCTTATCCTTCTAATTACTTGTATTAAGAATGAAAATACATAATACTACTAATTTTTTATTTTTTTGGGGGGTACAACTATACCCCCACCGCCCTTGCCTAGAGTCGCTACTATTCGCAAGTAATACAATACATGTACTTTTCCACAATTCGATTCAGTACCTCTGTTTAGCCATCCGTCTTAGGGTGATATGCTAAACTGAATTTCAATTGTATTTCGGATAGCGCAAACAACTATTTCCAGAAAGCACTCACAAAGAGAGAATTCCAATCGCTTATAATGGATCTCACAATTCCATGTGATCTCACAACATTAGAACAAACACTTCTCGGGTGCGACTTAGAGTTCGAAGCTCTACTGGACTGCGGCAAAGAGTCAAGTCCCCTCGTAGAATCACCTTTTTGCCTTCTCACTCAAGGTCATAGTTAAAGTTTCCCAGTTTGTATGAAACCTTTCCCAACCTAGCCAGCCACGCTATGCCCAAGATTACGTCGACTTCCCCAAATGGAAACACAAAATAATCAGCCATCACCTCGCATCCGGGTAGTGACAATGCCATTCCTTTACAAATTCCCTCCAATTCATGTTAGTGCCTATCTCCCAACTGAACTTCAAACTTGCATGTCTTATCCAGTTTGAGCTGGAGAGTGGTTATGAAAGATGAAGAAATAAAGTTGTGGTTGGCACCACTATCAATGAGCATAGTTACTGTCCTTCCTCTCATCACCCCATACAGTTGCATAGTTTGAGGACTAGATATGCCCGCCATAGAATAAACTGAAAAGGCCCCATCTTCCTCTGAAACCCTCACCGATTCTTTCATCAACTCTTGGTCTGTGGGTTCATAATATTCAGAATTCTTGAGATCTAGTTCTTCATCCTATTCTACCAATATTACCTGCAAGTGCTTAAGAGGACACTCATGCTCTAGAGTATAGGGCGTTTTGTAACAAAAACAAAACCCCTTTTACACTCAAGTCCGCAAAATCCTGAAGCGAAAGGCAAGTGAATCGCGACCGTACATCTAGTGGGCGGTCTGAAGGCTTTAGGGAATTGCTCGCTAAACTCCCATGGTTGCCGCTAGCTACTGCTACAAGTCAAGAGAAGGTGTTCAATCATTGCACAAGGCTATTGAAACTTCGAAACGAACGTCCTCTAGCCTGCAGAGAGATTATCCTCAACATCCCTTGACAACCCCATCGCAATCTCCAAGTCACTAGGTCGCAGGAGGCGCGGCGAGCTCCTGATTAACTCCTATAAACCCTTCACGAAATATCCCAGGTAATGTTCATCAGTCAACCCGGGCACCTGGCTGGTTAAATGGATAAAACGATTGACATAATCATCCATTGATCCTAATTATTTCACGTCAGCTAGACATTCGAAAGAACTATCCTTGAATTGTGTATCAAAACGCGCTACCAGGCCTGTGAAAATTTCTCCCATGTTATTCCTGGTTTGCGTGATCACAACTAGGTTACCCAATACATCACTGCTTCCTCCATGGCCACCACCGCAGCCTACACCTTCATCTCAAGGCTCACGTCATAAAGTTCAAATTGCTAGTTGCCGCGAGTCAGCTAACCAATCGGATTATTACCACTAAAGGGCGTCAACTGCATGACACCGATCGCCACTTACAGAGGATGCATTGGTAGCGGATTCCCCTCCTCCACCGGAGTATCCGTATCAAGTGTCCGAGGTGGCTTCATCATCACTTTTGAAATCTCTACCAGGGTCGCTTCAATCTCCTCTAAAGATTTTTTCATCTCTATTTGGTCGGCTTCTAGCTTGTCCAAACATTCTGTGGTAGATCATGGCATCCTGTCGGCGGGAATGGGATCCGGTAGGTTAGACCAGTTGATTGGAATAAAACTAAATCAAATGGAAATATTACTTGCCAGCCACCAGGCTCTCTATTCCAATAATTATTTGATGAAATATTTGTAACCCTAATCAACTTCTTAAATAGTAATACTAAAACATAACTAAACAAGCCCAGCCCGCTAATAAAAGACCTAATAAAAACATAACTAAACTCAACATCCCATGGATAGTGGCCTAAGCCTATCGCCGTCGTCGATAAACAAACAAAGGTTGCGGCTCCTCGGCCTTGCCCGACCTCTGATCCTACTCATGATCATGCTCTCTATCAAGACTACAAGGCTAAGGGTTATTTTTTATTTTGTGGGAGTGATGGGTATGTTGTTGACGTGTTCAAGAAGGGGCATACACTCTTCGTTTCAGACAACTATAGACATTTCATGAAATGCAATAGGAATTTGTTCATGACATTTCATAATATGCAGCAACACTTCGTACTGAATTGTCAAAAAGCAAATATTGGACCGATGAGATTGTTTCTTCTATTCAAGGAAATCGTGGGAAGTGACAAACATGTTGGGTGTAGCAGTGTGGAATTCGAGAATTTTATTCGTGACCTAAAAGCTTATGTGGAAGGTGTCGATGCTCATATATTATTGAATAAATTCCACAATAAATGAGAAATCTTCCAGACTTCAAATTCGACTACTGCGTAAATGAATCTGAGAAGCTGACACGCTTGTTTTGGGCAGATCTTGTTTCAATAAAGATGAACAACGTCTTTGATGAAAGCTATTTCAAATGACAAGTTCTCAAAAAACCATGCGTTGCGTCTCTTCTTTTTTCCATTCACGTGGGGGCTCAGAAATGGAGTTCCACTGTATATCATGTAATGTAACCTAATCAACTATTCATATTAATGGTAGAAAAAAGTATATATACAAAATAAAAAACTTATAGTTGGAGTACATGTGACAAAAAAATGGATACATATGAATCCTTTGCACGCAACCTTTTTGTTGGTCTCAGAAAGAGCTAATTAGTGTATGTGGAAGAGGGGGAGGAGGGAGAATACACCAATCTCCAATAGTTTTTTTGTAAAAGAACGATTTATCAAACCAGCTCATATAGAGAAGAACACGTGTGACTGAGTACAATACGTTCTCTTTAGTTCAGCAAGCGAGCTGCGTAACTTATCAAGAGCGCTCTGTTATGTGGAAGTTGGTGGTTTGTTGGAAACTCTTAGAAAATTCTTTTCAGTGATAAAATAATTTGAGAGCTCGATGAGGCAAACACTTGATGAATGATTGTTAGTATGAGTAAAGAGATATTTGACTGAAAATAAAGATAGAGAGAGAGAGCACAACACAGTCAATTTTTATCGTGGTTCGGAGAAAACTCCTCCTACGTCCATGTCAGTTTCTGTTGAAACTGAAAATTCCTTTACCTCTGGATTCACCTCTCTCTTGTTTTTACTAACTGAGTACCAATCCCAAATTTCGACTAACTTGTCGAAATTCGAGCATGAATTACGGGGTCGTGACCCTTACAAATTTCTTCTTAACTTAGCTAAAACAGCTAGCGTGCTCTTTCAGTTGTAGAGCTTGATCTTCTCGGCAATGGTGGAGCAACATAACTTTTTCTTCTTCAACGAACATGAACTGAACTTAAGAAGGGTTGAATTCTATTGAGTTCTTAAGCAACAGTAGTCCGAGTGATTCCAGAATCAAAAATCTTGAGCATCAACACTTGGGAATTCTCTAGGATTTTTGAGTATTGAGATTGCTATGAAAGCATAAGATTTCTACAGAGTTTCGGCTCTTTGAATGAAATTCCAGTAAGGAATGACTCTGGATGGCTGAAGTATTTATAAGCCTAGTTTTTGAAAACTAGCCGTTGGAGTTCTGATCAGTGGCAGAGAGCCATTGGTGCTGACTCACTTCTAGCCGTTGGGATTCGCCTAGTTGGAATCCAACGTGGTGCCAGGACAGAACGTCTTGAGGTGTGGATCCGAACAGAAGTAAAGGTAACCAGCACGATGAATTCTTCAAGGTAGGGCAATTGGTCTTCTACTGCAGATTGATGAAGGAGCACGATGCCAGATCGATCTCCTATAGGAGAGCACGTCTATACATTCTCATCCTTTACAAGTTCGATCGATTTGTCTAATGCTAAGAGAGCTTATCGATCTGTGCTATACAAAGGCAGATTGTTCCTATTAATTTGTACTCTAGAAAAGAGTAAAATAGACCTAAGTGTGGTTTTAAATAACATCATCAAAACTAACTGCAGAGGGTTCCCAACAATTTCCCCATTTTTGATGATGTCGAAACTCAACACTTTACATATATTTCTTAAGGCATTAGAGTTGAAAACTCTAACAGGTAAGCACGGGAAATATAAGTGTTGGTCCTGAAAGTGACTTACACACGTAGAGGGGGGGGGGGGTAAATACGTGTGTAGAGAGGTGTGTAACTTCTCTTTCATTTTTCATCCTTTTTCAAGTAGACGCTCTGAATGTTGTTGAGATGTTTAAAGCTTCTTGCTTGAGTGAGTGTTGTGCGGAATATGGTGAGATTTTAAGTTTCTTGCTAGTTAAAAACTTTTTGTTGGTTTAGAGTGTGGTGTGCGTAGATGATAAAATGAAAGCATATAGAAGAATTAAATACAGAAAGTAGAGCACACCGTAAGCTTTATAGTGGTTCAAAGCAACTGTTCTATGTCCACTCTTGTCCTCGACGGGATGAATACCTTCACTCGGTATTCCTTATTTTATACTTCCAAGGGGAAGTAATTTAGAGCAAGTAACAAACTCACTCTAAATCCTCAGAGATTCAGGCTCTCGAGATGCCTACAACAACTTCAATTTTCTATAAAATCAACGACCTTTCACTTAAGGATGTAACCTTAAGCTTTACTGTCAAGATTTTTGGCTAAACCAAAACTGTAACCTTATAACTCAATCTAAATACAATAGACTTGGTTTTGGGGTTTTGTTTCTATTTGAAATGAGAATCCTTTACAGTGAGAATCACAAGTAAAGAGTAAGCATTCCCGTGACTAGGTTTTTGATAAACGCTGTCTGAACCTAGATGTAGAGAGTAGTAGCTAATACTTAAGAAAATATGGGTTTTCTTAAGGACACACTAAAGGATTTAATGCTTGAAGAACTAGAGAGATTTGAGTGCTTGAATGCTTGAGTTCGTGCTTATGAATTTGAATTCTTGTTCGTGCATATGTCACCTTTGTGTGTAGCAACTCCTTCTATTTATAGAGGAAGGAACCCTACTTCCCGTTAGAGAGAAGTGGCTCATGTTCCTAACTCGTCCAAAAAAGTCACGATCTGTCAGGTGAGTGTCACATCTTCTTGATGCATAAAACCCTAGTATAGTAGTAGTTGTGAATAAGCATGGGCTTTCTGCACATTATCTTGACTTTTCTGCTTAACCTTTCAGTTGTGCAATCCTGTGATGACATGTGGACTCTGCAACTACGGCGCAATTAATGATTTGTATAGTTATGATTCTTTAACAAGTTTAAGCTGCCAATCTTGACATCGAGAGTCAACTTATCATGCTGACTGCACTGATACTTTGAGAGCTGCTTTACTAGAGACGCTTTGAAGGATAAAGCGTTCTTCCTTTGCTGAGAAGATAGCACGCTCTCCACATCTGTGAAAGCATTTCTATTGAATGGAGACTCTGGCTTGTTAACTTTAATGCTGAAGCTTTTCATCCTTTAACTCCTTCTGTAGTACACGCTTTCAAATAAATAAAAGCTTCTTAACAGATAAGCTTTCCTAATATATTAGGGTGTACAAAGCGTGATTTTTAACTTCATCAAAAATAATAAGGGAAACTTTTAGAGATAGGTTTTGAGATCTAATCAAAATTAACTAGATTAAGAACTTTGAACTCGAAGTTCCCCCTTAACCAAATATCCCAACAATAAGCACGATCATCATAAATAAAGCATGTAAAATAAAACAATATGGCAGATAGCCTGGAGAAAGAGATATTGTCATCAGGATAGAACATTGATCATGTTTTCATTACGATATCAGAGTAGAAGGTTACATATACAATGATTACAGCTCGATATAGCAAAAACTCAAAATGAAATACCAATCACTGTCTCCTCATCTGGGCAAGGTCTTCTCTTCTCTTCTTGTTGGACATGAGCTCCATGCTCTCATAGACACCATCTCTGATCTGCCTGTACATAGGATTCTTTGGATTGACTGGAACCTTCAGAAGAATAGCAGTGTTGCGCACGAAGGTGTCAATCACAGAGCGATCCTCAACATTGGTATCTCCGATCATGGGCGGAGTGAAGACCGTCTTTCTTGGAGCAACGATGTTGAGATTGTTGCAAGCTACATGAGCAAGAGTACGCTGGACGAGCGGTTGATCTGGATAAATGTCTAAAAACTTGGCAAAGGCCTTCTCTGTATCACCGGTGAACTCATCATCTCGAATGTAGTAGTGCTTGAGAATGAATGAGTTGACCAAAGGATTCCACTTATCACTATTAGCAGGGTCAACCCAGAGAGTTTGGTAGAATGGTTGGTCGGGAGCAATCTTCAGCACTTTCATACATTCAGAAGTCCAGCCTTCTGTAGCTTTCCTGTGAGCTTCTACTTTGGCATGCTCGGCCAAAACTTCTCCTGCAACTTGCGATTGTTGGCATCATCCCAATGCATGCCAGTATCCATCATCTGGTCAACAAGACACTTCCGAACATCAGCCTTCATTCTCTCAAGTTTTCATTATGATATCAGAGCAGAAGGTTACATATACAATGATTACAGCTCGATATAGCAAAAACTCAAAATGAAATACCGATCATTGTCTCCTCATCTAGGCAAGGTCTTTTCTTCTCTTCTCGTTAGACATGAGCTCCATGCTCTCGTAGATACCATCTCCGATCTGCCTGTACATATGATTCTTTGGATCAAAAGAGAAATAGGAGGCTGGAGAAGAAGGTTGAGTAGTAGCAGGCTTCTTCTGCTTCCTCGGATGGTTGATCTTCATAGGCTGCTTAGGGGGAGCTTGCTCATCATCTTCCCCCTTTTCAACATCATGAGAAAGGAATTTTTTGAGTAAAATTCTCAAGGAAGTGTTCTATTCCTTGAGCTTCTCCATGTCAGCAGCAAGATTGGCTTGACTGTTGAGAAGGGCAGTGATGTTGCCTTGAATCTCTTCGGTTTTGACATTGGCGGCAGAAGCAGCTTTAGTAACATTTGTAATGAGATCCTTATGTTCTTTCGCCATATCCTCGTACTGGATAGAGATGTCATCTATGTCGGTGAGCTTGGCCATGACCAAGGACTTGAGCACATCAGGAATACCACCTTCAACTAAGCGAGCAGATGGATTTCTGAGAAGTTGGCGAGCTCTTTGACAACAACATCCTTGGTGATCTGCTCCATAGATTCCTTTACGGCCTCATTGGCAGCTTCCATTACCAGCTCATTGGTCTTCTCTTAATCTTGTCAATCCTCTTACCAAGCTTAAGCTCGGAGGTGGCAAAATCCTTCTTCTACTTGTGAAGGTATTCGATGAGCAGGTCGGAGTTGCCTTCAACAAATTTGAATAAATTTTGATTCGTTCTTCCAGAGTCTTCTTATGCTTGATGATCTTGCTGCGTATGTTGAGATCAATCTGCTTCAAGGAAGTGCAAACAACATCCACTGCAGTGTCGGCAAAGGAGCTAAAGATGTTCTCTGCCAGCTGAATGACAAGGTCCTCGGCCTCTTGCTTTGTTAGTTCTGTCCACACTATAGGACGGTTGGCTGCACTGAGTAGCCTTCTGGTGCAGTGGCTTGAGTGAAGACCTTTTCCAGCTCGGGAAAGTCTTCAATATCCACGGGCTTCTCCTTGGATGTACCAACATCCTCCTGTGATTGATTTGCACGAGGGGGTGAACGCTCAGCTTCTCTAGTAGGTTTACCCTCAGCAGTAGGCTTCCTCTTAGGAGATTCGGCCTTGGGAGAAGAACGACCTGCATCACCAGTAGGTTCCTCGGCTGTTTTAGCATGGTCACCCTTGGCCAGGAACGGACTTTGTACATACTCGGGCAAGCAGGAGTCCATGTACCGCTCTTGTTCATTGATGTAGAGGGGTTGAGATCAATGTTTAGCTTCTTGGCCTCTATCTTCATATGCGCAAGAATAATTGATCGAAATTGAAAACGGACATCTTCAATAGAGAAGTAGTCCAACCCGCGCATTAGATGGCCCTCTTTCTGCATCAATGATTCGAATGACTCTACTGCAACCAGGTCGTGTAGAGTCGACATCTCGCACTCCCTGATATCCAACAGGAAGCGGAGTTCATTAGTAAGCTTTCGAGTCTTCGGGTGCTCATCGATTCTCGATAGCATGTTCAACACCTTCTTCGCAGTGATCTCCCTAAGAGAATCAAGAAGGGCTCGAGCAAATTGTAAGTACATATCGTTCAAACCTTGTGCAGTAGCAGTAGGCTCAGGAGGAGAATGGTGAGGGGAGTAGGGCACTTCTTCCATAGATGGAGAATGGTGGGGTGGTGTAGGAGCACGCTTTTCCTAGACATCGGTCTTTTCCATCTCAGGGGCGATCTTCCGCCTGAGAGGCTTCTCCTTTGGAGTAGAAGGCTTAGCCTTCGTGGTCTTACCCTGCTGCTTCTCTCCAGCAGCAGCCTTGCGTTTGTCACCAGCTCCAGCAGGCTGGGGCTCTGGATCCTCTAGCATAGTCTACTTTGGGTTGGACTGCCCAAATGCCAGCAGATAAGCTTGGACAACGGGCTATCATAGGACTTCTAATATAGCTCTACTGTAATCCCCATAGCTATCTCGAGCTGCCTCTGATCATGAGGCATTAACTTCTTCTCGTTGAAAGGAATAGTCCATCCAACTCCTTTCATTGGGAAATCTCTTCAAGATCATCCAGCTGATCTTTGTACACATACGAAGTGACTTCTTCACTTCTACAAAGGTTTTTCCAGTCTTATCTTTCACATCCAGAATCAAATCCGACTCATCCTTCAACAGTTTGAGCAAAACTCTAGCCCAATTGATATCCAAACTTTAACTACGGTGACCATCATCCTAAATTTGTAAGGAGTGACAGAATCGAAGGTGCCGGAGTGAGAAACAAATACCTTCTGCATGAAATTACAGAGCAACCAGTACTTCAACTTTAAATTGCTCATGGGAAAGGCATTTTCCTTCAACTTCCCTTTCTCCATCTCTTCATATAAGTCTCCAGACATCACCATCTCTAGATATAGGGTTCTGAGGAGAGAAGCATCGATGGATTCGATAGTGACACCGGAATCTTCAATTGCGAACCCTTGCAGCACCAGATCGAGAACATTGAGGCTTTGAAAGGATTTGGGATCTTGCGAGGGATGGCAAATGGTAGATTTTGCCAATTCCCATCCTCAGAATCGTTCTAGGTATAAAGGAATGCCGCTGCTTGACGGGGAAGAAACAGAGCAGGCTTCACCGTGATTATGTTGTGATGTCCCCGACAGTTCGAGATTTGAGTAAAGAGGGTTTCGAGCTCTACAAAACCAAAATGTTTAAGAACTGCGACATGCTCTTGAATAATTTTAGGCATGATAATCTTGGCTTTGCTGGACCAAGATGACGTTTGATTGGAGTCGAAGTTTCGGCGGCCATTTTTTAGTGCGAAAAGCTTGAAAGAGGTTTAGAGATTTTGAAAAGTTTGAAAGCTTTTGCAGAGAATAACAATGGCAAAGATGGAAGTTATCTGCAGATTTTTAGAAAAGTGGAATAATGGCAGTTTCCAAAATTATATAAAAGGAAATCAATGGTTAAGATTTAATAACTTCTCCAAAAATTAAGGGATGAGATAACTTCCCTGAGTAGTGGGCGCTTAGATCTGTAAGTGAGATGGAGGTTGAGTGAAACGCGCTGTACTTGGGTGTTGAACAGTCGTGCCTTTTCAACTCATAATTAAATGTGCCTCAGTCTATGTGAGAGACTCTTGATATTCCGTGGGATAGCGTAAGGGATATTTGGTTTATGTCAGAACAACCCCTTCATCTATAGTGCGATCCCTATATTCAAGAACAAAACACTTAGATCAATAAATTAAAATGATTGCATTTATAGCGTAAGGGAGAAGCTAAAGTAACAGAGATTGATATGGCATCTCTAGTTCCCCCTCAATTATTGATCTATTAATTTTTGAGGAGAACGATAGGTAAGTATCGTTCTGGTGGAGAGCATTCTGTGCGAGAACGTTCTGGTTAACTGACAGCGTGCTTTTTGCTTTTCTAAGGAGAACGATTTTGATGTTAGCGTGCTGTTGGAAGGAGATCATTCTTGTGAATCAATCTATTAGGTTACGTTCAATAGGCCTAGCTTTCCGCACAACATCTTGAAGTGTTCTTCTTGAAGAGATTTTGTCAAGAGATCAGCTTGTTGGATATCAGTGTGAATCTTCTCTACCACCATATCCTTCTTCTCCACGTGATCACGTATGAAGTGGTTTCTTACATCTGTGTGCTTGAATCGTAAGTAGTGGAATGTATTTTGAGTGATGGCGATGGCACTCATGCTGTCGTAGAAGATTGGCACTTTACTGACATTGATCTCGTAATCTTTGAGCTGTTGCTTAAGCTAAAGAATTTGAGCACAGCAGCTGCCAGCTGCCATATATTCTGCTTCGGTGGTGGAGGTGGCTACGGAGGTCTGCTCCTTGTAAAGCCAAGATATCAGCTTGTTGCCAAGAAATCAACAGGTGCCTGAAGTAAACTTCTTATCGAGCTTACTGTTGGGGTTGTTGTGTATAGCTAAAGCAAAAATGTATTTTAGTATATACGACATGTATTCCACTGGTAACAATCACCTATCTGAATAAATATATTAATAAGAATAAGCCCTATATCTCATGTTTTAGAACACGTGGACGGCTCGGGTGTCAGGGAGATCACGCAGCGTTCGATAATAATTATGAGATATAAACAGTGTCACAGTCGAGATAGCTTGGAAAAACTATCGGTTTAAACTGCAACATAACGGTAGTGGCGGGTCTCAGTCACTAGTTATGTTGGTACAGGTGGAACGTATTGACAGGATCGAGTGAGATAAGGTTCTTCTGATACTGACCCTAGCAATAGGTAAAGAACTAGAGATCTCGGGATTTAGAGATATGATCTTAATCTTGATATGCTATTAGAGATATATGTGTTGTTCACTGTTACTTTGACTTGTATAGCTAATGGTCTATCGCATCATCCCTGATGACTTGCATCTTGGGTAACATGAGGGCACATAGTATGTCTAATTAGTTATATCGAGACACCGTGTCCGTATTAGGTTGAGAGATATCCCCTCAAGGAGTTTACAAGGTTTATTATACTAAGTCATGCATGCTGATTAAGTTTAGGTATAATAATAAGGGGTGAACGGGTACTACTTGAGGAAAATAAGATATTAATTAATTATGAGTAGTCAGAGGAGCTCTAATTAATTAATAGATATCGAAGTCATTAAACACGGGGATAGCTCTAAATAAAGTATCAGCCCCAATCTACAAATTGGGACAGAGCGGTGATTCAGTTGTGATTCTTTAGTGGAATGCATCACATCTCTAATGAAATAAATGTTTTGGGTTGATCATGGTTATTTCATTAGGTAAGGCTAAACTCTGTCTGGTAAATAGATCCCTAGGGTGGCCCAAGAGCTCTTCAGGAAAGGAATTCAAGGTATTATTGAGGGATATCAGTTTTGGACTGAAAAGAGGCATTATGGGCTTGGGCCCAATAATGTGGCTCCTACTGTAGTGTAGGGGACGTCAGTTTCCTCTTCTGGTGTCCATCTGATCTCAATAATTGCACTCTGGTTAATTATATAATTATGGAATAAATTAATATTTAATTCATTGAGATTTATTCTTAATTAAGGAATTAGATTATTAATTTAATAATTATATATATTATTTTCCTTATAATAATTAGGATTAATTCTAATTATATTTAATTAGAATTTGTTCCAGTAATTATTAACTAAACCGAGCTTTAATTAATTAAAGCCCGTGACTTAGTGGACAAGGAAAAGTGGCGCCTCACTCCTTATAAATAAGGAGGAGGAGATTCTCAAAACCTAAGTGTTGGAGAGGTAAAATCGGCGCCTATATTACAGAGGGAGAGTTCCTGGTTCTAAAGTTCCTAGACGCCCACACAGTAGAAGAACTTCGAGGAAAGGGATCACACCCCAGTAATCTAGACCTGTAGATTACTCCGTTGGCACAGATCTGAGGTATAATATTCTAAACTCCATTATATGATTTAGTTGCATTTAAATTATCACATCCAATTCGAAGATCTAGTAGGAAAAAGGAATGCTTTCAAGCAGCAGTTCCATCACTTACGTCCTGCATAGTCAGCATCTGCATATCCGCTCAATTCAAGATTATCATCACAAGGATACGATAGGCCAAGGTTGGTTGTTCATTTCACATAACGAAGAATTTTCTTTGCGGCTTCTAGATGAGACTCTTTGGGAGCAGCTTGAAATTGAGCACACACACCTACTGCAAAATAAATATCTAGTCAACTTGTTGTTAGATAAAGTAAAGAACCGATTATCCCTCTGTACTGGGTTATGTTGGCTAGTCTTCCTTTTGGGTTCTGGGTCTGGATCGATCTTCCCATTTGTGAGCATTGGTACTTTGATAGGCTTGCTTTTCTTGACACCAAACTTGTCAGTGAGCTCGTGTGTGTATTTGGTTTGGCATATGAAATATCTTTCGCTAGATTGTTTGACTTGCAAACCTAGAAAGAAATTCATTTTTCCCATCATGGACATTTTGTACTCATCTTGCATGAGCTGTCCGAACCTATCACACAAAAAGGTAGATTTTAACCCAAAAATAATATCGTCAACATAAATTTGTACTAAAAGGATATGTTCTTTCCAATTGTCGACCCTTCCTTGTTTAAATCCTAATTCCAGTAAGAAGGTTGCCAAGGTCTCATACCAAACCCGAGGAGCTTGCTTCAATCCATAGACTGCTTTGTGTAAGCGATAGACCTTGCTGGAATTTCCTTCTTCAAAACTGGAAGGTTGTTCCACGTAAACTTCTTCCTTCAGTCTGTCATTGAGGAACGCGCTCTTCACATCCATCTGGTAGACTTTGAATCTTTGATGAGCTGCATAGGCTAGAAACAATCTGATTGCCTCCAACCTAGCGACTGGAGCAAATGTTTCCTCATAGTTTATCCCTTCTTGTTGGCAGTAGTCTTTTGCAACTAATCTTGCCTTGTTGCTTACTACTTCACCTAATTCATCACGCTTCTTTTTGAAAATCTATTTTACTCCAATTACGCCTTGATGATGAGGTCAATCTACGAGAGACCATACTTCATTTCTCTTAAATTCGTGAAGTTCCTCTTGCATAGCTGTCATCCTGTCTGGATCTTGTAGAGCTTTATCGGTGTTCATGGGTTCAACGTGAGAAAGAAAGTAACTTAATAGACATTTTTCTTCAATTTGCCTTCTCATTTTTACTCCTGCATTTGGGTTCCCTACAATAAGCTCTTCTGGATGAGCATTGACCTATCTTCTTCAATGAGTGATCTCTTCTTCTGATAATTTAGGCTCGGGCTCTTCAATAAGATCATCAAATTCAGGAAGTGATTGAGGTACAAAAGGATTCAGATGTTCAAGTTGTTCTGCAAGTTGATCAATAGTAGTTTCTTGAACTGGGGTAGAGAGACCAAGCTGAATAAGATCAGTCTGGGTAGCATCGTTCTGAATAGGATCATGTTGTATATCATCTGAAGTTCGAGTATAGCTCAATGTGGTTGCACCCTTTCCCCCATGCTATGTGGCTACGTTTTGATCAATGTTCTCTTCTTCTTCCCGATCAGCTAGACTCCAATAGAGTAGATCTTCTAGTAATTGAGTTGATGATCTAGCTTTTTGATCCTGACTTTTACCAGCTTGCTGATCTGTAGAGGTTTCCCTGTACATGCAAGTAGATTCATCAAAAATAACATGTGGTGTTACTTCCACGGTAAGGGTTTTCTTATTAAAAACTCTAAAAGCTCTGCTGGTCTCTGAGTATCCTAAAAATACTCCTAGATCAGCTTTGCCATCAAAGGTTTTTAATTGGGTTTTCCCATTATCGTGAATGTAACACAAACAGCTAAATGATTTAAAGTATTTAAGCTTAGGCTTTTTGACATCCCACAGCTCGTAAGCGATCTTCCCATGACAAACTGTGATTGTCAATTTGTTCTGAGTATATCATGTTGTATTGATAACTTCTGCCCAGAACTTCTTGGGAAGTTTGGTCTCATTTAGCATTGTACAAGTTGTTTCCTTCAGCGATCTGTTTCTTCATTCAATGACACCATTCTGCTGCGGTATGCGAGCTATTGAAGTTTGATAAGTTATGCCTTTCTCTATGCAGTATGTATCGATCATATGATTGATAAACTCCATTCCTCTATTAGATCGAACTGTGACAATTGATTAATCCTTCTGGTTGCACAGCTTGCAGAGTAGAGTAGGTAGCTTCTCCAAGGTCTCTTTTTTTCATGTACATGAAAATAACCTAGGTAAATCTAGAAAATCATCTATAACTACAAGGGTGTATTTTCTACCACTAATACTCAATGGAGTGACTGGCCCAAAGAGGTCCTGATGGAGTAGCTCCAAGATTCGTGTTGTTGATTGAGCTGCTACACTTGGAAAGGACGATCTGGTCTACTTTCCAGCTTGGCAAGCTTTACACATATGATCTCTATCAAATACTTGGTCTGGAAGGCTCTCTACCAGCTTGTTTCGAGCTAGTCTATTGATGGTCTTGAAATTTATATGACTGAGCCTTCTGTGCCATAGCTAGCTTGTTTCGGAATTAGCCTTGGACACCAAGCAGGTCTCTTTGAGATTACTCCACTGGACTATGTAAACTTTATCCTTCAATTTCAGTAAGGAGTATTTTTCTTTCCTCATTTTTCACGAAACATTTGTTAGCTACAAATTCTACTCATTTACCATTCTAGCAGAATTGGCTCACAGAAAACAAATTATGATTAAGTCCTTCAACATAAGTGACGTCATTAATAGTTGTGTTACCAATTTTCAATTTACCGTAACCTCTTGCTTTGCTTATGTCATTTCCTCCAAAGGTAATGAGAGATCCGTCACGCTCGATGTAGTCCGACAGCAGGCTCTTGTTGCATGTCATGTGCTTGGAGTAGCTGCTGTCAATGATCCACAGTTCCACCAGCAGCTTGCTCTTTGATTAACACGTATTTTATGTGCATGTCAAGTATATTTTGCATGTGTTTGAGTCTCGATTTAGGTGCTTAAATGTTAGAAATGCTAGGGTTTTAAACTTATAGCATACTTTAGACTTTTCTCATTTTTCTCGATTTTCGATCTATTTTGTGAGAATTTAAAAGAGCATTCAAGTTGCTAAGGATCGGAGGCCGGAAACGAGGGAGAATCGAGCTCAATTAGAGTGAAACTTGTTGATTAACACGTATTTTATGTGCATGTTGAGTGTATTTTGCATGTGTTTAAGTCTCGATTTATGTGCTTAAATGTTAGAAATGCTAGAGTTTCTTAACTTGTAGCAAACTTTAGACTTTTCTCGTTTTCCCCCAGTTTTCGATCCATTTTTGTAAGAATTTGAAAGAGCATTCAAGTAGCTAAGGATCGAGGGCCAGAAACAAGGAAGAATCGAGCTCTATTAGAGTTAAACTTGTGTTTAAAAATGTGGAATTTCAAGTTCTATAGTTAGGGTTTCACTAGTTTGATTTCATTTATATTTTCCTTGTTCTCTCGAGTCTCTTTATGCCTTTTGCAGTAATAATGGAGAACTTACTTGGCCAAATTAATCATTCCATGACAAAGAGAAGCTCGTTAGGAAGCTATAGCAAAAACTGGATCAAGAATCGGAGTTCGGACGAGAGAGAACGAGCGAAAACGGTGAAGTTGCGCAAGAGAAGGAAAACCGGCGGGTTGGCCGGCGGTTTGTCAAACCGCCGCGAACCAACATCAAACCGCCGGTTCACCACCTAATTTGGCAGCATAGATGGCAGTCTGGCTGGCGGTTTGCCAGACCACCGGCTCCCCTTCCCACAAACCGCCGGTTCGGCGAGAAGTGCACTTAAGGGGCGAGTTCGGCTCGTCCAAACTCGTCCCGGTTTGTCCCGTTTCACCCCGATTCAACCCAAACTCGATTTGTGATATATTTAACTCCTAAATTCACCCCATTTGGATATCTTTTGCATAATTTAATATTGTAGAACCCTAGAAATATTTCCCTCTTTCGTTTTTAGTATTTTGAAGATTGTTGAAGCTAGACTTGTTGGATTTGCGATTGAAGACCACCTTCTTCTTCCTTATTAAATTCTCTATCTTTTAAGTGTGATTTCATTTATTTTTTTATGGTTTAATTCCTTCAATTATGTCTAGCTAAATTTCCTTTGGTTCCAATATATGAAGATATGATCTAGATCCTTGGGTTTTTAGGTTTTGTTGTTGGATTTACCTTCTAATTCATATGTCTTGTGGTTTGGGACTTAATTTTATTGCATGATTGATTGGCCATCATTGAGTGCATACAAGATATTTGGTTAAATGCTTAGAAGGCTTTACTTCATAACACTTGGCATCAAATCACACCATATTAGTAATTCTTGCTAGTATGAGCTTCTAGATAATAATTGAGCTATTCTAGATAATTAATTGAGCTATTTGGAATTAATTTATGCATCTTGAGTCCTAACCAAATCTTCCCTTTTTCATGTATCTTTTCATACTTTAACACCCCAAGAACCCTAATTAGATTATATACTTTCCTCTTTAGTATTTTCATGATTGTTTGAGCGACACTTGTTGGAATTTAAATTTAAGCATAGATTCTTCTTCCTTATTCAATTCTCTTTCTTTTCCTTATGATTTCATCTATTTTTCATGGTTAAATTTCTTCAATTATGTCTAGCTAGATTTCCCTTTGGTTCCAATATATGAAGATATGATCTAGAAAACTAGGTTTTGGGATTTTGTTGTTGGATTAACTTTCTAATTCATATGTCTTGTGGTTTGGGACTTGTTTACATTGCATGATTGATTGGCCATCATTGAGTGCATACAAGGTGTTTGGTTAAATGCTTAGGAGGCTTTAATTCATAACACTTGGCATCAAATCACACCATATTAGTAATTCTTGCTAGTAGGAGCTTCTAGATAATTAATTGAGCTATTTGGAGTTAATTTATGCATCTTGAGACCTAGCGGAGAAAGATGTCATAGGTTAATCCACTAATATTGATTGCTTCGAGAGAAGAATTGATGTTTACTATATATAGAACTCCCATATGAATTAGATTAAAATGGCTAATCCATGCAAATCCTTAAACCTAGGCTTCTAGTGATTATTGGATTATATTTGGAACCAAACTCTTTCCTATTGATTTTTAATTATTTGTTATTAGTTGTTGATATCTAGTTGCTTACTTTTTATTGTTATTTAGTTTATTTAATCATTGAAAGGAAAAACACAAAAACATGTTAGTTGGTAGCTTGGATAGTAGTTAGGTAACTAGATTACTACTTGAATCTCATTCGTCATTGCATTCCATGTGGATTCGACTCGATTATACACATCGATTATCATTGCATCTCCCTCACCCCTAAAGTGAGGGGCGATCACTCTCTTTGCTCCTTCTTCACATCCTGCAATTACACTTATTTAGCAACCCACTCGAATATGTGTGCTTTGTTAGCAGTTTTAGTCTCCTTGGGAGCAAGAGAAGCCTTCTTCTTGTGAGACTTCTTCTTCCTGTAGAACTGAGGAGCAAGCTGATACTGTTTTGTATGCCAGTAGGGGTTCTCATAGTATCCTTGATGAGCAGCTTGATAATGGAACTGATGAGACGGCTCATAATAACCAGGTTGGTACCATTGGTCGGGATACCATGACTGTTGGCAGAAGGCAGATTGAGTGATCAGGCTGGTAGTACTGTTGTTGAGGGTACCACTGTTCTTGGTGACCATAGTTCTAATGTTGCGGCCATTCTTCATAATATTTTTGATAAGCAGGCTGTTTCCGTTGAGATTTTGGAGTGTGCTGCTTCTTTCTCTTTTCAGATTGACCCTTGGAAGGAGTAGGTCGATCGTTTTTCTTTTGAGGGGCAGCAGGCTTGTTAGAACGCAAGCTTTTAGAGCTTGATGCTTTGTGCTCTTTGACCAAGATAACCTGTTGTTTAACCCAAATGTGTACTTTAAGTTCTCACAATTGTACGAGATCTATCATAGACGAATAAACTACCCAAGTCGAATCTCGTGAAAAACTTAGCATGTCTTTTCAATTAAAAGTACTAACATAAAACAAGAATTAAAACGTCCTAAACATTCTAATCAAGGATTTGGTATTTTAACTAAGAATTATAATAAAGCAATTAACAGAAATAAACGTAGAGAAAACCAAGAATTAAATGGCTAGAATTCAGAATATCTTCCGTTAATAATCCAAACACATGATCAATACATGCACTTATTCATTTATAAAAAATTCTTAAGAGTTGCTTAATTAATAACTTTTGTGTTCATAATTAAGCCGTAACCATAACTCTCGTATTCAAGTTACACAAATAAGAATCCAATGAAAAACAAACAAGCAATCGATTCATACATTTCTGATTCAAAACTGATGTTGATTAAGCCGTGATCCAATACTAGAATTATCTCTCGATCTCAACTAGTATTTTAGAAATTCAAACAGTGATCAAGCGTCTAAATTAAACAAGCATAATCTAATCAATAAACATGTATTAATCCATGAATCTCGACTATTGATTTCCGATAATCTGAATCCTAGAAGAGAATTTAGCAACTAATAATCATTAGAACAATCAAAGATAAGAATCTCATAAGAAGGAAACTTACGTTGAATTGCCCAAATGAATTTTAGTACCAAATCCCTACTTCAAGTCTCAATCTTCCTAGAATTCTCTATAGCAGTTTCTCTAGAGTAATATGCAGTAGAAAGTTGTTTTAAAATGTGCTCCTACACTCATATATATCATTTCCTCCAAAAACTAAAATAGTTTTTTCGCCGACAGCAATCGCGGCAAGTCCAGCAATTACTGCGGTCTAGCTTTTGAAATTCCACGTGTCTCGCTCCAGCGATCGCGGTAGATGCTTTTCTAAAATTCTTCATTTTTTGCTCGACTTCTTTGTTTCATCACCTCGACTCTATCATCATTTCCTTCCCTCATCCTTCAATCTTGACTTTTCCTCTCTAATTCTTGAATCTTTCTCCATATTCCTACCAGTCACAAAAACACCAACCTATGAAGAACGATAAAAACCAACTAAAAGTAATAGAAATAAACTAGAAATCCTAAACATAAAACCAAACAAATATAACCTAAACACATGTGGTTGACGCGCTGGATTCTTTAATTATACCTTCTTGTCAGGCAATGATTGATGAGCTGGTTTGACCACTTTTGAGTTTTCACGAGTTTTGACTAAAGTGATCATGCAGTCATCATTGTTTTTATCCTTCCTTTAACCAGTAAATCCAATCCCAAACTTGATGATTGGACTTCTCTGCACAAACTGAATTTCATCCAGTTTGTCTTTCCATTTTTACATTTTGTCGACTCTATGCTGTAGATTTGATTCCTTCTCGGCCAAAACCTCATGTCGTGTTGTCAGATCTGTCAGCTTTGTAGAAAGCAAGAGAATTTCCCTGTCATTTTCCTCTAGCATTTCTCTCAAATGCTCTTCTCTCAAAGTAGACTCTTTAACTTGCACTTTTAGGGTTTTTATTTCCTTTTCCTTGTCCGCATCGTAGGGAGCGTACTGTTCATTCAGTGCAAGTTTATATTTCTCGTTCTCTTCTTCCAAACCCTTTCCAACCATGAATAGCGCTTCAAATATCATTGAGAGATTCTTGTTGTCTTCCATTTGCTGTTGAAATTCTTCCCAAGACACCATCTTGTGTGGATTTTCACATACAAGTTCATCGTCAGAAATAATAGAAGAGATTGGTTGAGAATCTACCTTAGTATTCTCATTCTGGTTGTCGAGTCCAACACAATATTCTTCTTCCTCATCATCGTCATCCAGCTCGTCAGCTAGATAGCCTCGTTCAACGTCAGAGAGAACGTCGTCATCTTCTTCATCAGCAAGAATTCCTTCATCCGATGGCGTGTCGAAGAAGTGAGCTTTTTTCTTGGATGCTTCTTCAGCTATCATAGCATCTCGATGTTCTTTGAGTTTACAATCTCTCTTCAGGTCGGAGAACGTCACGTTCTTCTTGAGATACATCAGGGTAGTCCGACTGTAGTGACCTGGTCTGCCCCAGTGAAAGCATACACCATCGGGTGTGTTAGAAGAATTTTATTTAGAGGGACTAGGTTTACCTTCATCGTTCTTGTCAAAACGTTCAGGAGTACGATTATTGTTGTAGCCTCGTTTGGTATCTTTGTAAAATCTTTTATATCTTGTCATGCGAGTTTTGAGGCACTCATTCCTTCATGCCAGCATGGCAAAGTCTTAAAGCAGCTTCCCTGTTGGTTGACTTTGAGTGGATGGCTTGACCTCCTTCTCGATCTTAGCATTGAAGGCAACATCCTTCTCTTTCTTCTCAGCTTCGGGCTTTTTCCTGCTAGTTGAAGGATGTGTTGATCCATGAATGCGAATCATTTCATGTTCGCTTCCTGTGAGTAGATCAAATAGTTATTCGGTGGTGATCTTACTAAAGTCAGGTCGATTGGGATGAATAGCCGCATAGATGTGCCAGCTCACAGGTAGAGCACGTATCACCTTCTGTTTAAGTTCACATTGAGTGTACTTATTAGGTCTGATGACAGCGATTTCGAGAGTAAGCTCAATGAATTTGTTCTTCATTTGCTCTATGGTTTCCACATGCTTCATTTTGAAATCATCCAGCTTGATGCAAGCTAGAGATAGCTTGTTCTCGAGTATTTCTTCAGATCCTTGACTAATGGCCTTGAGAGTATCCCACATTTCTTAAGCAGCATTTAGCTTTCTGATTTTGGCGAGATGCACTCCTTGACCATACTGGAGATGAGTCCTTTAGCAAAGTGGTCGAGGCTAGCAATCTTCCTATCTTCTAAGGTGTAGTTGCTTGAATCCTTTGGTTTCTATGTGTACGTGGGCTGCCATGATAGGAGATCGTCCGTTCTCGATAACGTTCTACATGAGGTAGTGATGAGCTTGAAGGCACATCCGAATCCTGAAGCTCCAGTCCTCATAGCCCTGGATAGAAAAATCCTCACAAGCACGAGCAAGTGATGCTTCCATGATGACAGTTAATATGATGAATGAAAAAGAATTTTCTTAGATCTAGTCCAATTGACCAAAAGTTTTGAAAATAACTTTTAGTATTCAGATGCGATGGTCAAGAACCACCGCTTTGATACCACTTGTTGGTCCTAAAAAGAGCTAATTGGTGTATGGGGGGGATACATCAATCTCAAATAGTTTTTTTTGTAAAAGAACGATTTATCAAACCAGCTCGTATAGAGGAACATGTGTGACAAAGTATAGTACATTCTTTTTAGTTCAACAAACGAGCTGCTAAACTTATCTAGAGCGTTCTGTTATGCAAAAATTGGTGGTTTCTTGGAAACTCTTAGAAAATTCTTTTCAATGATAAAATAATTTGAGAGTTTGATGAGGTGAATGCTTGATGAATGATTGTTAGTACGAGTAAAGAGATATTTGACTGAAAATAAAGATAGAGAGAGAGAACACGACACAGTCAATTTTTATCGTGGTTCGGAGAAACTCGTCCTACGCCCACGTCTACCTTTGGATTCACCTCTCTTTTGTTTTTACTGGCTTAGTACCAATCCTAAATTTTGACTAACTTGTTGAAATTCAAGCATAAATTACGGGATCGTGACCCTTACAACTTTCTTCCTAACTTAGCTAAAACAACTAGCGTGCTCTTTCAGTTGCAGAGCTTGATCTTCTCAGCAATGATGGAGCGACATAACTTCTTCTTCTTCAACGAACATGAACTGAGCTTGAGAATAGTTAAATTCTATTTAGTTCTTAAGCAGCGGTAAACGCTTCAGAAATCTTGAGTATCAACACTTGGGAATTCTCTAGGATTTTTGAGTGTGGAGATTGCTATGAAAGCTTGAGATTTCTGCAGAGTTTCGGCTTTTTGAATGAAATTTCCATAAAGAATGACTCTGGATGGCTGAAGTATTTATAGGCCTAGTTTTTGAAAACTAGCCGTTGGAGTTCTGACCAATGGCAGAGAGCCGTTGGTGCTGACTCACTTCTAGCCATTGTGATTTGTCCTAGTTGATATCCAACGTGGTGCCAGGACAGAATGCCTCGAGTTATTGATCCGAACATCACGTTCTCTAAGTAGAGATAACCAACACGATGAATTCTTCAAGGTAGGGTAGCTGGTCTTCTACTGCAGATTGATGAATGAGCACGATGCCAGATCGATCTCCTATAAGAGATCACGTCTATACGTTCTCATCCTTTACAAGTTTGATCGATCTGTCTAATGCTAAGAGAGCTTATCGATCTGTGCTATACAAAGGCAGATTGCTCCTATTAATCTCTACTCTAGAAAAGAGTAAAATATACCTAAGTGTGGTTTCGAGTAACATCATCAAAATTAACTGCAGTGGGTTCCCAACACTTTCTTTGTTATTCAAAATAATGTTGCAAACGTTTATTATTTCAATATTAATAAACATAGTCTACTTTATGGTTATAATCTCTTCCCTTATAATGTTACATCACCGTACCGGAATACAACATGCTCACTGGTCAATAAAAGCATAAAATTATAATTAAATAAAATTTGTACACTCTAACCAACAAAAAAAATAGAGGAAATATCCCAATATGCCTAAGAGTAGATGAGAAATACAAAATATATGACAAATTTAAGGATGGACAAATAATACCCAATTTTTGAGTGGGTGGACAGAAGTACCCCTCATTTTGTTTTTATCTCTTCTCCCTCACATTTTCTTCTCTGCGTGTTTTATTTGTGTTCTCTCCCCTCACACTTCTCTCTTCTTTCTCCTCTCTCTCTCTCTCTCCCTCTCTCTCTAATTTTCCTCCACACAAGCATCTCTCTCTCGCCGGTGATCTTTTGCAGATTGATTAACACGTATTTTATGTGTGTTTTGAGTGTGTTTAAGTCTCGATTCATGTGCTTAAAGGGTAGAAATGCTAGGGTTTTTTAACTTGTAGCATACTTTATATTTTTCTCATTCTTTCCCGGTTTTCGATCCATTTTTGTAAGAATTTGAAAGAGCATTCAAGTAGCTAAGGATCGAGGGCCGGAAACGAGGAAGAATCGAGTTCTATTAGAGTGAAACTTGTGTTTAAAATGTGGAATTTCAAGTTCTATGGTTAGGGTTTCACTAGTTTGATTTCATTTATGTTTCCCTCATTCTCTCGAGTCTCTTTATACTTTTTGCAGGAATAATGGAGAACTTACTTGGCCAAATTACTCATTTCATGATGAAGAGGAGCTCGTTAGGAAGCCATAGCAAAAAGCGGATCAAGAATCGGAGTTCGGACGAGAGAGAACGAGCGAAAATGGCGAAGTTGCGCAAGAGAAGGAAAACCGGCGGGTTGGCCGGCGGTTCGCCAAACCGCCGGGAATCTTCATCAAACCGCCGGTTCTCCTTCACATTGGAAAGCATAGATGGCGGTTTGGCCGGCGGTTTGCCAGACCGCCGGCTCCCCTTCCCACAAACCGTTTCCAACGGCGCCAAAAATTGATCTGCCCTTACTTTAGAGGTGAGGGTAGAGAGCAATAATAATCGATTGAGTAATCGAGTCGAACCACAAGGAATGCAAGGACGCTCAAGTTTCAAGTAGTAACCTAGCTACTAAACCTACTATCCAAGCTACAATATATCATGTTTTTGTGTTTTTGATTGAGTAAAAACAATTGAAAAGTAATTAACAAAGCTCAAACTTAACTAAGCAAGTAACAAGTGGCAAATGATATAAAATCGATAAGAGAAAGTATGGTTCCAAATATAATCCAATAATCACTAAAAGCCTAGGTTTATGGATTTGCATGGATTAGCCATTTTAGTTTAATTCATATGGGAGTTCTATATATAGTAAACATCAATTCTTCTCTCGAAGCAATCAATATTAGTGGATTAACCTATGACATCTATCTCCATTAGGTCTCAAGATGCATAAATTAACTCCAAATAGCTCAATTAATTATCTAGAATCTCCTATTAGCAAGAATTACTAATATGTTGTGATTTGATGCCAAGTGTTATGAACTAAAGCCTACTAAGCATTTAACCAAACACCTTGTATGCACTCTATGATGGCCAATCACTCATGCAATAAAATCAAGTCCCAAATCACAAGACATATGAATTAGAAGGTAAATCCAATAACAAAATCCAAAAACCTAATTTTCTAGATCATACATAATTAAAGGAAATGAACCATAGAAAATAGAAGAAATCATGCTTAAAAGAAAGATAATTTAATGAGGAAGAAGAAAATGGTCTTGAATTGCAAATCCACAAAGTATAGCTCCAACAATCTTCAAAATACTAAAAAGGAAAGAGGCAAAATATTCTAGGGTTCTTGGGGAATTAAAAATATGAAAAAGATATCCAAATGGGGTGAATTTTGGGGTTAAATACATCACAAATCGAGTTTGGGTCGAATCGAGTTTGGGGTTAAATACTCGTCCCGGTTCGTCCCGTTTCACCCCGATTCGACCCAAACTCGATTTGTGATGTATTTAACCCCAAAATTCACCCCATTTGGATATCTTTTTCATATTTTTAATTCCCTAAGAACCCTAGAATATTTTGCCTCTTTCCTTTTTAGTATTTTGAAGATTGTTGGAGCTATACTTTGTGGATTTGCAATTCAAGACCATTTTCTTCTTCCTTATTAAATTCTCTTTCTTTTAAGCATGATTTCTTCTATTTTCTATGGTTCATTTCCTTTAATTATGTCTAGCTAATTTCCTTTTGGTTCCAATATATGAAGATATGATCTAGAAAAATAGGTTTTTAGATTTTGTTGTTGGATTTACCTTCTAATTCAAGTGCATTGATGATTTGAAAGAGGTATCGTCGAGCTAACGACGTTAAACTAAGCGCTCGTTGGGAGGCACCCCAAAAACTATCCTTTTCGTTTTCATTTTAGTTAGTTTCTTTAGTTTGATTTTGGTTTTTGTTTCTTATTTTTGATTTAATCGTTCCTTCTACTTGTTACTTATCTCTATGCTAATACTTCCTATTTTTAAGTTTATTTCTACTCCACAAGTTCCATGTGTTTCATTGTCAAAGCATGAGGTCGAATCATGATGGGAACGAGTGAAGGAAGAGAATCAAATCGATCAAGCAAGCAAAGGATGGAATGACCTTCAACACCATCATCAACCTAGCTTTGGACCATTGTAAGTGTAATTTAAATTTCTTATTATTCTTCCCTCCAAACTCATTTTAGAAGTTATTTCTAAAATAAGTTTAGGGGAGGGGGG
Source organism: Mentha longifolia (assembly GCA_001642375.2). Taxonomy (NCBI): domain Eukaryota; kingdom Viridiplantae; phylum Streptophyta; class Magnoliopsida; order Lamiales; family Lamiaceae; genus Mentha; species Mentha longifolia. Next base: position 35,324,221 of record CM038114.1, read on the forward strand.
TAGGATAAGGAATTTAAATTACTTTACTTTTGGTATTTTTCAAGTTTCTATTTGATGTGTTCATTGATTGTATGCTTAATTTTACTTGATGATTGTGGTTGATTGGGGTAAATGCATGATTTGTGCTTGTTTAAGTTGTTTGGTGTCGAGTTTGGGAATTGATGAGCTTAATAGATAGAAATTCTTTATTTGCTTTGTGAATTGTGGAGATGAGCTAATAATGGAGAATCATTGGAAAATTTTGAAAAAAAGTTTATGTTTTGAAGAAAATGCATGTATGCTTGCATGCTTGAGTGTGAAAGAACGTGTTGAATTGCTCAAGTGCATTAGAGTGAGATGCCAATGATTAATGCTAAATGGTGACATTTTTGAAATTTCTCAAGTTTAAGTTAAGCATGATTAGGGTTATTTCACTTGAATAGCTTGGGAGGATTGATCTTAGGCACTTAGACTCTAGGTAAAAAGCTTGAGAGGATTTTTGAGCCTAAAACTATGCATTTTATATAGTAATATCCTTTCTTGAGAGCTTGATCTTGCATTGCATATTCTTTACTAGAACTTGCCTTGATACTCTAGTTAGAAATATTACATGTTTGCATGATTAGGAGATGATCTTAGGCCATCATTGCATAGCCATTTTCCCTAAACACTAACCTATCTTTCATTACCATTGTCGTCCCATTTTGAGCCTTAAATAGAGCATTTTCTTTTTGAACCGGACGATAGGGGGTGAAGGATGGTTAAGGGAACCTTGGTAGAAGTTGAAATTCATGAGAAATGGTGGGTGATGGTGAAGGGTCTAGAGATTGATTTTGAAATGAAAGGACACTCCTATAAGCTCAAAGTTAGAATAGAAAAGAATAAGAACAAAGTTCTTGTTAAAAAAAAAAAAAAAGAAAAAAAAAAAGAATAAGAGCATAAAGGAGTGTTTCTTTAGAAGTTTGATAGAAGCTTGAACTTTCATTTGATGAAAAGGGGTTGGATAAGGTAGAAGATGAAGAATTTCATACTTAGAAAGGTGAAGAAAGGAGGTAAGAGTACTTGAATGAAAATTGAAGTCACTTAGCCTAAAATTCCCTACCTTAACCAATGTCCTTACATTACAAGCTTAATAAAGACCTTTTTTATCCTAATTTGTGCATGCATTGTAGTATGAGGAACTTGAGTTGATAGGCAAGCTTATGGTTAAAGATGTGTTTTGCATGATTTCGATGAGTGCTTACCTTTTCCATATATTGAGTGATCGAGTGATACATTTCTTGTGAGGTCTAGGGTTGAATGTGCTTGAGTGATTGATTTCTAAGTTAGGATGGTGAGTGATCTTATGAATGTTTGGCTTGACTTGAGAATTCCTTGTAATAAAATGGTTTTTGAGATGATATGAGGCATCGAGGAACTCAAAATGCACACCCCATACGTGTTAAGTGTTTTGATTGTTCGTTTCAATGTTCGGGACGAACAATGGCTTAAGTTTGGGGGAGTGATTAACACGTATTTTATGTGCATGTTGAGTGTATTTTGAGTGTGTTTAAGTCTCGATTCATGTGCTTAAAGGGTAGAAATGCTAGGGTTTTTTAACTTGTAGCATACTTTATATTTTTCTCGTTTTTTCCCGGTTTTCGATCCATTTTATAAGAATTTGAAAGAACATTCAAGTAGCTAAGGATCGAGAGCCGGAAATGAGGAAGAATCGAGTTCTATTAGAGTGAAACTTGTGTTTAAAATGTGGAATTTCAAGTTCTATAGTTAGGGTTTCACTAGTTTGATTTTATTTATGTTTTCCTCGTTCTCTCAAGTCTCTTTATGCTTTTTGCAGGAATAATGGAGAACTTACTTGGCCAAATTAATCATTTCATGACGAAGAGGAGCTCGTTAGGAAGCCATAGCAAAAAGCGGATCGAGAATCGGAGTTCGGACGAGAGAGAACGAGCGAAAATGGCGAAGTTGCGCAAGAGAAGGAAAACCGGCGGGTTGGCCGGCGGTTTGCCAAACCGCCGGGAATCTTCATCAAACTGCCGGTTCTCCTTCACAGATGACGAAGGCGAGAAGGTGGACTGGATTGCGGCGGTGTTGACTTAAATGGAGGGGAGGAACGTCGCAGCGCTGCCGTAATCGACGTCAACAAGCATCAAGACGCCGGCAGCCACCCCTATCACATCTCCGTCATTGTCGTTACCGTCACCGTGCTATTACGGTGAGGAACGCATCAGATCTGCAACCTCATCTCACCGGCAGCGCTCTTCTTTCACTCCCGATTTTGTGTGTATGTATTGTTGTGCGTGTGTGTGTTTTGTTGTGTGTGTGTATTGCTTGTGTGTGTGTGTTTCTCTGCGTGTGTGTGTGTGTATGTAACTTGCCCTTTTTTTTCTTTTTTTTATGTCTATTTTAGTTATGTTTTTTTATCATGTATGAATCATTATTAAATTATAGTTATGTTTTTGCTTAGTCTTTCTCAATTTTTCAATTGGAGTTGAGTTCTATTTTGTTTGATTGGAGTTAAGTTCAAGAAATGATTTCTTGTTCTTTTACCTACTGTAATCCATTAGGTTTTGTGAGGCAATTCTGTTTTTTATGAATTGAGTTCTAGAGAGAGAAAGAGGCAATTTTTGGTCAAATCGAGACAAAATTTATTGTACGAAATTTTTACCAACCATAGGTAAGACATTGAAAATTCTTGCTTTCTGCGGGCAAGTAACTAACGATTTTTTTTACCATCATTAGGTAATAAATAGTGTAATTTCTTATCTCGTCTTTTTCCCAGTTGATAGATTGGGTTATTTTCCATCAACAGATTTTTACAATAATCAGTAATACAAATAAATGAAAGACGCTAAGAAAATCATTCCGAATGATTTTCCACCGTTTCGCTTTACGGTATTAACTCTTTCCTTTTCGTTAACCTTGCTACCTGAATAACGCCTTTCCGGTCACCGCCTTCCAGCTATGAGCCTGCAAAACAGCACCGGAGGAATGGGGAGGGGTCCTCCGGGAAGACACTCCGACGCTCAAGTCAGTATGAGTTTTTGTAAAAATCCGCTTCAGCAAAGCTTGCAGCGGAGGTAAAGTGCTAATGAAGAAGGCGTACCTTTCCTTGGTGAAGAAGGTTGCATATTTATAGTAGCGCAGAGAGTGAGGGTAAAAGGGTAATTACATCTATACTATGAGGTTAAGTTAGTCTTTTTG
>CM038114.1:35327503-35423040 GCA_001642375.2 Mentha longifolia
TAGGGAGCTGACAGATTACTCCCTATCACCAGTTAATGGTAGTTGCATTACGTCATTTCTTGCCTTATCAAGCCTAGAAGATAACAATTTCTTGCCATTATTAAGTAAGAATTTTACCATAAATGAGTTGTAGATGTGGTGAGTGTTTTTTTCTAGATTTTGAAGTTTTTATATATAGTGTTTCTATGTTTGTTACGTGATTGTGCATTGTGAGTGTACAAAACTTTCAACTGTTTATTACATAGCATTTATTTTCAATAAAGTCATTATAAGTCGATTTGTAATGTGGCTTTTAAACAATTTCCCAATTACTCTAAGAAATTACCTCATTTCTTGCTTTCTGCGGGCAAGTAACTAACAATTTCTTACCATCAGTAGGCAAGTACCTAACGATTTCTCACCCCATTTCTTGCCTTCTTGTTGTTTCAATTTTTGGAGATATTTGGTGTTAGTTGTAATTCAACATCTTACCAACTATCTTACCATGAATGACAAGATTTTATCAATATCTTACCAACTTTGGAACGAATTCGAAATATTACCTATAGTTGGTAATAATTTCGTATTTTTCTAACGCCCCATATTTTCTTAACTAGATTAGTTAATTAATTACGTAGTTGACCTAGAGCTATCAACTTTTAGTAATTAAATCTCTTGAACAATTGGTTAAAGAGTAATAATAGAATCAAGTAGCAACTTGATTTCTATAATTTTATTTGCCGACAATGGTTGATTAAGTACTCGATTGGGTAAATGGATAATTAGCAGTCGAAATTCCACTTAGCTAAGTGTTGATGTATTAAGATTTCCACGATTAAAGTCGCAAACGCGATTAGTAATTAATTACGAGATTGGGCCGAGGCCCAAGTGTCTAAAAGCGGAGCGAGGCCACTAAGAAATAAATCTGGTCAAGCCGTTGGAAATTATTCAGCCCGTCTAGCAAACAACAACTGAAGGCCGTGTAATCTTAGGCCCAAAGGGCTGAACAAACTTGTGATTAATCAAACACTAAGCAGCTGCTAATCAGGTATTAGCATAGCAACTATTTAGGAAATTTGAAATACTACAAGGCTTGAGGAAAGCAAATTAAGGACTAAAGTTGCATATCTCTGTAGCTTAAGATATGGAGACTCCCAATCAATAGCACAAACTATATGTATTACTTTTAAAACACAAAGCAGGGGTCGAATTCCCTTTTTAAAGCCAATTCTATTAACCCTCACTACAGGACAAAATTACTCCAAGAACCATTATCTTACAAGAGAAACAAACAAATTTTAGTTTAAAAGTGGAAGGAAGTTCAGCTCCCTTTTTGCTCCAAAAACCAACCCCATTAGCAGCCTCATACTGCAACTAAAACCTGCAAGAAAGACAAGAGATGGATCAGCCCCAATTCCAGCTATGTGCCACCTCTTTTAAGAACTTGAGGGAGAGACAACCCTTCTTGGAAACTCAACCATCAATAAGGGGATGAAAACTAGTTGTTGGATGAAGTCCAACGGGTGCAGCAGCTCCACCCTCTTATTACCTGCAAATAGAGAGAAATTAAGCAAGTAGAAACAAAATCAGAGCTGCACATTAGGGGACAAACTAAATCTGCTGGCAATCCTGCAAGAGAAAACAAAACCAACACCAAAATGGACACTCTAGGAAGACTACAACCATCCCTTCCGAGTCAACTTCCCTTCTAGTTAAAGAAATTCAAATCAACCCCTATATCACCACCCTTCTTCACCATTTAGATTCACATGCCACCACATCACTTACAAACATTCCATAGAGCAAATAAGAGAGAGTAAGAGAAAGAAAGGAGCTGCAGCCATTAAGGAAAGAAGAGGGGAGGAGCAAGCCACTACAGCTTCCTTCTTCAAGGTAATCACTATACCAAGTTCTCAAAGATCAAGCATGCTATAGTTTTCTTTCTTAAACAAACCTACTAGCCTGATTCAAGAAGCTTTCAACCATTTGGACTAAGCACACTTTTGATTCAAACCATAGCAACAACCTAACAAGCATGTTAAATTCTGGAAAGTTAACCTTAGAACTAGAGACCAAGGACCACAGTAACCTAGAAACCATCACTGAATTTATAACCAAACATGCCATATCCATAGCTTTCAAACTCTATAAACCAGCCTCAATTCAGAACTCAAACCAAGAGTTTAAAACAGTAAACACAGGTAAGCTCTCTAAATTCTGAAATCACAAATTAATAATGAGAGAAGAGTTAGAACGAAACCAAACCTCCGTCGAGGTCGGAACCTCGACGGCATCACACCAATGACAGCGGAGGCTGGAGAGAGAGGAAAAAGGAGCAGCGAGCAGGAATGGGCAGCGTCGACGTCTTCGTCATCGCAACACTGGAACCTGAAAAACAGAGAACTAGAATCAGTAACATTTTTTTTTTTTACATAATCGAACCCTTTTTCTCTTTCAAACCACAAACAAAACAAGAGAGGGAGAGATCCAAGTTTTAAATCGAAACATTAACAAAATGAAAGAGAGGCGGCAGCAGCCACTCGCCGCCGCCGGAATCGCCGTCAATCAATCGGGACAATGTCCCCTAATCCCTTTGATTAGGGCTTTTGATGTACGAACATCTCTATAGAGATGTCGGGGAATGGGAGTTGCGCCGGAGGAGCACGAGCCTCGGAAGGAGCCAAAGCTATAGAAATTGCACCGTGGTTATCGGACGATGCCCAGAGCCAGCGCCGTCTCACCGAATCTCACCGGAACAGAAGGAGCGTATCAGAGAAATTAAACTCGCCCAAACTTCTCGATTAGGGCTTTAGTCCCAATTTTGTTGGAGAGTTTTCAGAGAAGAGAAAGAGAAGAGCGACGGTGGACATTAATTGGGGCGCCGCTCGGAGTCTCGCCGGAGAAGAAGACCGGAAGCGAGAGTCCGAAGAGAACGGGGTGAAAATCACGAGAGCGAGAGAGAGAGGGCCTATGTCGAACGAATGAGAATGAGAAAAGGGGAGTTAGGGATTTGGGTGTTGACCGGGTCGGGCCGGGTTATATTAACAAACAGGCCGAGCTGAAGTGATAGGTTGATCTGCCATTGGGCCGAGAATTGTTTCTCTAGCCAAGGGCTATTAAATAATCCACCGGCCCAAATCGAGATTTATTATAGATCGAGATATCATTAAATGAATCGCGTTCCACTTTCGATTTAATTCCGATATTTGGGAGGAATAATTATTTAACGACTTCACTAATTAACTTTAGATAAGTTAATTAACCAATAGTTAATAATTTAAATTAATTGATTAAGCTAATCAATTACGCAGTTAAAATTTATTAGCCTAGTGTCGCAATAAATCAGATTTTGATTTATTAATTCTTATGAACCGTTCACACAACGGGATTCCTAACTCGAGCTTAGATAACAGTAACCACGTTACTTGACTTAGAATAACCTCCGATCAGAATTAGAACTAAAATCTTAGATAAGATTTCATTCGTTAGAATACGAATCTTACCTCGATTTCTAATCGAAGGGTACGCGAAGGAGGGACAGTAGCAGAAGCAGAGATCAAGACTCGTTGCAGAAGAGAAAACAACGAGGTGGGCTTTCTATAAAACAAAGCATGTTTTATTAGATCAGTAGTTCCTTTAAAGTATTGTCATGCCATAAATGTTTTTCAGTTTTTGTATGATGCCTATCTGTTAAATGGCGAAATGCCAATTCATAAATCGAATTCGGGTCCTTGAATGATCAGTTATCATTCTTGGACTAGTGTACACATCGATCATGTCATTCAGATAGTGACCGATCACGTGACCGAGTGAGGTGGCCACCTCCTCGGACACAACAGACTCAGATATGGTAGATTACTATAGAACTTAGACTGCAGTCGCTTTTAAGATAACTCATTTTTTCGTGAACATAGGCCTTTCAAGAAAAACCCTATGCTTCACTATGAATGCCTTGACAATAAAAAAATGTTTTGGGCATGTGTCCACTGAGTACTTCGTACTCACGCCCTGTACATTATTTCCAATGTGCAGGTTGAGCTTGATGAAGGAAGGGTGACTGGTGATGCTTTTGTCAAAGTTAGAAAGTAGTATTAGTTGAAGATTTCTCTTGGTAATACATGTCCCCATACATGTATTCTTAAACACATTTCCGCTGTGTACACTCTGATACTTCTGAATCCTTCGATATAGTTATAATTCAAGTCAGAATCATGACAAGTTGTGTCGTACTATTTCCGCCTATTGTGTCCACCCATCGATGTTGTTCTATAACATGTTCATGTTGAATCCCAGAATTACCCATCTTTTGTAAATTATTCATTAATTCCCACCATAGTCATGAATTACCGAGCTTTGCTATCGATTAGTAAAGTGCGGTCGTGACAGAGTGGTATCAGAGCACTAGGTTGCTCTGAAATCCAAGAGTCTTCTTAAGTATAGTCTAGACTTGAATCACTAGACTAAATAGAGTCCTTTGACAAAAGCTCGGCACTCCAACTCATCACGCTCAACGAGGTAAAGAGAAAAAAAAATTCTAAATGATTAAAAGTTGAAAATTTCTTTTAATCGCAAGAACTTAGTAAAGACTAGTTCTTAGATCACTTAGACAGAAAACAGAACTCTTCTAGAGGACATAGTTGCTCTAGACACTTACTTCGAGGAAGTAAACTTAAATTAAGATCGGAACGAAGTTCCTTTCTTCTCCAGTCAAGCGAAGATGAGGCAATGAGTGACGCAAGATGCAAGAAGAGTCGATACGAGAAGTACCATGAAGATCGAGACGAATCCGTAAAATGATCATTACCTTTTGCCCAAGGCAATTGATTTGAACAAGTTGTAAATGCCTTCAACTTTAGCATACCTCAGTGGTATAATCAAGTAAAATACATTGTGGCAAAATAAGTAAGTCCACTTCAATGTTGAGTGTGTTACTGCACACTTAGAAAGAAAAGAATAATCTAGTAAAGGAGAGAAAGATGAATTGAGATGAGTTAAGCTCAAACGCTAGCAGTTATGACAATAGAATAAGAAAGAAAGCAAGTTGAGTTATATTCATGATCAGACTACATTATAGCAACGAGAATCAGGGCGTAGTGCCACTTGGAGTAAATAACTAAATCATTAGACTGTTGCAGCCTAAGTTGCAACTCTTATGAGAAATAGATATTTGAAGAAGAATTCTTCTTTTAAGAAGGATAAGCCATATCCGGGATGATTTAGCATCCTACTCCATTAGACTTTCCAACCATAGTGGTTGATTGTCGAAACGTGCTTGAAAAGGGAAGTAAATTTGAAGATAAGAACATACAGTTGGGACTACATACAAGGTAGTATTACTACCCACACTTATGCATCGTTAGCAACGATGACATGACCGATTGCCAGTTTAGTCTCTTATAAGAAATAAGGGAAAATATCAATCTCCTACATTAAGGATTAGGAGTGTTGAGAATTAACGAAATTAGAAAGGCAGTAATTTAAGGGAAAACATTTCGTACAAATGCCTCATGATGTGGCATGTACCCATTTAATCCCCTTGAAGCCAATAAAGATTTTATTTAGAAAATATCATGTGGGAAAGTTTTTTTTTTTGAACTGAAACAAAAGTTGTCAAACCTTGAGAATTCATTTTCATTATCCTTGATTAAGCCACCAAAGTACGGCATACAGATTCATGCTGAGGAGGTGCTTATGTGGAACTGGCCACTCTACATAATCTCATTCTCAGTAGAATCATTCACAGACCAGAATTCAGATGGGTATCGGCAAGGGAGTCCCTTTCTTTTGACCCTTTGTCATTTCATATCTACCCTCTGACTATTCTTTTCACACTGGTCTAATAATTTATTGATGAAACCATTTTATTGGACGTCATGCCGCAATTAACATGTTTTCCCTATTGAAATTTCTTCCAGTGCAGCTCACAAATTATTTCACTCCGTACATATTACATTTCTTTTGAAACCAAAGAGAATGAATAAATTAGTCCATTTGAAAGTTCAAGGTATAACAGGAAGCATAGTGCTGACTGGGGATACCGAAAGTTTGTGCACAGATCAAATGAATAGAAATTAAGACCTAAAATAGAAGGGTTGAGACCTAGTGTCTAAAAGAAGATAGATCAAGGGTACATAGATAAATAAAATATATATATATATCAACAAGAGATTTAAGTTGATATGGAGTTGTAAAGAACCTTAGGGAACCTTTAAGAGGATCCTAGAGACCCAATGAAGAAGTGAAAGAGCCGAATACAAGTATTATGACCTACGATGGGGAGCAGTTTTATTGATATAAGCAGCACGTAAATCAATGGAGCTCATAAGCTTGTTTATTTAGTGGGAAAGACCAAATTAACAGTGAGAAACTGTTCAGTTCAAGGAATTGAAGGCGACATACTCATGAAATAGAAAAGTTTTTTTTAAATCGGCAGAATTGAACTTGATCGAGTAAGCAGACGAACTAAAACAATACCTATGAAGTTTAATTCCTCATAAGTAGTGGTATCAGGTTGCTATACGAGGAAAGCTTCTAGTCTGGGTGAGAAGACCGATGATGATCGGCAAATCAGAATCCACAGCAATAGCAGAGCAAATGAGATAACACATGATAAATCAAAAGATTTAGTCTAGTCGAGATCCATTGTTTCAAGGAAGAAGGACCTGTAAGAACGTCCATGCAAGTCAAAGTAGAATTGATTTTATTCTCTATAAAAGAAGTAAAGTGAGAATAGTAATGTGTTCTTAAGATATGAGGACATATGCCGATACCTAAACCATCAAAGTAGAAGAAACAGTTAGATACGACAAGCATGATAAATATCAAAACTTAGAAATAAAGTACGACGTAATACGAGATTAGGGTAGCCACTCTATATTAAGAACAGAGACCGAGAATTTCTTGGTGGGAAATATTGAGCCCTAGAGGGCATTGATCAAGGACAGTAATAGTATACTAACTTACAAGATCATCGAGAACCTTAAGCAGATCAAGGTGTCAAGAAAAGTACAAATGAAGGAAAATATTATGCCCAAGTTAAGTTTCCACAGAAGGGAAAGTGAAACATAATCACAATATGATAGTAAAAGAGAAGATCACGAGGAAAATAAGGAGAAGTAGAAAATAATGGCGTATCAGAGATCTTACGACCACCACCTGGAGTCTCCCAGTTTAATTGTTCTTCTCAGTGGAGGACAACCCAAAACACCACGATAGTTTTCCCTACCACCACCCCGACTCCCACCTCAGAGCTAAGAATGCTTTGGGTATAAGCAACGACAGAAGGCGAATGCATATGCGATGAGGCAGGAGAAATTCGCTAAGGGCCAAGAAACTTGGTAGGTATGAGCCAACCCCTCGATACACCTATAATAAGCATGTAAACAGTACTTCACTTCCATTATAGCCAAAGCATGCGTAGATAACCTAATATTAAGAACGGAACAAATAGAGACAGATATGATAATCACCTCACAGGTGGGGAATCTAGAATTGAACATATGTTCACAATAATATCTAAAGAACCATTTCCACAGCATACCCATGAAGAATGTGTATAGAATCCTAAGAATGGACTAGCTAGTCGAAAACTACGCCACCATCCTCTGAAAGAAAAGACAGAATTCCCTTTAGAATGCCGGGTAAGGAACCAACAACTTTCCACGGAATTTCCTTGAATAAGCAAAAATCAGCGATCTCCGCCATTCAAGCAGTAACCTTGATAGAAAAGGGAACCCAGCGTACCTCGTTTACCTGAAAGAGGAGCCAAAGGACGAGAAGGAGAAAAGGATCGAAGATGTAGAGATCGTCCGTGAATTTCCTGATGTTTTTCCAGACATACTTCCGGGACTACCACCTGATAGGAAGATAGAGTTTACTATCAATTTGGAACCGGGATCAGCCCCGATATCCAAGGCACCGTACCGAATGGCTTCGAAGGAATTGGAGAAACTCAAGGTACAACTCCAAGAGCTTTTAGACCTAGGTTTTATCAGACCTAGTGTATCACCATGGGGAGCACCGGTACTGTTTGTAAAGAAGAAGGATGACTCCATGAGGATGTGTGGAGATTGTCGAGAGCTGAACAAGCTAACCCTTAAGAATAAATATCCATTACCAAGAATCGATGATCTGTCTGACCAACTCAAGGGAGCGAGTGTCTTTTCGAAGATAGATCTTAGATCAGGATACCATCAGCTGAAGATCCGACCAGAGGATGTACCTAAGACGGCATTTCGAACCAGATATGGCCGCTACGAGTTCGTAGTTGTACCATTTGGTTTAACCAATGCGCCAGCGGTATTCATGGATCTCATGAATCGAGTTTTCCACCCCTACTTAAACAAATTCATCTTAGTTTTCATAGATGATGTCTTGATCTACTCAAAGAATAAACGAGAGCACGAGGAACACTTGAGCAGTATTAGGAACTCTGAGAATAGAGAAGCTTTTCGCCAAATTCAGCAAGTGTGAGTTATGGTTGGAAGAGGTAGCATTTTTGGGTCATATTGTGTTAGCTGAAGGAATTAAAGTGGACCCTGCAAAGGTTGAAGCAGTTAAGAATTGGAAATCCCCATCAACACCAAACAAAATCCGAAGTTTCTTAGGATTAGCTGGCTACTATCAAAGATTCATAGAAGGATTTTCCAAGATAGTCAGACCAACGATGCAACTCCTGAGGAAAGGGATCAAGTATACAAGGACACCGGAATGCGAGTCAAACTTTCAACAGTTGAAAGAGAAATTGACCACCGCCCCAATTCTGGCAGTCCCAGATCCGGACAAGGAGTATGTCATTTACACAGATGCCTCCAAGAATGGGCTAGGATGTGTTCTAATGCAAGAAGGGAATGTGATAGCTTATGCCTCACGACAGCTTAAGACCACACGAGCTTAATTACCCAACACATGACCTGGAATTAGCGACAATTGTGTACGCCCTGAAAATCTGGAGACACCACCTCTATTAAGCTCGGTGTGAGGTTTTCACAAATCACAAGGCCCAAATACGTCTCTGAGCAGAGAGACTATGACTATGAAAGACTGTGAACGTGGAATCAACTATCACCCGGGCAAAGCCAACATATTGGCAGGTGTTTTTCATCGCACAACTCAGCTAAAACCATCATTTCTCTTGACCAACTAAGAAGCCCTTCTCCCGGAGTTTTGAGAACGGAACTTAGAAGTTGTGTTGTATTTGAGACCACCCCTCCAGTAATTAAGTTACACCAAGATGAAAACTTCGCCAGAAAGAATGTTAGTTACATTCTTATTCCATTTGTAATAGAATCTAAAAGGGATGATTCCCTAAGTCCTTATTTGGGCGGAAGCAATTAGCAAATTGCTTCTTACGTGAGTATCCAGATATAATTTAGTATTAGGATCCCGTGATCAAGTAGGTGTATAGTAGTTCTGGCAAGTTGAGTAGAAGTGTAACCAAGGTAATATTTCATCAAGAAGATGATTTAATAGTAGAGTTACTTAGATAGAATCAAATAGCAATTTGATTTCTATTGTTCTTAGACAAATATTGTCTAACCGATTAGATACACGATGAAGTATCTAGTTAAGTACGTGAGGGGTGTTCCCCCTTATTCAGTATTAGAATATTGGGCCAAGCCCATTAGTTAATTTATTGGGCCAAATTATCTAGAGTGACTAGAAACTGAAAGCCAATGATTTTAGGCCCAGAAGAGTTCACAATTTCCGTAAAAGTTCAACCGTTAATTTAAGGATCACCGCCACCGTAACTAACGCCTGATCCAAGAAGTAGAATCCTACATGAAGCGTTTGAGGAGGTACGCTTGCAAGTAAGAATGAGAGAGCCCGGAGAGCAGACAATGCAATAACGGTCGAGGGAAGACTATGCATTCCACCTAGCGAGGAACTCAGAAATGAAATTTAAGTGAAGCTCACGATACGTCATATACCGTCCACCCTTGTACCAAGAAGATATACCAAGACCTGAAAATAAATTATGATAAGATAGAATAAAGAGAGATATGTAGCTTCATTCTTTAGAAGATGCCTAGCCTGTCAGCAGATGAAGGCTCTACACAAATTACCTCATGGCAAATTGCAACCCTGGAAAATTCCGCAGTGGAAATGGGAGCATATCGCCATGGATTTTGTAATAGGACTACCGAAGTGAAGAAGAGGAAATACAACCATCTAGGAGATCATAGATCGACTTACATAGAGCGTACACTTTCTCCCGGATCAGAGAAGTTAGCTCAAGTGTATGCTCGTGAAATATTACGCCGCCACGGAATACCAAACTCGATCACGTCAGACCAAGATTTAAAATTCACCTCTAGATTTTGGATGAGCTTACAAAATGAACTGAGAACTAGACTGGAGTTTAGTACTACTGCCTTCCACTCTCAGACCGACGAACAGTCGGAGAGAACCATACAGACCCTAGAGGACATGTTAAGAACAATAGTACTCGATCGAGGTGGTCAAAAGGGAGCTAGTCTTACCACCGATTGAATTTACTTACAACAATAGTTACCAGGCGACCATAGATATGGCACCACATGAAGCGCTGTATAGAAGAAAGTGTAGATCACTACTTTATTGGGATGAGGTCGGTGAGAGAAAGGTGTTAGGCCCTGACGCGATTAGAGACATGATTGAGATCGTGCGCCAAATCAGAGATAGAATTAAGAAAGCTCAGGATAGACAGAAATCTTAGGTCGACATCGTCGAACCGAGATTCAGTTTGAAGTAGGAAACAAAGTGTTTCTGAAAGTATCTCCTTTAATTCCAAGGGGATAGTGAGATTTGGAGTCAAGGGAAAGCTGGAATCCGTTTATTGGACCTTACGAAATTTTAGAGAGAATCGGACCAGTAGCTTATAGGTTGGCGTTGCCGCCAAGCCTTGGAAACATGCACAACGTTTTCCATGTGTCACAACTTCGGAAGTACGTGCACGACCCAAAGCACGTAATCCATCAAGATGAAGTAGAACTTAATCCAGATTTGAGTTATGAGAATAGACCAGAGGCAATCTTAGACCGAAAGGTACAGCAGCTCAGAAATAAATCCATCACTTCAGTAAAGGTTTTGTGGAAGCACCACGGTCAGGAAGAAGCCACGTGGGAACTTGAGGATAAGATAAAAGAGAAGTACCCAGAATTATTTAACTAAGGTACGTAAATTTCGGGATGAAATTTCTTTTAAGGAGGGTAGGATGTAACGCCCCGTATTTTCTTAACTAGATTAGTTAATTAATTACGTAGTTGACCTAGAGCTATCAACTTTTAGTAATTAAAATCTCTTGAACAATTGGTTAAAGAGTAATAATAGAATCAAGTAGCAACTTGATTTCTATAATTTTATTTGCCGACAATGGTTGATTAAGTACTCGATTGGGTAAATGGATAATTAGCAGTCGAAATTCCACTTAGCTAAGTGTTGATGTATTAAGATTTCCACGATTAAAGTCGCAAACGCGATTAGTAATTAATTACGAGATTGGGCCGAGGCCCAAGTGTCTAAAAGCGGAGCGAGGCCACTAAGAAATAAATCTGGTCAAGCCGTTGGAAATTATTCAGCCCGTCTAGCAAACAACAACTGAAGGCCGTGTAATCTTAGGCCCAAAGGGCTGAACAAACTTGTGATTAATCAAACACTAAGCAGCTGCTAATCAGGTATTAGCATAGCAACTATTTAGGAAATTTGAAATACTACAAGGCTTGAGGAAAGCAAATTAAGGACTAAAGTTGCATATCTCTGTAGCTTAAGATATGGAGACTCCCAATCAATAGCACAAACTATATGTATTACTTTTAAAACACAAAGCAGGGGTCGAATTCCCTTTTTAAAGCCAATTCTATTAACCCTCACTACAGGACAAAATTACTCCAAGAACCATTATCTTACAAGAGAAACAAACAAATTTTAGTTTAAAAGTGGAAGGAAGTTCAGCTCCCTTTTTGCTCCAAAAAACCAACCCCATTAGCAGCCTCATACTGCAACTAAAACCTGCAAGAAAGACAAGAGATGGATCAGCCCCAATTCCAGCTATGTGCCACCTCTTTTAAGAACTTGAGGGAGAGACAACCCTTCTTGGAAACTCAACCATCAATAAGGGGATGAAAACTAGTTGTTGGATGAAGTCCAACGGGTGCAGCAGCTCCACCCTCTTATTACCTGCAAATAGAGAGAAATTAAGCAAGTAGAAACAAAATCAGAGCTGCACATTAGGGGACAAACTAAATCTGCTGGCAATCCTGCAAGAGAAAACAAAACCAACACCAAAATGGACACTCTAGGAAGACTACAACCATCCCTTCCGAGTCAACTTCCCTTCTAGTTAAAGAAATTCAAATCAACCCCTATATCACCACCCTTCTTCACCATTTAGATTCACATGCCACCACATCACTTACAAACATTCCATAGAGCAAATAAGAGAGAGTAAGAGAAAGAAAGGAGCTGCAGCCATTAAGGAAAGAAGAGGGGAGGAGCAAGCCACTACAGCTTCCTTCTTCAAGGTAATCACTATACCAAGTTCTCAAAGATCAAGCATGCTATAGTTTTCTTTCTTAAACAAACCTACTAGCCTGATTCAAGAAGCTTTCAACCATTTGGACTAAGCACACTTTTGATTCAAACCATAGCAACAACCTAACAAGCATGTTAAATTCTGGAAAGTTAACCTTAGAACTAGAGACCAAGGACCACAGTAACCTAGAAACCATCACTGAATTTATAACCAAACATGCCATATCCATAGCTTTCAAACACTATAAACCAGCCTCAATTCAGAACTCAAACCAAGAGTTTAAAACAGTAAACACACGTAAGCTCTTTAAATTCTGAAATCACAAATTAATAATGAGAGAAGAGTTAGAACGAAACCAAACCTCCGTCGAGGTCGGAACCTCGACGGCATCACACCAATGACGGCGGAGGCTGGAGAGAGAGGAAAAAGGAGCAGCGAGCAGGAATGGGCAACGTCGACGTCTTCGTCATCGCAACACTGGAACCTGAAAAACAGAGAACTAGAATCAGTAACATTTTTTTTTTTTACATAATCGAACCCTTTTTCTCTTTCAAACCACAAACAAAACAAGAGAGGGAGAGATCCAAGTTTTAAATCGAAACATTAACAAAACGAAAGAGAGGCGGCAGCAGCCACTCGCCGCCGCCGGAATCGCCGTCAATCAATCGGGACAATGTCCCCTAATCCTTTTGATTAGGGCTTTTGATGTACGAACATCTCTATAGAGATGTCGGGGAATGGGAGTTGCGCCGGAGGAGCACGAGCCACGGAAGGAGCCAAAGCTATAGAAATTGCACCGTGGTTATCGGACGATGCCCAGAGCCAGCGCCGTCTCACCGAATCTCACCGAAACAGAAGGAGTGTTGGATCCGGGATCCCTCGGATGTAGATTTAATTAATTACAATAATTATTAACATATGAATTCAGATCTTGAAAGCGGAAACAGATCTAGAATCATATATATACCTGTTTGAGTAATCACCGGTGGAATCTGAGTCGAGGTAATGATCTTCCACGCACTAGATCTCTGCACACGAGATCTAGCTCTTGATCGTAAACCCCGAGATCTTCTGGAGTATTCCCTAGCAACGAGAAGAATTTCGAGTGGGCGAAAATCTATCTTCTCTGCACTACCCAGAAGTGGCGCCCCCTTCTCTCAGATTTGTGAGGAATGAAAATCACGTATGTTCACTCTCCACTTATCCCTTAGTTATATAAGAAGTGGAGTGGTGGAGAAGTTAGGGCCTTCGCTCATGGGCCAGGCTATGCTCTGTTGGGCTACTCCAGGGATCTTGAGGAGGACATGGACTGGGCCTTCCAATATAATTAAATAATCCAAGTATTCTCTGGCCCCGAATACTCTATTTAATTATATTAATATTATAGCCTTTCCACTATAGTAAAATAATATTGCATCGCCGTCCATTCCCAAATTACTACATACCGGGCTCCTCTTTGAATTATATTATTTCCCGTGTTTAAGATATCGCATGTCCATTAATTAATTTAAGCTACTGACTGCTCTAATTAATTAATATCTTATTCCGAGAGTGTACCCGTTCGACCTTATTATTATATCGGAACTTAATCCACCTGCAGGGTTTTGATATAATAATCCTTAGAACGCCTCAAGGGGACATCATCAACTCGGCGCACCGAGACACGATTTCTAGCTATAATATTAATTATCATATTTATAATATTATTACCCAAGATACGGAGATTCTTTGAGTTGCGATAACTCTCACTCATGGTAAATCAAAGTAATAACAATTATAAATACATAATTGAATATTATGACAACTAGAATTAAGAAATAATAATCGTCCGAGATGTGATCCTTAATAAGTCAGTATAAAAAGATTTATCTCACCTCGATCCCGTTCAGTGCAACTCTGATCGTATGCACTAGTATAAGCTAATAGCCAAGACCAACTATTATCCAGCTTATACTACAACCTTAACAAGTAATTTGTCCAAGATTACTTTCGGTTGCGAACACCATTTAACTATATAAGAAACCGATAATATGATCTTCCGTGCGACCACCCACACCATATTATCTATAATATATAGTACCGGACGTTTATTTGCATAACCATAACACGAATTAATATGCAAATTATATGACAATATATTTATTTCCATAAAACAGGAAGATACAGTTAATATACACGCATAAAAGTATGCTTTGCAGTATATAACCCCAACAAGGAGCGTATCAGAGAAATTAAACTCGCCCAAACTTCTCGATTAGGGCTTTAGTCCCAATTTTGTTGGAGAGTTTTCAGAGAAGAGAAAGAGAAGAGCGACGGTGGACATTAATTGGGGCGCCGCTCGGAGTCTCGCCGGAGAAGAAGACCGGAAGCGAGAGTCCGAAGAGAAGGGGGTGAAAATCGCGAGAGCGAGAGAGAGAGGGCCTATGTCGAACGAAATGAGAATGAGAAAAGGGGGGTTAGGGATTTGGGTGTTGACCCGGGTCGGGCCGGGTTATATTAACAAACGGGCCGAGCTGAAGTGATGGGTTGATCTGCCATTGGGCCGAGAATTGTTTCTCTAGCCAAGTGCTATTAAATAATCCACCGGCCCAAATCGAGATTTATTATAGATCGAGATATCATTAAATGAATCGCATTCCACTTTCGATTTAATTCCGATATTTGGGAGGAATAATTATTTAACGACTTCACTAATTAACTTTAGATAAGTTAATTAACCAATAGTTAATAATTTAAATTAATTGATTAAGCTAATCAATTACACAGTTAAAATTTATTAGCCCAGTGTCGCAATAAATCAGATTTTGATTTATTAATTCTTATGAACCGTTCACACAACGGGATTCCTAACTCGAGCTTAGATAACAGTAACCACGTTACTTGACTTAGAATAACCTCCGATCAGAATTAGAACTAAAATCTTAGATAAGATTTCATTCGTTAGAATACGAATCTTACCTCGATTTCTAATCGAAGGGTACGCGAAGGAGGGACAGTAGCAGAAGCAGAGATCAAGACTCGTTGCAGAAGAGAAAACAACGAAATGGGCTTTCTATAAAACAAAGCATGTTTTATTAGATCAGTAGTTCCTTTAAAGTATTGTCATGCCATAAATGTTTTTCAGTTTTTGTATGATGCCTATCTGTTAAATGGCGAAATGCCAATTCATAAATCGAATTCGGGTCCTTGAATGATCAGTTATCATTCTTGGACTAGTGTGCACATCGATCGTGTCATTGCAGATAGTGACCGATCACGTGACCGAGTGAGGTGGCCACCTCCTCGGACACAACAGACTCAGATATGGTAGATTACTACAGAACTTAGACTGTAGTCGCTTTTAAGATAACTCAGTTTTTCGTGAACATAGGCCTTTCAAGAAAAACCCTATGCTTCACTATGAATGGCTTGACAATAAAAAAATGTTTTGGGCAT
The DNA here is from genome assembly GCA_001642375.2 of Mentha longifolia. Lineage (NCBI taxonomy): Eukaryota > Viridiplantae > Streptophyta > Magnoliopsida > Lamiales > Lamiaceae > Mentha > Mentha longifolia. The sequence continues at coordinate 35,343,429 of CM038114.1, forward strand.
GTGTCCACTGAGTACTTCGTACTCACGCCCTGTACATTATTTCCAATGTGCAGGTTGAGCTTGATGAAGGAAGGGTGACTGGTGATGCTTTTGTCAAAGTTAGAAAGTAGTATTAGTTGAAGATTTCTCTTGGTAATACATGTCCCCATACATGTATTCTTAAACACATTTCCGCTGTGTGTACTCTGATACTTCTGAATCCTTCGATATAGTTGTAATTCAAGTCAGAATCATGACAAGTTGTGTCGTACTATTTCCGCCTATTGTGTCCACCCATCGATGTTGTTCTATAACATGTTCATGTTGAATCCCAGAATTACCCATCTTTTGTAAATTATTCATTAATTCCCACCATAGTCACGAATTACCGAGCTTTGCTATCGATTAACAAAGTGCGGTCGTGACAATTTTATACAAAAAATGTTATTGAATTTTTTTTACCAAATGTTACGATCACATACAAAAATGTGAAATTCTTACCAAATGGTAAAAAATTGTCAATTTCTTAACTTTTCGAAATCGTTTGGTAAGAATTCGACAAATCCATTTGGTAAGGATTTGTCAATTTATTTCCATCTCTTAATTTGAAATCGACTTTCAGTAAAAAAAAAAAAAAAAATCTACTCAGAAAAGCATCTAAAATGAGGAAAAGGAAAAAAGAAAAAGAAAAAAATGAACAAAAAAGGAATGAAAAAAAAGAAGAAGACATAATAGAAAAATGAAAAGAGAAAATAAAAAATAAAAATAAAAAATAAAAGATAAAAATAGTTTAGGAAAAAAAAAACAAAAAAATAAAAAAGATGAGAGGGGAGGCATGTCACGCGTGTGTGTGTGTGTGTCAGTCAAAGTCAAAGGTGGAAGAGAGAGGAGAGACGAGGGAAGAGAGAGAGAGTGTGTGTTGTAAAGTAAAAGTAAGGGTAAATTGTGAAGGTATTTGAAAATATGGGTAGATTTTATAGTTTTTTAAGTTTGTCATATATATTGTATTTGCTATCCGACAATAGGTAGAATAATTCTCCTCTCAAAAAATACTTATATTAAATTTTTCGTACTAATCTCATGTTCCATTAAACATCATGTAGTATACCACCTCTCTTTCAGTTTTTTTTAGTGGTACAATTGCTATAACGACACTGGTCACATATGGGGAGCAAAATATTTAGGTTTTCATCACATTCCTATTTAACCTACTCACAATTTGTTTGAACATAGACATAATGTGATAAATACATTTTTCTCAATAAACTATATTATGAATCTTAAATGCTAAAATCTTGATTTTTAGTTAATCATTCTTAAAATTGTTGTTAGAATAGATATGCATTTGTTAAGCAATTCACAACAATTTAAAAATATTTTTCGATGTGGTGGTAAAATATTCCAAGTTAAAGGCTATACATGCTTCGCTGCATCATCAACTCCAACAACCTATACCGAAAAGGAAAATGTAACAGAGAATATTGTTAAATATAAATTTATAAATCAAGTGAATTTCAAAATACATAGTTCTCTGTAGTGGGCGCAATCTCGAAGGAATGTAGTGTAAGATGAAAATAAGAAATGATAAGAAGAAGGCGTAATTAAAATAAGAAGCAGATGCAATCTTGGTGTGAATTGTTCTTTTAAGAAATCAACTAGATTTGTGTAGCATGAAAAAGACAAACAAGTGATATCTAATGTTGCTTACTTTCCTCTTCCCTTTGATATCGGTGATATATAATGTAGCTTCATCTTTTTTGATAAGTCTCAACCTGAAATTAAAAAAAATAAATATAGGTTATACTATTCCATACTAGTATAAAACTAAATAAAATTGTGGTATAAAATATATAACCTCACTATTTTCTTCATTATTTCGTTGTTGATTTGTTGCATCTTCGACCTCAAAATCTTGCATAATCACTTCCCTTTAACACCAAGATCATTCTGATAAGTCTCAACCTAAATTGAAAAATAAATACGTTACAACATTCAATAATAATAGAAAACAGAAGATAAATAATGGTATAATATATTCAACCTCGCTCTTCTCTTCAATATTTGCATGTTCATTTGTTGCGTATTAGACTTCAGAATAATGCATTCGCTGCCCCTTCAACACAAAGATAAGTATTCATGTTTGCATTTTTCTCTACATCAAACATTTGGGTTAAGCCCAAGCTGAATCTTGGTATATCATCTATCCTATTCAAGAAATTATCCCTCCTGGTTGTACCACTATCGACATCTTCAAACCATTTCGTCACATCCTCATTTTGCCATAATGCATCTTCTTCTTGACTTATACTGGTATGAGTAGGCATTTGTCTAGAATATATGTCAGTCTTTTTTCATGCAACCAATCAGCTTTTGTGTGGTTACAACTGCTTTTTGCAAGTTGCAATTTAAATAAATATCGACTGGAGTCTGATCTATTATCTCCAACATGTATACAATCTTCAATGCAATCTCTTTGGCAGTCGATATCAAATCTTTTGCATAGTTCTCTATGTTGCATCTCTGACCCTCTACTTTTGTGTAGCTAGCAATCACCTGACATTTCCAAACAATTATGTGTTTCTTTCGGTTCTGTAAGTATTTGGTCCAATAGATATCCACCACCAAAACCTCCACCATTCAATTCTTCGTTTTGACGATCTCTAAGACTTGTATTATCCCAATTTATGCATAATAGGAATAAATTATTCCATTCATTTCACATAAACAAAACACGATCGACATAAATTACCTATATTAAAAAAAAAAATTGAATGCAACATAATTTTTTAACTATGAAAAGATGGTTAATTAGCGATAAAAACATGAACTTACAGTCAAGAACAATGATGAACTAAGAAATGAATTTTGCAGCTCTTATATCTTGCCAACATCAACTAACTGACTCCTAAAAGTAGGATATATATAACTATGAGAGCATTCTGAACAAGTGATGTAATAAGTAACACAATAAAGTTCCCCTTGAACCACACACTGCCGGCTTTATCTTCTTTCATCTCTTCTATTACATCTTTATGTCCTATAGTAGCCTTCTTTCCTCCAAACATGTTCTTCCACTCTGGGTGTCTGCTCTATAACTACATCTATTGGATCCGGGATCCCTCGGATGTAGATTTAATTATTTTTAATAATTATTATCATACGGATATAGATCTTGAAAGCGGAAACCGATCTAAGATCGTATACCTGTTTGCGTAAATCCGGCAGAATACTGAGTAGAGGAAAAGATCTTCCATGCACTAGATCTCTGCACACGAGATCTAGCTCTTGAATGTAGACCTTGAGATCTTCTAGAGTATTCCCTAGCAACAAGAAGAATTTCGAGTGGGCGAAAATCTATCTTCTCTGCCTACCCAAGAACCGCCCCCTTTCTCCAATCTGTGAGAATCATGTATCCTCCTTTTCCACTTATCCCTTATTTATAGATAAGAAGTGGAGTGGTGGAGAAGTTAGGATTTTGGTAATGGGCCAAGCTATGCTCTATTGAGCTACTCCAGGGATCTTAAGGAGGATTTGGACTGGGCCTCCCAATATAATTAAATAATTCAACTATTATCTGGCCCCGAATACTCTATTTAATTATATTAGTATTATAGTCTTTCCACTATAGTAAAATAATATTGCACTGCCGTCCAATCCCAAATTATTATATGCCGAGCTCCTTTTTGAATTATATTATTTCCCGTGTTTAAGATATCGCATGTCCATTAATTAATTTAAGCTACTAACTGCTTTAATTAATTAATCTCAAAACCGAGAGTAGTACCCATTCGACCTCATTATTATATCAGAACTTAATCCACCTGCAAGGTTTGATATAATAATCCTTAGAATGCCTCAAGGGGATATTATCAACTCGGCGCACCGAGACACGATTTCTAACTACAATATTAATTATCATATTTATAATATTATTACCCAAGATACGGAGAATATTTGAGTTGCGATAACTCTCACTCATGATAAATCAAAGTAATAATAATTATAAATATATAATTGAATATTATGACAACTAGAATTAAGAATAATAACCGTCCGAGATGTGATCCTTTATTTAAGTCAATATAAAAGGATTTATCTCACCGCGATCATGTTCAATGCAACTGTGTATGCACCAGTATAAGCTAATAGCCAAGACCAGCTAATATCAAGCATTATACTACAGTCTTGACAAGTAATGTGTCCAAGATTACTTTAGGTTGCAAACACCCTTTAACTATATAAGAATGTGATAATATGATCTTCCGTGCGACTACTCACACCATATTATCTATAGTATATAGTACCGGACACTTATTTGCATAACCATAATACGAATTAATATGCAAATCACATAACAAAATATTTATTTCCAAAACAGAAAGATACAATTAATATACACGCATAAAAGTATGCTTTGCAGTATATAATCCCAACAACATCTCCCATAGGAAACCCAAATACCCTATGAACATCTTCAACATCTATGTTTATTCTCCAATTATTTGTGAGAATGATCTCACAACTACGAGGATCAAAACTATTCACAACCCAATAAGATATTTTACCTCGCACCTCTGTTGATTCTTAAGTTAAGAATATGCCTGAACCCAATCTTTCTAACAACATCTTTATGATCATCTGTCATGATTTTGATTGTTTCTACTAACGAGAACAAACTTCTACATCTGAGATTTGGATAATATGCATGTCGCATGTTCCTTATCCCCTTTACCATTTTCCCATCTACCTTTTTTCCCTCTAAATTTGTTTTTCAATGTTTGTTCTTAGGCCTGTTACTCCTATCTGCAACATGGAAATAAAAATTATCATGAAATACAAATCTTAGCTAATAAGATATGAAAAAGCATTTCACAAATGCTAAGTTTAAATTTGTAAATACGATTTGAATCATATTTGTGCACAAATTTATGCATTTGTTATAATGCAAAATGGAGAACTAGTGGAAGGATATCTCTATTCTCTGTCCGTTTATAAAGAAAATATGTATGCATATGGCAAATTTCTCCATTAAATGAGAGGCTACAGGCTATGTAAATGAATTTACATGGGAGCATAAGTGAGTTGGCAGATTTTACAATGTTTCACTCAATGCATTTTCAAGAATGTTCTCTGGAAAAGGTCCTTTAGATTTTATTTTATTTTATTTTTTTTGGTTCTGCCTCCTACCTATTATATTGATTTTGAAAGTAATTAATTGTTTTAAGACATACCTCCCTCTGGATGTACAGGAATTCTCTCGTTTGCATCTCTAGCACACTCGTTCATCTCACGTGATCTCATCATGTGATACTCAATTATTTTCCATCTTTTCGTATTATCTTTTTCTATGAAGTCATTATCATCATCTGATTGCCCAGTTCTAGAATCATGATCTAGTGTCTGGTGATGCAACTGTAGCTTATCATGTCTTAAATTACTCCTCGTTGCATATTGGATTATATTGTCATACTCGGAATACTAAATATTGCATAAACACGATAGGAAATTGTACTGTCATATAATCATAATTAAAACTAAATCATATTTTACTGACAACACCAAAAATCCAATCATGCAGTGTGTGCAACACAATATATTAATTTATGCACTGTCAAAAACTTTTATATACATAAACATATAAACTGAACTTATTGAACCTATAAACTAAACTCCATGAGATTTCGATTTCTAAACAATAAACTCTAACTACCAATACAATCAAACCAACGATATATACATGGATCCTGTACGCTTGTAAATTTTGAGAAAAGAAAAACAAAAATCTTTTATTAATTATATATAATTATTTTATTTGGAATCTTATGAAATCTAATAAAATAATATAGTTAATAATAAAGATATTGATGATAATAATCAATTTCCTTTGGCAACAAGTCAAATGAAATATTGATAAATATCAATATTTGAAAGCCAATAGAATTGTGACACATCAGCCAAAAAAGCAAACAATGGAGCTCAAAAGCCCACCAAGCATATTCCTTCTACACCTATAACAAGCTCAAGAATTAGAGTTAGAATTCTCAACAAAATTCTCTCTAATATTCAAAGCTTTCTTCGTGGAATACATTGCATTTTTTACTGAAAGAATCCAAATCAGCGTTCGATTCGGAAATAAGAAGAAAGTCCTCCGACATCGATGTTATGAAGCCCGACTCCCTATGTCCAAACATTAGATTTGGAAATAAGACGAAAGTCCTCCGACCCGCCCTCACTTTAAGGGTGAGGGTAGATAGCAATAATAACCGATTATAGTATAATCGGGTTGAATCCACAAGGAATGCTAGGTCGTTCAAGATTCAAGTAGTAATCCAATTACCTAACTACTATTCAAGCTACCAAATGACATATTTTTGTGTTTTTGATTAGCTAATGAAAAATATAAAGTAATTAACTAACTCGATAACAACTAATAACAAGGATTAATAACAATAGTAAAAAGCTTGGTTCCAAATATAATCCGATAATCACTAGAGGCCTAGGTTTTAGGATTTGCATGGATTAGCCATTTTAATCTAATTCATATGGGAGTTCTATATATAGTAAACATCAATTCTTCTCTCGAAGCAATCAATATTAGTGGATTAACCTATGACATCTATCTCCGCTAGGTCTCAAGATGCATAAATTAACTCCAAATAACTCAATTAATTATCTAGAAGCTCCTACTAGCAAGAATTACTAGTATGATGTGATTTGATTCCAAGTGTTATGAACTAAAGCCTCCTAAGCATTTAACCAAACACCTTGTATGCACTCAATGATGGCCAATTAATCATACAATAAAATCAATCCCCAAATCACAAGACATATGAATTAGAAGGTAAATCCAACAACAAAATCCAAAAACCTAATTTTCTAGATCATATCTTCATATATTGGAACCAAAAGGAAATTTAGCTAGACAAAATTAGAGGAATTAAACCATAGAAAATAAATAAAATCATGCTTAAAAGATAGAGAATTCAATAAGGAAGAGAATAGTGGAATGGGTCTTCAAATCTTCAACATAAATCTTCAACAATCTTCAAAATACTAAAAAGGAAAGAGGGAAATGTTTCTAGGGTTCTAAGAGTGTTAAAATAAGTCAAAGATACACAAAATAGGAAGATTTTGGGTTTAAATACATAATAGGTGAGGTTTGGGTCGAGTTAGACGAGCTAACTCGGTCAATAAGTGAGGGAGAAAGGGCGAGGGCGCCCTGGCCGACCGCCGCCTGGGTCGCCGGAAATGCAGTGGCTCAGCCGGCCAGCCGGCGGCCCGGCCGGCGGTCAAGCCGGTCACCGTCCGGGTCGCCACTGGTTCGGTCCTTTTGCGCAGCTTCACCGTTTTTGCTCGTTCTCTCTCGTCTGAACTCCGATTCTCGATCTGATTTTTGATATGGACTCCTAACGAACCCCTCTTCGACATGGAATGATCAAATTTCCCAAATGAGTTCTACATTATTCCTGCAAAAAGCATAAAGAGACTCGAGAGAACGAGGAAAACATAATTGAATTCAAACTAGTGAAACCCTAACTCTATATATTTAAATTGCACATTTCAAACCTAGGTTTCACCCTAATTAAGCTCGATTCTTCCTCGTTTCCGGCCTTCAATCCTTAGCCACATGAATACTATTCCAATTCTTACAAAAATGGATCAAAAACCGAAAGGAAACGAGAAATGTAAAAAGTATGCTACAAGTTAAGAAACCCTAGCATTTCTAACATTTAAGCACATAAATCGAGATTCAAGCATTCAAACACACTCAACATGCACATAAAATACGTGTTAATCACTCCCCTAAACTTAAGTCATTGTTCGTCTCGAACAATGAAACGAACAATCAAAACACTTAACACGTATGGAGTGTGCATTTTGAGTTCCTCGATGCCACATATCATCTCAAAAACCCATTTTAGTTCAAGGAAATTCTCAAGTTAAACCAAACATTCATAAGATCAACCACTATCCTAACTTAGAATTCAATTACTCAAACATCTTAACCCTAGACCTCACAAGAAGTGTGTATCACTCAATCACTCAATATATGGAAAAGGTAAGCACTCATCGAAATCATGCAAAACACATCTTTAACCATAAGCTTGCCTATCAACTCAAGTTCCCAATACTACAATGCATGCACAAATTAGGATCAAAAAGGTCTTTATTAAGCTTGTAATGTAGGGACATTGGTTAAGGTAGGGAATTTTAGGTTAAGTGACTTCAATTTTCATTCAAGTACCCTTACCCCCTTTCTTCACCTTTCTAAGTATGAATTTTATCATCGTCTACCTTGTCCAACCCCTTTTTATCAACTGAACCCAAGCTTCTACCAAATATCTAAAGAAACACTCCTTTATTCTCTTATTCCTCTCTTTTTCTTGTAAGAACTTTGTTCTTAAGTTTTTTTTTTTTTTTTTTTCAATAAGAACTTCGTTCTTATTCTTTTATTTCCTAACATTGAGCTTATAGGAGTGTTCATTCAACTCAAAACAAATCTTAAGACCCTTCACCATCACCCATCTTTCTTTATGAATTTTCAACTTTCACCAAGGTTCCCTTAACCATCCTTCACCCCCTATCATCCGGTTCAAGAAGAAAAGGATCTATTCAAGGCTCAACATGGGACGACAATGGTAATGAAAGATAGGTTAGTATTTAGGGTAAATGGGCTATTCAATGATGGCATAAGATCATCTCCTAATCATGCAAACATGTAGTACTTCTAACAAGAGTATTAAGGCAAGTTCTAGTAAAGAAAATGCAATGCAAGATCAAGCTCATTAAGAAAAATGGTCGACTCCTCCTTAAACTTCTTCGAATTAAAATAGAGCTTGAGTCGATGTCCATTAACAACAAAGGTAGAACCATCATTCTTGAGAAGTTCAAATGTGTCATTCTTGAAATTCCTACTCACAATGTAAGGACCGGTCCACCTTGATTTGAGTTTTCCGGGGAAAATATGAAGACGAGAGTTAAAGAGAAGAACCTCATCTCCCGGAATGATCACCTTGCTTCGAATCTCCAAATCATGAAACTTCTTGGCTCTTTCCTTGTAAATCCGAGAATTTTCATAAGCCTCGTTTCTCCATTCATCCAATTCCACAAGATGATTCTTCCTATTCACTCCGGCCTCCTTAAACTCAAGATTAATCTTCTTTAAAGCCCAAAATGTCTTATGTTCAATCTCCAAAGGTAAGTGACAAGACTTTCCGAACACAAGTTGATACGGAGACATACCAATGGGGGTTTTATAGGCGGTTCGATAGGCCCACAAAGCATCATCAAGTTTCTTAGCCCAATCCTTCCGAGTAGTGATTGTCTTCTCCAAGATTTGCTTGATCTCCCGGTTTGCAAGCTCGGCTTGACCATTGGCTTGAGGATGGTATGGAGATGTAATCTTGTGCTTCACTCCATATTTAGCAAGAACACTTCCCAACCACTTATTATTGAAGTGAGACCCCCCATCACTAAGCAATGCCTTTGGAGTTTCAAACCGAGTCAAGATGTTCTTCTTCAAAAACTTGATCACAACCTTGGAATCACTACTCGAAGTTGGAATGGCTTCGACCCATCTTGAAACATATTCAATAGCAAGAAGAATATAAGAAAAACCACAAGAATTAGGGAATGGTCACATGAAGTCTATCCCCCAAACATCAAATAATTCAACCTCGACCGTGATGTTTTTGAGGCATCTCATCCCTTTTTGTGATATTTCCCATCCTTTGACACCTATCACAATTCTTCACAAATGATTGGCAATCCCTAAAAATCAAAGGCCAATAGAATCCACTTTGAAAAACCTTCCAAGCCGTACGATTTGCCCCAAAATGACCCCCATTTGGTCCCTCATGACAATCTTCAATAATCTTGAGCCATTCACCATCCATAACACATCTTCTAATAAGACCATCGGCACATCTTCTCCATAAATATGGATCTTGCCAATAGTAGAACTTCACATCTCTAAGGAACTTGGCCTTTTGATAATCCGAGAGATTTGGTGGCAACTCTCGAAGCACAAGATAATTAGCAAAATCGGCAAACCAAGAATCCTTGCATTTCAAGACCATGATTCTCTCATCCGGAAAACACTCATTGATACACAATCTCAAATCTTCACCTTCAATCGGCTTTTCAAGCCTTGACATGTGATCGGCTAGCACATTATCAACTCCTCTTCTATCACGAATCTCCATGTCGAATTCTTGTAGAAGAAGAACCTAACGAATCAAACGAGGCTTTGTATCCTTCTTGGCCATGAGATGTCGTATAGCCATATGATCCGAATAGACAATAGTGTGATTCCCAACAAGATATGACCGGAATTTGTCAAAAGCAAAGACAATGGCCAAGAATTCTCTTTCCGTTGTTGTGTAGTTCCTTTAAGCACCATCCAAGGTTCTACTAGCATAATGAATGACTCGAAAAATTTTGTCTCTCATTTGCCCCAAAACCACTCCTAAAGCATAATCACTTGCATCACACTTCAATATGAAAGATTCACTCCAATTGGGCTTGATGAGAATAGGAGTAGAGATGAGGGCTTTCTTCAATGTCTCAAAAGCTTTCAAACATTCTTCATCAAAGACAAACTTCACATCTTTTTGCAAGAGATCACAATGTGGCTTTGTGATTTTTGAAAAATCTTTAATGAATCTTCTATAGAACCCCGCATGACCAAGGAAACTTCGGATTGATTTCAAATTTGTACGGGGTGGAAGCTTCTCTATAGCAACAATCTTGGCTCTATCAACTTCCAAACCATCTCTAGAAACTTTATGCCCAAGCACAATTCCATCTCTAACCATAAAGTGGCACTTCTCCCAATTCAAAACAAGAGAAGTGTCCTTACACCTTTGCAACACCTTTGTGAGATTATCCAAACAAGAATCAAAGGTCTTCCCGAAAACCGAGAAGTCATCCATGAATACCTCCATAATATTTTCAATCAAACCTCCAAAGATAGACATCATGCACCTTTGGAAAGTAGCCGGAGCATTACATAACCCAAAAGGCATCCTCCTATATGCAAATACTCCATAAAGGCATGTAAAGGCCGTCTTGTGTTGATCTTCCGGGGCTATGGCAATTTGATTATATCCCGAATACCCATCAAGAAAGCAATAGTACTCATAGTTCGCCAAACGATCCAACATTTGATCTATAAAGGGCAAAGGAAAGTGATCTTTCCTTGTAGCCGAATTCAAAGCCCTATAGTCAATACACACTCGATATCCGGTGGCAACCTTGTAGCAATAGTCTCATCATTCTCATTCTTGACCACCGTCATCCCCCCTTTCTTCGGAACAACTTGGGTAGGACTTACTCATTCACTATCCGAGATGGCGTAAATCAATCCTGCATCTAATAGCTTCAACACCTCTTTTCTCACCACTTCTTGCAAGACCGGATTCAACCTCCTTTGAGGTTGAACCTTGGGACGACAATCATCTTCCAATAGAATACGATGCATACATATAGATGGACAAATACCCTTGATATCATCAATAGACCAACCAATAACATCTTTAAACTCCCTAAGGACACGTAACAACTTGTCCAATTCGGACTCTGACAAGTGTTGTGACACTATAACGGGAAAAGAGTCATTATCACCAAGAAAGGCGTACCTTAGGTGATCGGGGAGAGGTTTCGACTCTTGAGAAGTGTTTGAAGAAGATTCCACCTTAGTTGAACTCCCACTCTCTCCCGGTTGATTGATATCAAGGTAATGAACTTCATCCTTCAATGATCCTTGATTTGCTTCTAAATAAGCAATAGACTCTAACAAATCATCGCAAGCATCATTCAAATCGGAATAAGAATAGAAAGAATTAGCAATGATTTCTTCCGTGAGATCCTTTGCCATAGATGTAGGCAAGGTGGTGATTGAATTGCATTCCTCAAATGTTGAGTCATCTCTTCGCTTCATAGCATCAAAGATGGAAAGAGTGAGGGTCTCTTCATTAACTATAAACATAAGATTCCTATCTTGCACATCAATAAGAGCTCTTCCGGTTGCTAGGAAAGGACGCCCAAGAATGAGGGGCATCCCCTCATCTTCCAGCATATCCAAAACAACGAAATCCGTGGGAAAGATAAACTCCTCAATTTTCACTAGCACGTCTTCAACAATTCCTTGGGCATAAGATATGGAACGATCGGCCATTTGGAGACAAATAGACGTAGGTTTGATCTCTCCAATATCCAATCTTCTAAAAATAGATAATGGCATCAAATTGATGCTAGCTCCAAGATCACATAAGACATTCCCAAACTTTTTCCCTCCAATCACACATGCTATTGTGAAGCTTCCGGGATCCTTCTTTTTCAAATGCATCTTCCTTTGGATCACCGCACTAACCTCCTCCGTTAGGCTAATTATTTTAAATGAACCAAACTTTCTCTTGTTAGAAACGGCATCCTTCAAGAACTTCACTTAACCGGGCATATCTCGGAGTACATCAAGCAAGGGAATGTTGATTTGTACTTTGTTAAATATCTCCAAGAATCTCATCAACTTTTCATCAACCTTATACTTAGCTAGACGATGAGGAAATGGAGCCTTCGTAATGACATCCTTAGTAGGGAGAGGAGTCTCTACTAACACTGCCTTAGGAGCTTCTCCATGAACTTCTTTCCTTGAATTCTCTTCATTGGTAGGAGATTCCTCATAAGGTATGTCTTCAACAAGAACTTCTTTTCCACTTCCTGATATATCATGATTCTCATAGGCTCTCCCACTCCTCAATGTGATAGCATTGCATTGGTTCTTTGGATTGACCTCTGTATTACTTGGAAACTTTCCCGGAGTATGTTGAGTGGTGGCTTGGTTAGCCATTTGACTTATTTGGCCCTCCATCATCTTCACTTGCTTTGTTAAAGAAGTGAGAGAATTCTCCAATGCACTTACTTTTTGTCCCGTTTGTGTGATAAATGAGCTTTGTTGATTTGCCATTTGTTGGACAAGTTGCTCAATAGAAGGAGATGTCTTCTTTGGTTCTTCAATAACTCCTTGAGAAACGGAAAATCCGGGGGGTGGCAATTGAGCGTTGTTAGGATTTCCATAGGAGAGATTGGGATGATTCCGGTTGTTTGGATTATAGGCTTGATAGCCTCCTTGATAACCATAAGAATTTCCTCCTTGTGGCCTTCCTTGGAATCCTCCTTGTTGTCCTTGGAAACCCCCTTTGTTGAAATTTCCATATTGACTTTGGTTCACAAAATTCACATCTTCATTTCCACTTGACTCCAAGTTCTCTTGATATTGTTGAACACTTTGAACTTGAGCTTGAGATTGAGCTTTCCTCTCTTCTTCATATTGCTTCTTCATAGTAGCAACTTTCATTGTCAATGCATCGAACTTCTCATCATCGATAGAAGCAACCTTCCTAGAAGGGGCTCTCTCCATTGGCCATTGATAGCTATTGGCGGCCATCTCTTCAATAATCCTCAAGGCTTCCTTTGCATTTCGATTCACTAGGCATCCTTCAGAAGTAGCATCCACGATGCTTCTTGTGTGTGGTGTGAGACCACTATAAAAAGTGGTAATTTGTTGACCTTCCGTGAAGCTATGTTGAGGATATTTTCTAAGAAGCTCTCGATACCTCTCCCAAGCTTCAAACAAAGTCTCATCACCTTGTTGAGAGAAGTGTGAAATATCGGAGATAAGCCTTTGAGCTTTGGATGCTGGGAAGTATTTAGAGAGAAAGGCCTTGCATAGATCATCCCATGTGTGAATATTAGCTTTGTTTAGTCCTTTATACCAATCCTTGGCCCGGTCCCATAGAGAAAACCCGAACATCCTCATCCGGATAGCATCATTTGAAACTCCATTAAGCTTGATAGTATCGCAAATATCAAGGAACATACCAAGGTGAGCGTTCGGATCCTCTATAGGGCTTCCACCAAATTGCTCACTCTTCACCATTTGGATGAGTCCGGATTTGAGCTCAAAATCGTTGGAGATTGGAACATATGGTTGAGAGGAGGTGGTTGAGCCTCATTCGCCCTTCTTTCTTGCTCATCCTTCCATGCTCTAAACTCTTCCATTTCTTTCATAAGAGCCTCCATTGCTTGATTGTTAGTCATTTCTTGATCTTCAATAGAATTCCTTCTTCTATGCTTTCTTTCAAAGTTCAAGATCAAAGGTTGAACGAGTCTTCCTTTAGACCTTGTGTGCATAAACCTTCAAAACAAAAAAAATGAAAAGAAACAATGCTTGAATTAGTAACTCAATAACCAAATCGACTATTGAAACTCAAACTAAGCATTCCCAGGCAACGGCGCCAAAAATTGACCCGCCCTCACTTTAAGGGTGAGGGTAGATAGCAATAATAATCGATTATAGTATAATCGGGTCGAATCCACAAGGAATGCTAGGTCGTTCAAGATTCAAGTAGTAATCCGATTACCTAACTAGTATTCAAGCTACCAAATGACATGTTTTTGTATTTTTTATTAGCTAATGAAAAATATAAAGTAATTAACAAACTCGATAACAACTAATAACAAGGATTAATAACAATAGTAAAAAGCTTGGTTCCAAATATAATCCGATAATCACTAGAGGCCTACGTTTTAGGATTTGCATGGATTAGCCATTTTAATCTAATTCATATGGGAGTTCTATATATAGTAAACATCAATTCTTCTCTCGAAGCAATCAATATTAGTGGATTAACCTATGACATCTATTTCCGCTAGGTCTCAAGATGCATAAATTAACTCCAAATAGCTCAATTAATTATCTAGAAGCTCCTACTAGCAAGAATTACTAGTATGGTGTGATTTGATTCCAAGTGTTATGAACTAAAGCCTCCTAAGCATTTAACCAAACACCTTGTATGCACTCAATGATGGCCAATCAATCATACAATAAAATCAAGCCCCAAATCACAAGACATGAATTAGAAGGTAAATCCAACAACAAAATCTAAAAACCTAATTTTCTAGATCATATCTTCATATATTGGAACCAAAAGGAAATTTAGCTAGATATAATTAGAGGAATTAAACCATAGAAAATAAATAAAATCATGCTTAAAAGATAGAGAATTCAATAAGGAAGAGAATAGTGGAATGGGTCTTCAAATCTTCAACATAAATCTTGAACAATCTTCAAAATACTAAAAAGGAAAGAGGGAAATGTTTCTAGGGTTCTAAGAGTGTTAAAATAAGTCAAAGATACACAAAATAGGAAGATTTTGGGTTTAAATACATAATAGGTGAGTTTTGGGTCGAGTTAGACGGGCTAACTAGGTCAATAAGTGAGGGAGAAGGGGCGACGGCGGCCTGGCCAACCGCCGCGTGGGTCGCCGCCTGGGTCGCCAGAAATGCAGTGGCTCAGCCGGTCAGCCGGCGGCCTGGCTGGCGGTCTAGCCGGTCGCTGTCCGGGTCGCCACTAGTTCGGTCCTTTTACGCAGCTTCACCGTTTTCGCTCATTCTCCCTCGTTCCGATTCTCGATCCGCTTTTTGCTATGGACTCCTAACGAACCCCTCTTCGACATGGAATGATCAAATTGCCCAAATGAGTTCTTCATTGTTCCTGCAAAAACATAAAGAGACTCGAGAGAACGAGAAAAACATAATTGAATTCAAACTAGTGAAACCCTAACTCTATATATTTAAATTGCACATTTCAAACCTAGGTTTCACCCTAATTAAGCTCGATTCTTCCTCGTTTCCAGCCTTCGATCCTTAGCCACATGAATACTATTCCAATTCTTACAAAAATGGATCAAAAACCAAAAGGAAATGAGAAATGTAAAAAGTATGCTACAAGTTAAGAAACCCTAGCATTTCTAACATTTAAGCACATAAATCGAGACTCAAACGCATTCAAACACACTCAACATGCACATAAAATGCGTGTTAATCACCCTCTGACATTGATGTTACAAAACCCAACTCTCTATGTGCCAACGTTTGATTCAGAAATAAGACGAAAGTTCTCGGACATCAGCGTTATATACTACGAAGCTCAAGTCCAAGTCCGACATATGATCAAGAAATAAGACGGAAGTCCTCTGTGTCAACGTTGTAAAAGTCAAGTCCAAGTAGATCAAAAGGAGACATATTTCTCCAATAAATCTCAAAAGCTGCACAAAAATCATTCAAGAAATATTCAAAGAAAGAATTAAGGATCAAATAGAGATTGTACCCACATATATATTTCAATCCATATATTTTGGATTTGCGATTTCGTATTTATTTATTAAATACATAAATTTGTGTTTACAACTCCATTACAACTTTCGTAGGTTGTATGCAGCACAAAAAAACAATGACTTATGCATTTTCATATATAGTGTATTTGCATGATTATCAAAACTAAACTACTACAAATTCATGATTCTAACAATACTGAAATCCATATATATATATATATATATATAATGTATATTTTACCTAAGAATCTAACTAAAAATAGAATGCATCATTTTGAACAAACCTTCTTCATCATCAATCGCCATGTTCTTCGTGGATTCTTTAAAAAAAAGGATGCTGAATAATGAAGAATCCCTAAGAAAGTATAGATTCTGATATCGGGATTATAAGAAAAAACTAAAAGAAAAGCTCCCAAGAACTCCAAGATATCTCCAAACCACCTTATATCTCCCTTAAATTCATTCTCAAAGGGAATCGAACCTGGGTCACTCATTAAAGAGAGGAGCCCAGTGGCCAGGTGCGCTAAGTCACCTGGTTTTAAAGAAATAATTTTGATATTATAATAATATTACAATTATAACCGATATGGCATTAATTATTACGAAATTTATTAAGATTCAATTTAATCATCGTCATTCATTCTATTTAAATCAATGGTATTTAAAACTTTTTAGATACTAGAGCATATATAGATTCCACCAAAATCAATCCATATATATATATATATATATATCTATGTGTGTGTGTGTGTGCGCGCGCGCATATACATAGCGATAATTTTCATAGTTTATTTGTTTCCACAATTAGGTAGACAATTTGATATGCATCCGAAATTGAAACAACATGCAATCTCAAATTTATAATCTCTCCCTCTCTCTCTCATGCGTTCGAATCTGAGTTTGATCAAGATCATCACTAATATATACTCTTTCTGTCTTCCAAAACTCTTTCCCGGTTTGACCGGCACAGGTTTTAAGAAGGATATAGTTGACTTGTATTGTTTATTGATAGTGAAGATTGAGTCCCACCTAATGTAGTGTTTTGTACTCCATCCGTTTCGCTCCATTTGGCCTATACCTTTTCAACACAGTTTTTAAGAAATCTATATTAATATAAGAAAGTAGGATAGTTTCCCTCCAATATTTTTGATATTTGAGCCTTATTTAATTTTTGTAATTAACTAAGTTATACATTGTTTCACCCAAAAAAGTATTAGCAATAAACTAGATCTATCGTAGTACTTAGCAAGTAAAAACCAAAGTCGATTCTCAAGGAAAGCTTAACAGGGAAATTAATTATGTGATATCTACCCTAAGAAAGCAAGTAAAATCAAAGGGGGTTTTGAGTTTTTATAATTAATCATAGACTTAATGAAAGAAAGCAAGTAAATTAAACTAGACTTGAAAGCAAATAAAAGCAAGTAGAAAGAATTCTCGTCTGTCACCCGGGATAAAGAATAAAACTAAGAGGAAAACAGTAAATCTACCTAGGCATGGATTGAAAGGAAAGCAATAAAGAAAGCAAATAAATCTAAGCTAGAGCAAATAAATCTTAACATGAATCTAAATTAAATTAAAGCAACTAAATCTAAGCATAGGCAAATAAACTTGAAAGCAATTAAATTGAATCTAGAAAATTAATAACTAATCAAAGCAATAAAAGAAAGCTAGTAAAATTACTCTAAGAACAAAAATTAAACTTACGAAACTATGATGAAGAAAACGAAGAACTTGAATTAAAACTTGAGCTAAAACTTGAATCCAAGAGCTCCAATCTTTCAAGCATAAAATAAAATTACATCTAGGCTAATGCTAGAGTTCTAAGGCTGAAAAATAGAGAGGAGAAGTAGTCTAGTCGTTCCCCAAAGATTACATATATATAGGAAACCAAAACCTAGTTAAAATAGGAAAGAAATCACTAAAAATTGGCAGGCCTTGCGATCGCAAGCCTCCTTGCGGTCGCAAGGGTCGAGCCAAGTCCACTGTGCGCAACTTTTTTGTTTCGGCCATATCTCCCTTGTCTGAACTCGAAATCGACCGCCATTTTTTTCTTACGCGCCTCCTATCGAACTCCTCTTCAATAATATGCTTTTATTTCGTCCCAACTTGATCTCCACTTTTCACTCAGTTCTTCATTCTTTTGCTCATTTTCTCCCTTCTCTTCCAAAACTCCTCACGAACTTGACTTTGACTAAAATACACACAATAAACACATAAAAACGAACAAAACATATGAAAATAATCTCACACCAAGCTATAAATATCACATAGAAACATACTAAACATACATATTTTAAAATGTAGTATTATGTTATTTTCTATACAATTCTTTAATTAATGAATTTAGTCCTGTGAAAACTCATTTTTATTCATTAAAGTTCAACACATTAATTAAATTTCAAGTATAAATATTAATTTGACCAACTAATTTTTTTCTCATTTGTTTCTTTTAAATGTAATTTTGAATAATCGATTTAAATACTAAAACTAAGTAGCGAATCTCAATTTTACTGTCTAAACATCTCTCAATAGAATGTAATATTTTAATATTTAATATTTTGTTTTTTTGTTCTTTGTTATGATTTAAAAATATATTAGCATATGCATGTTCATTTTTTATTTTTACACATGCAAATAATACAACAATTGATAGTAAACTTAAATAACTCAATTAATTATGTCAGGAGTCTTATAAAATTATAATTATGAAGTTGATCCATATTTAAATATTGAATTAAACAATCTCTGAAAATGAGCTATAAATTTACACATGCATATAATATATATATATATATATATATATATAATCAAATATAACACAACATACGAGAGTACACATGTATATAAAAATAATTTTTTCTTTTGTTATTTTATAAAATAAAATAAATATTATTAATTAAAATTAAAAGTAAGCATTAGATATTTATCATGTTATTTATGTATCAAACCCCTGCATCGCGGGTGTACAATTCTAGTGAGGGATTATGACAAAAAAAATGGTGCCCACCTTCCATTAGTGAATATAGATTAAGAGGGTTAATTAGGGATAAGGGGGTGTTATGTGGGCTAATGGGGCCTTGTTGGGTTAGAAAAAGTAAAATGGGCCAAATGAAAAAAAAAAAAAAAAGAAGAAAAAGAAAAAGAAATGAGGCCGAATTGGATACAACATAATGAGTATTGTTTATTGATAGTGAAGGCGGGTCTCACCTTTATTTGTATTGTTTATTACTCCCTCCGTCCACGATCTTTAGATATTAATACTATATTGAGATGTCTACCATCTATAGACACTTTCTTTTTTTAGTAATGGGGCCCACAACTTTAACACTTTAAACTTTAACACTTTATTATTTCAACACTCACAAAAATATTACCACAATTATTCTACTTTAACACTTTAACATATTAATTTATTAATATATTATCACAATGTATTAAACTCTGTGCCAAAAATTTTATGTCCGAAGATTGTGGACGGAATGAGTATTATTATCATGGTAAGTTAATGTCCAAAAATAGAAGATGAAGGATTTTGAGGGACAAAGCAAAACATAATTAAGAAAAGAGTACGTTTTCGCGAAGGGATCAGAGATACTACCTCCATCCAACCTAATTGTCTCATTTCCTTTTTTGACTTTTTTCGGCACGTGTTTCCACCGAAACCTTATATGGGTTTTAAAATATAATTTTAAAGTATTGTTTCTTTTACGGGATACTATGAGTGTCATAATATCCCGTAAAAGAAACAATATTTTAAAATTATATTTTAAAACTCGTATTAGGTTTCGATGGAAATACATGCCGAAAAAAATCAAAAAAGTAAATGGGACAATTAGTTGGGATGGAAATAGTAATACTATAGATGGATCTTGTAATGCGCCGTCGTGTAGCGCCACCGCAAATGGTAGTTCACAGTGTGAAATCAATTCTTCTTTTCTTTTTGGTGGGTTTTTTTTTTTTTTTTCCGATCGAAATTTATAATGTAAATGTAACATCGAGAGTACATGGAGTTTGGAAGTCCCAACACATTTGTCCTTGAATTTTACAAATTGATACAAGCGTGAAATTTTACATGCATGTGGAAAAAAGGACCAATTTTATCACCATTTTTATTTCGTTTTGGAAGTTTCAAAATTGATTTCCATACTATATATATTTTCGAATTGCTTGGTTTTAAAAGTCAAATTAAAATATTGACGGCTACTGTCTAATTTGTCGTTCAAGGTTATTTTCAACATGTCTAAATGCATTACAAATTTCACAAAAACTTATATCAGTCCGGCTGCACAATACGGTTAAGCTTTGAAAGCAAAATAAATTACTTGAGCCTAATTAATCCATTTGGCCCACAACTCAAAAACATTCAATGAACCTCAATGTAAGTTCGGGCTGATACAAGTATCTCCCTACAAATTTTAGAGTACTTATTTGGTTATTTCATAAAAATATGAAAACTATGTCACACCAATTATGCAAGAAATCTAATCCAAGAAGTTGTGTTCTCTTATTAACCAACTAAAAACGTGTAACTTATTCTTGCGACATACCAAGTGAGGAAATGTATAAAACGCGTCATATTCGAAATATTGTACTTCTGAGACCTTAACCATCATATTTGAAATAATTTAACTAAAATTTAAAGGTCGAATCGTCACAGAAAATTTGAATTTAAGACATTTTGCCACAAAAGTTTTATACATTGATTTCACTATCACTAGACCAACACACACTCAATCCATTTAATTTGATGTATAGCAACTTCTATAGTTGTTTGTTTATTGTATCTACCAACTATTGATTGACTAAAGAAGCTAGGGAAAAATATGTAGCAACTTGTATGTTTATTTACTAGCGTGCTCCATGAATTTTCTAATATAATTTCAGAAAAAGTATATAACCAAAAAAGTGTTTACAATATATAATTATTAACGTGACATCCATTCATAAGACTGTGACCAAGTCCTATTTGTTTAACATTTAGCACTTATGTTTCGTATCATTATGACTTTTCAATGATTAGAATATTTCTCGAATTAATTACTCCAGCTATTTTGTTGGATATAATATATTTGAATGGTTATAATTCTAAATATTAAAGTAAATCGAGTAAATTATTAGGCTCGACACTCTCAATTTCAACCATATGCTTTGAGTTCATCAAGAAATTGAGACGGCAGAATATTTTACGTAATTAGTGAAATTTAGACAGGTTAATTCGACTTATAGAATTTACCAGAATAATAAAACAGCACAATGTACTCATAAAGTCAATTTAATTAATAAGTTTAGATTATTTGAATTGTTCAATTGACCTACTATGAGCAAGTTCAATATGCCTACGGATAACGTGATAATAGTATAAATAAAAAATTTGATAAAAATTTTATAAAAAAATTAAAGCCTATTAAAAAAACTAAATATTATATAAAAAAATTAAATTCTAACTGAAAAAGTAGTCGACGTAGCATTGCCATATAATCGATGGGTACATCATGCAATTTCTTCTAAAATCAAGAAGATTCACTTTTAAAATGTATATTAAAAAAAACCCAACAAGATTCCCAACAAATTTTAGATAACCTTATTATCATTATTATTAATTATTAATTATTATTATTATTGTTATTACTAGTATTGCTCCCGTACGATGCATGAGTCGTACACTGATCAAGCTTATAAGAAAAATTAGAATAATAAAGTACGATATATTATATTGAATGATAATAAAATTACTTTGAAATATAGAGTTTTTTTTTAAAATAATAGTTTACTACTGCTATTAATTTACCACATGTATAGTATTTTCTAAATTTATTAATGGGCTATCTAATCTTCAAGTTTTAAATTTAATAGTGCGTGATGCAATCTGTGTGTTCGATCTTAGCATTTTGCAAGAGAACAAATGTTTTAGAACTTTAGAATAAGTTTTTCAAACATTTCCTCATACTGTAAAATCCTAAAAGAACCAGTTATACACATACAAACCATTAATAATAAGCATCATGTTTATGTCTATAAAATAATCTCTAATTTTTCAATTCAGTGCATGCAATCCAAATTTGACTGTTGTACAATAAAATAAAATTAAATAATATAAGAGCTATTTTTTTGAAAAAAAATATATATAAATCTCGTAATGATGTATGTAGTTGGGTTGTTTTGATATATGTAATATCTCTTGCAAATGTAATATAATATTCATAAGACTGCCTAAAATGCAACTGTGATGATAGAACAATATAAAAAAACAAATATGTAACACATTTTTTAAGATAAATAAATTAAATCTCGAGAAAAAAATCATAGTTTATGTTAGAAAAAAAATATTAAAAATGAAACAGTTGTTCTAAAAGATTATTCAAAAAATCAAAAGAAAAGTAAAGACACATTGAGAAGATAGTTTTATAAAATAGTGCAAAAAACTTGGTAAGAATAATTAATGATGGTTGCATTTATAGGGAAAACCATCCAATTCCACTCTAATTTGAATTATAGTTTAAATAAGACATTAGGCTTCATCCCAAAATTAGTATTTATCTTATTAATGGTGTATTAACCTTAGGACATTAGATTACTTTGATCTATACATATAAATAGTTAGTCAATACTTATGTTATGACTTTTGGATATATCTATGTAACTTTTAAAGGGAAAATGACAAAGATGTAATTATTGTCAATAATTGAGCTTTTATAT
Organism: Mentha longifolia; assembly: GCA_001642375.2. Lineage (NCBI taxonomy): Eukaryota > Viridiplantae > Streptophyta > Magnoliopsida > Lamiales > Lamiaceae > Mentha > Mentha longifolia. Next base: position 35,366,282 of record CM038114.1, read on the forward strand.
ATATTATAGATTATAGATTATTATTATTATGAAGAAGAAGAAGAAGAAGAAGAAGAAGGAGAAGGAGGAGAAGGAACTATAATATTACTAAAAAAGATAATTGCTTTTCCAAGTAAAAATTACCCAAAATGAATGTCCTCAAGAAGAATTACCTTAAAAAGTAAGGGTCCCATTGCAATCTTGAAGTCAAATTTCTCCAGCTTAAGAGTTCCTTACTTCCTACCACCGTAAACATGTCTCGATCAGAATGATTAAAATTTTGCAGATAGATTCAGTCAGGTAAAAGAATCTAACTTGGACCTCTTCTATCTCTGCACAATTATGTTTACAATTTTATTTCTTTAATTATTTTTGAACTCCGTATCAAACAAAAGAAGTTTCTCCTCCTTTCATCTAATCTAATCAACTATTGATATCCATAAATTACCAACCTTTCCTGCGAATCGGAAAACCCTTTTTCGTCTTTACTAAATCTGTTCCGAGAATAGTTGTACAAGATTCTCAGACAAAAGTAGTTGCTTTCCAGCAGAAATCTTGCCAATTTCGATCTGGGTTCTTGAAGATTGCTGTTTTCCATTTTGATTTTGAAGTTGGGTGTTTGTCTTTCTTGTTTTCTGTCAGCTCTGATCTGGGATCTTTGTTATGATCTTGTTTTCTTGATTTTGAGGGCTTTGATTTCTTGGGCTGTGATAAAGTTGGAGTCTTTGAAGATTTCTTGTGATTGTGGGGTTTGATTTTGACTTGATTTGATTTGTCGGTTGTAAGATTTTGAGGTTTGAATTTTTTTTAGATTTGTTTGATGGCTGCGGATGAATTGGTAGAACTCAAATTTAGGCTTGCTGATGGTAGTGACATTGGACCAAGCAAGTATAATTCTAGTGCAACTGTCACCTCTCTCAAGGAAAAGATTATTGCTCAATATCCTAAAGGTTATGAATCATATTCTGTTTCACATATCACTTTTAAATTTGATGTTGGAATCACTTTTAAATTTGATGTTGGAAACCTCATAAGTTCTTTTGATTTGATCTTCTTTTTTTCTACTTTGGCTTAAATTATATAGTTTATCTTTGTCATTTTTCTGATGTATTTGATAAGGTTATATTATTGTTTAACATAGTTTTTGGTATGTTTATAATTTATTAAAAGAAATAGGGAAAGGGATTTGTGTCCTAGATTTTCCAAGATTAATGCATTGAGTTATTTTGCCAAATCTGAGTATTTGAAAAGTAGTGCCAGATTTAGTAATCAACCTCTGATTCGACATACTAAATATGACAGATAGAGTTATTGCCAAATGCCTTGAGGAGTCTTTGCCTGCATAAAATTTTGAAACAGAACAACATTGCATCTTTATTGTGTTACTTGTTGCTCAGCCTCTGCATAATGAAGATTAAGAAAATAAGTTTCATGTTTTTTCTAGATTACCTGAAATTCTGACTCCCACATTTGGAAATTTTAGAGGCTTACAGAAAGAGAGCATTTGACATCACGTTTTTGAGTACTTTTGGACTGATTTTAGCATGCATGACTTGGATTGGATTCAAATAAACCATGAACTGATATGTGGTTCAAATAGTTTTCATTTGCTCTTACTGTCTTTTTTTGCTCCTTTGCTTGGAAGAGAAGCATATGAATCTTTAGAAGTTATCTCAATTTTCTGATCGAGAGTTTCTTAAGTTATTCTTGGATTATGATACTCATCCATTGGAACTCTGCTGTCTTGGGCTAATTCGTTAGTAGGTCTCAGGAGTTATTATTCTTGTCTTTCGTTATGATTTCTTGAGGGAAGAATGTTTGACTTTTAGTTAAGTTTGATTGCGTTATTCGTTTTTCTTTTCCAAGAAATAAAATGTGGCATAAAATCTGGGAATGAATTGCTCAGTTGCATCAGAAATTAGAAACCAGAAATTGTTGCTTCACATAAAAGAAAACATTTATGGATTCAGTGGACAAAAAATGTATACAAATATAACTTTTGGAAGAGAATTTGTTCCATTTTTACTGGTTCTTATATGAAGATGATGGTATGTTGCGTGATTTTTATATTTTACATCATGTCATATCGTGTAATTTATTGCTTGATTACTTCTCTTATCCTCATGAAGACTTCTACTCTACAGAAAAGGAAAACGGGCCTAAATCCATCAACGATATAAAGCTCATTAATGCAGGAAGGATTCTAGAAAATAACCGAACTCTTGCTGAATCTCGGCTTCCTCTCAGTGAAGTTCCTGGAGGCGTCATAACAATGCATGTTGTTGTTCGGCCCCCGCTTCCCGATAAAAATAGTGGTAAATGCAATTCATTCTAATTAGGCTGATATTGCACTGATTTTAATTATTAATTCTGATATTTGGAATGAGCTTGTTTTCATATTTCTATTATCCTCCACTTTTGGTTATATTTGTCTGATTTATTCTTAAAATTTGATTATGTTGCCCTAATTAACTGCAAGAAATATTGAATCGCATTGAAAGAACTCAAACTATTCAAACTTATTTTCATCATTGATAAATTGTTTGTTGAACCTCGTTACCAATTCTAAACAATGCTATGTTTACAGATAAATTGCAGGATAATTCCCAGAAGAAAGGAGGGTGCTTTTGCACCATATTGTAACAGATAGAGCTGCTTCAGAGCGTCTCGTCTCATATGTTTGTATTAAAGTTCTTGATTGCATTTACAACATTTTACACATGTTAATAGAGTCGGAAAAAAAAAAAAATCATCACATCATGGGATAAATCATTGTTGTTGGTCTCGGTTCCTTATACTTGTGCTCGATGAATGGAAGAAAGATCGAAGAGAGACGATGCAGGAGAGCGTAGTCGGGTCTTGGATAAGTGCTCTGATAATGTGAATTGAGAAAGGAGCAAGGAATGATGCATAATTGAACACGCTGCAAAGAAAATGTTGTTTGTGGTTTAAATTTGTGAATCTTGTTGTATTGTGTATGTATAATGAAATTTGTTTAATTTGTCTTAATTTACAGCTTTGAAATGAATTTAGAAATGTGACTTCAGTTTTTATAGAAATATTATTGATTTTTTTTAAATGTTCATTATTTATTGAGTAGTTTGATTCTATTTTAAGTATGAATTAGCCTGCAAATTAAGTCACATATTTCTGATGCACTAAATTAAGTTAGGATTAAGAGGTCTAATTAGTTATATAATGACTCGAAAAAGTTAAATATGAATTAGTCATTTCTATACATAGTTAATTACAACACATAAGGGCAAAAACATTTCAAAGTATCATCACCATATAATTTATGAAACCTACAAAAGTTCTATGCAAAGAAGAGTCACTCGGCCACTTCAAAATAATGGCCACTGCAATAACTATTTACACTGAGCCTCTGCAACTGCAACCAACACCTTCATGTCCAAGGCAAAAAATCGAAGCGGAACTCTTCATGGCGCCTATGAGGGCTGATGATGGTCCATCACATTGTCAGACGAGGACCGGTTCAATGGTCCTAACCGGTTTATTGACCGGGCATTCTTCAGCGTCATCTTCAGCTTCTGTCTCTCGCCGTCGACTTCTGCAAACCGGAGGCTGAGTCGAGAGTAGCGGTCATGCATTTCTCGGAGTTCGGCCTCAACTCCGGCGTGTCTTCCCTTGAGCTCGAGCATTTCTTTGATCAGTTCGTTGATGTCTCTGAAGCTCTTGAAAATTGCTTCTTCATCACTGTGTTGTTTCAAGAAAGAACTGAGGAAGAAAGACAAGATCAGTTAGTTCGAAGAAATTCGAGAGCTGGGAAAGAAAAGAAAAGAAGTCAGAATTCAGTCAAAACCGGAACCGGTAGAAACCAAACCTCAGATTCAGTTTTGGTTTGATCAGAAAATTTAATGAGTTTGAAGACTAACCTCTGGAATAGGGTGTTCGATTTATTCTTCGTCTTTAAGGCTTCAGCAAGCTCGATTTCCAATGCAAGAACTCTGTCTAATGCATTCCCACCACTCGAAATCTCATCAAATAGAGGAAACATGCTTCTTAGCTCTTCATTTGCCTTTCAAAGATCAAAAAAGGAAACATCTATAAGATACTTATTTTCTAGTACAGAACTAAATTTGTATGAAAACACTAAGTTATCTCACTTTACGCAGTTGCATGATTTCTTTTTGTGTATCTTCAAAATCTGGATTCACGTCATCTCCCATATCAAAGATTGCGTTTTCGTTTTTCATCTTTTCCAGCTGCAGGGAGAAAGGAGAAAGATAATAAGAGTTTGATTATATACAATATATCGGTCCTTTCAAGAAAATAAGTACCTCTTCGTGCAAATGCTCGATGCTAGACCTCAATCTTTGCGCTCCCGAATTTTCATCGTTAGCACCTGAAGTCTTTCCATTGCTTTGCACGTGTGAAGCAGCTTCCTTCAAAATTGCAAAACCAATAATAAAATGATTAATGCATACTGCACTGCATGATTAATTTTATGACACAATTTTGAACCATAATTCTAAGAATAGAATGGTCTTATAATTCAGTTGATTGATAAGCTAAGTTGGGAGTTATACCTGAAATGTTTGCAACTGAACCGGTTCCGTTGAATCTGCACTTTCTCCATCTATGTTTTCCCTATCAAGAACCGATACAAAGTTTTCACCCTTTTCTACATTTGTCGAACATTTCAAATCCTCGAGTTGTCCCTTCATCAAGGTAAGTTCATCAATCAGATTCGATTTTTCAGCTTCAAATTCTAGCAAAGAAGCCCCGAGTTTTTCCTTCTCCTCCTTGCAGCATTCAAGGCTTAGTAGCGCACATTCGAGCTCAGCCTTTGTTCTATCATAACAGTTGCTTTTTTCGCGCTTTTCTGAAATCACCGCCAAAAGTTCTGCTTCCAATGCCGAGAGTCGAGTCGAGAGCTCTTCGTTCTTCTTCAAGCTCACAGCCTCGGACTTCTTCCTACTCTCAATTTCATCGATCGCATCTTGTAGCTTCATGAGCATCTCTTCTCCATGCTTTTTGGACATCGAAAGCTGCTGCTTCAATTCTTGGTTTTTAGTTTCATACTGTTCTTTAATGAATGCGACTCGCAAGGAGTCTTGCACCGTAACAGACGGAACTTCATTTTCTCTTCTTTCACGAATTGCTACACATTCGGATTCGGCCTTGTCTTTGAGCTCCTTCAAATGGATCGATAAATTCTTAAATTCTTCCGCTTTCTGAACTTGTTGAGAAAATTTATGTGAAAGTTCCTCAAACTGGGATCGAAGTTTCACCAATTCCTCTTTGTACTCTTCCAGCAAAGCTACATGAGAAGTCTGTTCATTAACTTTGGCTTTGAGCACAATAACTAAAACTTCCAATTCATCTTTCGAAAGAATCAAATTACTCATTTCCTCCTCCATTGTTGACAGCTCCCTCTTGCTATCCTCGAGTCCATCCCTCATCTCATTGTTCGATTCAGAAAGAAGCTTATTTTGAGCTTCGGAGACTTCTAACTCGGATCGTAAGCTTTCAAGATTTGCCAACAAATTCTCTTTCTCCTTACTCCAGTTAGCTTCACCTTCAAGACTGTGATTCAACATAGACTCGGTATCGTGATACCTTTTCTGAAGATCCATCTCTGAGGATGCAAGTTTCTGCAGTAGAGTTTCGTATTGGTTTGAAATATGAATAAGTTTCACATCTGAAGCAAGCGAGTATTCATGCATATCTGACAACTGACTATCGAAACTAGCTTTAGATGAAGTATCTTTCTTGAGTTCTTCCACTAGTTCATTTTGCTGATGCAGGAGATGAGCAAGTCTCGATTTTTCCAATTCAAGATGTGATGCTCTTTGCTCAAGCTCTAGCTGTGTTTGCTTATCCTTGCTTGAACAAAGAGTAAGATCTTGAATTTTTCGTTCCAGTTCAGCTTTCTCCAGCTCGAATTCTAGCTGTTTTTCCTGATCCTTGCTCAAACAAAGAGTAAGATCTTCAACTTTTCGTTCCAATTCAGCTTTCTGCTGCTCAAATTCTACCAATTTTTTATGATCCTTGTTCCAACAAAGAGTAAGATCTTCAACTTTTCGTTCCAACTCAGCTTTCTGCTGCTCAAACTCTACCAATTTTGCCTGATCCTTGCTCCAACAAAGAGTAAGGTCTTCAACTTTTCGTTCCAATTCCGTTTTCAGCTGCTCAAACTCTACCAATTTTGCTTGATCCTCGCTCAAACAAAGAGTAAGATCTTCAACCTTTTGTTCCAGATCAGCTTTCTGTTGCTCAAACTCTAATTGTTTTTCCTGATCCTTGCTCAAAGAATGATTAAGATCCTCAACTTTCCTTTCCAATTCAGATTTCAGCTGCTCGATTTCTAGCCATTTTCCTTGATCCTTGCTCAAACAATGAGTAAGATCTTGAACTTTTTGTTGAAGTTCAGATTTCTCCTGCTCGAACTCTAACCGTTTTTCTTGATCCTTGCTCAAACAAAAAGTAAGATCTTGCACTTTTTGTTCCAGTTCAGCTTTCTGCTGCTCGATTTCCAGCCATTTTTCTTGATCCTTGCTCAAAGAAAGAGTAAGATCTTGAACTTTTCGTACCAGTTCAGCTTTCTCCTCCTCAAATTCTAGCCGTCTGTCCTGATCCTTGCTTGAAGAAATTGCAAGATCTTGAACCTTTTGTTCCAGTTCAGCTTTATCTCGCTCCAACTTTAGCAATTCTTCCTGATCCTTGCTCAAACTAAGAGTAAGATCTTGAACTTTTCTTTCCAGTTCGTCTCTTAAAGCTTTTCCATCATGCAACTCATCACGTAAAGTTTTTGAATCTTCTTTCAGAGAATTAACCTCATGCGAAAGCTTCATAGATTCCTCGGATTTCTCCATTAATCTCACATCAAGTTCTTGCTTCTCACGCATCAGCTCAGTGATCTCTAGCTTACTCCTCCCTAGTTCTTCTGCCAGAGAGTCCAAGTTCGAAATCTCTCGAGCAAGGCCTCCGTTTCTGCTTATCAATTTTTTCATCTGATCCTCAAAAAGAGCAAGATCCGCTAACAGTACTTTGTTCTTTTCCATATATTTCTCTTCGATTTCAGAACTCAAGTGGATCTTGTTAGCCACCGATTCAATCCCAACTTGAAGTCTCTCCACAAGGGCATTCGACACATCAAGTTTCGTCGCCATATCTCGTATGCCACTCTTGAACTTCACCTTCATCGACAGAATCTCTGATCTGACTGAGCTCAAAGCCACATCAGCTGAATCTTTCTCGATTTTTAGATTCTGCTTCTCTTCCATCAATCGGATATTTTCCATAGACATACTATGCTGGAGTTGTTCAAGCTGCATCATAGCATCTTTTAAATCTAAATTGAGACTCTGAGAACCGTAGGCGGATAACAGATTGGCCAACCTATCCTGCACGAATTCAATACTTTCCTCAAGATTACTTTTGGAAGAAACCAATTCATCAGAATCAGCTCTGAGTTTCTCATTTTCAAATGCTTCGTGTTTTAGTTGAAGCGAAAGCTCTGCATTCGCAGCCAAACAAGCCGCATATTTGCTTTCACAACTTCTCAGTTCCGACAAAGCAGTTTCCAAGTCGATCAGCTTCTCAGAAAGAAAGTAATTTTCCTTTGAAATGCTCATCAACTTATCTTCTAAAAGCTGATTTTGTAGAGCCATTTCACTGCACTGAGAAATGCTACGAGATTTGAACTCATTGAGAGCATGAATCTCATCAGTGGCCTTCTGCAACTGTAAGATCAAATGATTTTGAGAGGCAGTCGAGCTTTTCATGACTTCACAAAAGGACAGTTCCAATGCTTTCGAGTATATATCTAAGTTTAAGTTTATTGAATGCATTTCGACAAGTTCTTCTTCAACCTTCCGATAAAGATCTTCCTGCATCGAAACGGATCTCTTCAAGTCTTCCAAGAGAACATCTCCACCACCAGATCTTTTCTTCAAACCCAAGTTTTGATTCTGAGGTTGAGTTGATTTAGTAGGGTCGTCTTCTTCTGGATTCTTCACTAAAGCCTGCTTTATAAGGCTTTCATTCGCCTCGAACATGGAAGAAACCTGCGAAGAAAGCAGCTCGAGATCCTTCTGTAATTTGTCCACTGCAATTGAGTAATTTAATCTTGCTCTTCTAAGTGCAGCTTCTGAAGTTGTAGCTCTTCTCCCGAGCTCCTCGTTAATGGCTTCCAAATCACGCCTCTCCTCCGCAAATTGCAGCATTTGCTGATTCGTCTCTTCACGAAGAGATTCCACTTCAGTTTTGCTTACAGTCAACGCGTATAAACAAGTCGTGTGTTCGTTTCTGAGAAGCTGCAATTCTCCCACCAATCGTTTCTGGTTTTCCTCAAGTTCGTGAATTAGGGCTTCATAGTAACATTCCATTTGATACATTTTTCGAGTAAGAGATTCCTTCTCAACTTTCGCCTCGTCCAACTCCCTCACAAGATCAAAAATTTGAGCTTTCATGGCATCCATAGGGTTAACTGCATCCGAAACCGGAGGATTCGAACTGAAATGGTGAAGAACACTTTCAGGCGGACATAAGTCCAAACCGAACCCATTACCGGACTCGAACCGGCTCAATTCTCTGATCTTCGAATCTGCACTTTCTGATGAAACTTTTTTGCCATTTCCGAGCTTAAAATCGAGCAGAAAATTGAGCAATGATTCAAGCTCGAGGTGGATGAATTTAGTGTCTCCTTCAAGAGTGGCAGCATACGTCTTCTTCTGAAGTTCTCTTATCTTGCCTTCGACTACAGAAATTCCATTTGAGAACTGAAGCTGCATGTTCCTAGCTTCCATTAGAGGAATCCGAGAGCTTAATTTTGAATCTTTGAGATCCATAATATCATCCTTGAACTTCAAGCATTCGGATTTCATTAACAAGACCTCTTTTGCCAATTCTTGAGCTGAAGAAATCTCAGCAGTGAGTTCATCAGAAAGCTTACGCGTTTCAGCACCTAATTCATCAGCTATGCCTTGCAATGAGCTCACTTCGAGCTTAAGGTTGAAGAGAGATGATTCAGCGAACTCCAAGCTTCCTCTAAGACGATTATTCTCCGTTGTCAGCTCATTATCTATGGAATTATTTGAACTCCATTCATGAATTGATCCAGTACTTCCTTGGACAATACTTTGATGATTGGAGATTTCTTCTTTCGATGTGTGTGGACTTTGAATATGCGAATGCTCGTATTTAATGCTATCTAGCTCATTTGTGGAATACGTCTCGTGCTTTTCTGCATACAAACTTCCTGAAGTATTTGAGGAGCCATCTATCACTTCTTCTTCGAGTGACGAGAGCTCGCTAGCATCTGCTTTGAATTTTATCCTCACCTGAAGAAAGAGGGTAACATAAAAGTTGAAAAGTTAGATGATTGGAAAAACTTAAGACTGATTCAGGTACATCAAAATACAAGTTGTAAAGGACAGAAAGAAATACAATAAGGTAATTTGTGTCTTCTGCAAGTAGAAAGTAGGTCAACCGAATCGTAAAATAAGTAGAGATCTATATACAAAGAAAGATAAATAAAAATCAGATTCTATAATGAAACCTTATCAGTCTGATCGTTGGGGAGTCCTTCCGAAGATTGTAATCCTTTTTCTCTGAGTTCTCTCTGCTGCTCGAATTCCCTAAATGTGACAAGATAATGATTTAGACGGTTGCACGAGAAATTTAGGTAAGAATTCAACATAATGTTTTAGTACCTAAAGCCAGTCTTTGAGGTCAGGAGCTGGACAGTGATCTAGAAGATAACAAGGCAGTTGATTAATATACGTAATGAAAAATGTTAAGCACATAACAGAAAAACCATAAGGACCATAGGACCATAGCTTATATGAGATGTAACTTCTTTGTTCATCAACCAACAAATTGATGAATGATTTGAAAAGAAGTTGAACAAACTACAAAATAAAAGGGTCACGTAGATTTATCAGTTTTTAGTCAATTATTACGCTGAGCAGTTTTCATATTTTCTTACATGCAGTATAGTCCCAAAGTTGCACCCTTGAAGCGGAAATGTTGTAACAATAGGCTTTGATGCATCAACATAATCGGCAAGATTGATAGTAGCCTCACCAAGGACGCTAGACCGTGAGGATCCCTGTAAACAAGAAATTAAATTTAATGACATTGCAAAGGTTAAATATAATGGAACAAAGATAGAAAGAAAGAGTACCATGGCAAGAACGAGCTTGTAGAGCTTTTCATCGTATAGTTTGGTTTTAGAATCTTGAAGAAGCCTCGTAGTTTCGTAAATAGGATCACCCCATTTACAACTTCCATTTCTTACATTCGCTTTGGTTGTCTTGGCTGTTGGCTTTCCTGTATCGGCAGGGACTAATGATAAAAACAACTTATCCCATCCTGTCAGTGGAACCTGCAATATCGAGGACAAAGATTCTATTACAACAAAAAATGGCATAGTGCAGCTAACCTACTTTATATTTCGCAATTATGGTATATACTCCAAATGCTTCTTAGAGAGAGACATTAAGAAATATTTTGAAAGTGAAGGTGGTGCTTCGAATAATGAATGATCGAAAGCTCATAGTGGACTTGATGAACGTAATGGAATCACTTAAGGCATATCTAACTATTGGTACAACTAAGAAATAACAAAGAGAAAAAAAAAATAAGTATGAGTTTCAGCTTTTTACATAGTTCTTGCTTGATAGACGCCGAAACAGTATTGGAAATCAAAATAGTAAACCGTACATCAAATTCTAAAATAGCAACTCCGCGTTTGGGACTAATAGGATTTTGCAGTCAAGAGACCGAACTGAAACCTCTAAACCAAACTAGCAATAACCTGGATTACTTTCATGTCTTCCTTCTCAAAATTACATCTAATCTTGGTTTGGGAAAATAAATACACAATGAAAATGTAAGAGACCCCATATTTCAACTCATACATTAAAATAAAGAATACAAACACAGATACAGAGCATGTAAGTGGCATAACCCATGAAATTTGTATTAATGAAAGCATGAATAATATTATTCTGTTATCTAGATGACAATTTAGATAACCCTCGAGGATATTCTGAAACACTCTTAACTTGCAATGTGCCAAAGTAGTAAAAGGGAAATAGAGCAGAATTGCATGATGAAAGGCATCATCTTCATTATAATCACTCAACCATATGCAGCTGAAGTATTCAACCAATTATAGTGTTATAAAAATGTTTAACTATGCTTTAGCAGTTCAGCTAAATGTGTATGTTATTCTACATGGTAGAACATAGAGAAAATCCAGCTACACTTAATTGGAATGCACAATGCTACTATGAATTCCTAGATATCTATGAGGCATAAATAGCACTACCTTGCAATTTTTCGGGAAAGACTACAAAATGAAATAATCTCATTCACAGCTTCTCCTTAGTTCTGGGTAACCTACAGGGCAATACATTCATATCGTACGCAAAAAAAAAAAAAAAAAAAAAAAATGAAGAGCTGCATTTTAAGTACTCTCGAGTCGTGACTCATTATAGGACACATGGTCCACATAAAGGATCGACCTCTACAGAATACATATTAGCCTTAGTCGAGCCAATTCACAAACAAAATGTGTGCAACAAAAACTATGAATCAAAAACCAGTTGATGGACTCATCTTACGAATCATATACTACAGAGAATGACTGAATGAGTAGCAGTAAGCATGAAAAACCGAAATAATTTAGAAGAAACCATACATGTGTCGCATGAAATTGGAGGCGAAAGACAACTTTCACTTTAGTCTTCTCAAGCTTCCACTTCGATATCCTCGACATTATTCCACGCCTGGACTAAGCATCACCTGCTGACACTGACACAAGCACATACTCAATGGAGGAGATGAAAAAATCAAAAGGCCATTCAGTTAAAGAATATGAAGAGTAAAGAACAGAGAACAACTTCATTATTCTAACTCAAGAACCAATCTAAATATGGAGAATTCGAAATTTGGATTAAGAAAAATATCAGTCTCAGTATGAGGATCCTGCTAGCTCATTGACATCAATCATTCATCAGCATTAAATGCCAACAGCAGTACATTTTCAGAAAGAAAGAAAAAGAAATGAATCATAAAAAAGGAAACACAGAGATCTTTCAAAAATGAGTATTAGAAATCCAAAAATCATAATAAAAGAACAACGTTCAAGCACAAATTCAGCTAAAAGTATGAAACGCCTTTTATGGAACATAATGGTCCTCTTGATTACTTCTTAATCCATTTATCAACATAAAGAAAAGGATACTTTAAACAAAGTCGCCTAAAAATTAACGCTTCGAACCCCACAAGAACTCCAAAATATTATTTCCCGCAACACAAAGATTCAATCAAGAACCCAAGAAAACACTTGCTTCAAACCTAAGCAGCAGAATCTTGAAAATGGGATTCTCAGATACTGAAGAATACTTAATAAATTCAGCACAAGAAACTCTAATTGCTCCCAAAAAGTCCAACAACAAGAGAAAATCTACTTAACAAATAAACAAATGGAGAAAAATCAGTAGCAATAATGCCATTTTCCCATTTCTTTCCACAAACAGTAGAAATTCCTACATAACACCACGTATGTATTATACCCACAAAATAAACCACTTACTTCTCACACAATACGAAAATGTGAGTAGCATTTCACACTTAGAAGAGCTAGCGCATCATTTTCTCCATCATTCATAATCATAAAAAATTGATGTTGAATTATCTACCTAATCATGGATCTGAGGTGGGCAGCTTCAAATGCAAGTAAAAGAGGGAACCCAAATAAAAGAAATGGAATCTTTGTGGAGAAGTGAAGTTTCCAACAGTGAGTGGCGGTGGCTGAAAAAATTGAATCTTGAAAATGTTTATGCATTGGAAATGCAGGGAATTGCTTTTCTTGAGAGTAAAAATTGCATCTTTTGTAGTAATTTTAATTCCTTTTTCAAATCTGTGATTAAGCGAGGTTAAAAGTAGAGATTATGAAAAGGAGGGAAAAATCCTGCCAAAAGCATACGATGGGAGAGTAATTAATTTTGTGATTTTCTCTTTAAGATTTTTGGTGGTTTACAGCTTTCAAGTTCTTATACACTGGTTGGAAATTCTCGTTCTGACAAAAATGCCCCTTGAAGGCTGATGTGTGTGTGCCCATTATATGAACTCCTTCAAAGGGTATTTTGGTACTTATACAGAATCCCGGTGTTGACTTCATGCTAGATCTACCGAGACTAACTTTTTTTTTCTTTTCCTTTTTCATTTTATTACAGCGAAGATATTGTGGAAAATATTCAGACATACTAACAGAAAAAGGGTTAATTATGGAAAATTGTGGGATTTTTCATATAAATTTTTAAATTTGATTAAGTTATACAAACTGATTCATGTTGGGTTTTAATTAATGGATTGACAGTTTCCAATTTGGCAATTAAGTACTATAGTAATAGAATTAATTTTTTGCATGTTCCTATGTTTTTTAAGGAAAAAACTCTGCATATTCCCCACAACTAAAAATAATCATTGCATGTTGTATTCTGTGGAAATAAGAAGATTGCATATTTTATTTTATTTCTATTTTTAAGCTATGGAATTTAATAAAAAAAATTGTGATAATTTTTACAATTAACCGATAATCCAATTCTTGTATCTAATGATGGTTGGATTCTGTTTTTTTAATTATTTATCTTCTTTTTTTTTCAGAAAAAAAAATAAAATTATAAACACTCGACCGGTACAAGGGTACCAACCCATACAAAATTATTTTACATCCCAAGTGACAAATAGTTTATTCGAAGCCCGGTCGATGAAACTAGTACAAGGATTGGCCTCGCCTTTAACTACACACCAACTTCAGAACCGATACTTAATTTCATTCTCAACTCGTCTAAAATCTCATTCCAAGCCTTCAAACAGTACCGTGTTCCGCCACTTCCAAAGCACCCAAACTACACACGCCCACAGCCCGCCCAACTTCCTTTTTAATTTGCCTCTGCCAAGGAATTTAACACAAATTAATTTAGTGCTCGTTTGGTTCAAGTTAGGTAACGGAAAGAAAATGGAATCAAGTCAAGTAAGCGAATGGTAATAATAATGGTTACTTTTATTGAGTGTTTGGTTCAATAATAGAAAGGAAGTCACTTGTGAGGGGTGTTCTCTTTCTCCTTGTTTCCCCTCCTTCTTGAGGGGTAACAATGTAATGGATTGTGTTACCTCCAAGTAAGGGAAATGGATAACTTATTACTCAAACCAAACAAAATATAATGGAATCAATTATTTGATTCCCTTTCCATGCCAAAAAAAACTTGAACCAAACATGGACTTAGATAAAATACATATAATCATTTAAATATATTGTGTCCATTGGGTTGACGTGGATAATGAGGTGTCACTTATCTAACGAAATTAATAATTGGAATTTGATTGATCCTTTTAACGAACTAGCAGGGGTAACGTGCATTGCACGTTGATCCACTTTTTAATCCAATAAGAATATATTAAATTTATTTTTAAGCTCAATATGTTTATAATGGTTTATGGCTACGTATATATGTTATAAAAAAATCAATGATGATGTTTATATTTGGATGTCTAATTGTTTCAAAAATAAAAAAGTATAGAAAGAAAGTGATAATTTATGTTTATTATAACAATCTTATTTTGTGTGGCCTCTTGTTATGAGGCTCGGTCATTTAGGATCAATGAAAAAATGTGGGTCCTTTTATCTTACTTTAATAATAAAATGAAAAAAAAATGCAAAAAAGATAATGACAAAAGAATACTATTTCAAATTTTAATTTACAATGATTCCATGATCAATTTAGCACAACGTAAATAACGCAAATAATCTATCCGGTGAAGTGCCTGAGCTTCATAACCTGACAAATCTTCAAGTTCTTGATATGGAAAACAACAATCTTGGACCTAATTTTCCTACTCTTCAAGTTCACCGATTCATTTCTTGTATCTATCTTGTCCATCTTTTGGATTCCGATGGCTGTAATATTTACATTCTCTCGATCATCAATCGTCACAAATCTTTTTGCAGTTATGAAACGTATCGTGGTCGATGCCTATGTGCTCAAAATTCTATATATAGTATGTAGAATTAATTTTCTCCCTAAAAAATAATTTGTGAAGTTCAAGATCTATTTTAAATAGCAGTTCGTTCTCAATAATTATATCTCGTACTACATCCATAACTACATATAGAAAAAAATAAATAATCAAATGTTAGTCTAATTATTGTAGGGCGAGCGCATTCATATATGTCAGACTAATGATCAAGTATAAAATTGAATTTCCTTAATGACGCTAAATTTGATGCATACATATAAAATATATACTTACCTCATTAATTGATAGAATATATATATATCCACATGACATCTGACATACAATGCTGCAACTCTATTGAATACTGTAACCCCGGACATTGCATTCACCTTCCATAACGTTCATGATTATCCTATACTTGAAATTGGTATAGTCATAGTCTGGTCAATGTATAGATATATATTGCAGAAATTATTTATGATGTTTAATTTTGCTTATTACTTTGGTATTTTCTCAATGACAGGATTGTTGCACTTGTTGTATCTTGTATCTCTTTCTTTATTAGGGCATGATTTGCTGCAATTTTTACATGCATCATACTACAGTGATGATTTATTTTCTATCTTTCTCACAATTCCTCTAAATATTGTAATAAGCAACTATCCGAAATAAGACAAAAGTAACAAAATGTTAGATTAATTTCAAAACTAACTTCACACGAATAGTTTTGTAAATATAGGGTAACAAAATTATTTTGTGTAACGTCCCGTATTTTATATCTACCTTAGAAATGATTAAAGGATAATTATTCTCTTTAGTGATTTAAATCACTCTTGTAAAATAGAATTATCCAGAAGAAATTCTACAACAAATCGAGTAGCTACTTGATATCAAATTATGACGAGTAATGAATTATTATCTTGTTATAAGTTAACAAGCTAGCTAAATCGATTAAGTGTTTCGATTAATAATTCACAAGTTTATTATTAGACTAACGAACCAAGTTACTTTCAATTGGGCCAAGCCCATTTGTTAGTTTAATTGTTGTGACAACCCATTACACACTTTAGATTTTGGGCCAAGCCCAATTAATCAAAAGAAAGTTACATCAAATGACATGTATATCTCTAAGCATATAAATACAAATATCAACCCCTCTTTAAAGTTCTAAGCAAATACCGATTCAGCCATTAACCAAAGATGAAGAAACATATTACACTTCATCACCTATTATTCAAGCTTTCCCAAGTCAACAATTGTTGGCTACCTTTTATTGAAGATACAAAGAAAGGAAGCTACACGTGTTTCTTTTATGAAAAAAACTTCTCAAATCCTACATATCCCTTGATTTGAGGAACAGTTGCTGAGGCCTCAATGAACAGTGACAGAAGCTTTATCACACCTTCCTCTTATCACACCATCACTTCAAGCTTTTATAAGAACTGTTCCTCAACTCCCTTCCCTGCACATTCAAGCAAAATCAAACGTAAAAGAGCAATAGAGAAAAGAAATTGAGAGTGAAGGGTGAGGGGAGAAGCTGTAGCAGTAAAGAAGTAAAGAAAGAAGAAGAGAGGAGGCTACAGCTGCGTGGCAGAAGCAGGGAAGACAGGAGCAGAAATCCATTTTCTTCCACAGCCACCTTAGCACCCCATTTCACTAAGGTAACCCTATATAGCATCAACTCAAAAAGCATGATTTATGTTCTAGTAGCATACTTCTTTTAGTTTAGAACTAGTAAGCACTCGGCATGCTTAAAGTTTTCAGAGGTTAAAGAAACAAACCCCATAAACAAGTTTAGCCTAGCATGTTTTACTAACTTCAGAGATTGTTCGATTAAGCTCTTAATCACACTGAAATCCTCAGAGGTAAGTGTGCATTCACATAAGTATTCTGATAAAATCCAACTCATAATCAAACAATTATACAAATCCAGAATCAATTTTCATTCAGCTAAGAATTCAGAAATCAAAACCAGAGAGATTAAATAAAGAGGTAGAGTGAAAGGAATTAAACCTCGTCGAGGCTGAAGCCTCGACGGAAGCCGATCAGCAACAGAGAAGCCGAACCGCAGGCTGCAGCGGCGAGTTGCAGCAGCAACATCTTCTTCATCGCAGCCGCCGAACCTGCAACAGAGAAAATGATTCAGCTACTCTTCGATTAATTCTCAAACAATAGTAGCCTAACTAGCAGGTTAAAACTTGAAACAAACTAGCTAAACTCTCATAACAAGAAAACAGGATATGCTACGTTCTACCTTCAGCCCTGGTTAAAGAACACTCTAGTTATAAAAGAAAATTTCGAACTCTACTCTAAAGCAATAGTCGATTTAGCCGAATCAGAACACAAGTTAAGAATCCAAAAGAGAAATGTCCCCAATTTTCTTCCAAAATTGGGATTCTTAATATTCGAGCAAGAGAGGCTCGCCGGCTGCGAGAGTTGCGCCGGAGCGACGCCGTCTCACCGCAGCCGGAGGAAACAAACCGAGATCAATTTCCACCCAAATCAACAAAGGGAAGGAAACCATCAGCCCAGCCTTCCTCGATTAGGGATTTTGCCCTAAAATCTCGAGTTAGGATGGAACCGCTAGGAGTGGGTGAGGGAGACGACGGGCAGAGCACCGCAGCGTCGACCACTCCCGACGGGAGCGGCGCCAGAAGCGAGAGTCGCAGAGAGAGAGCTTCGAAGAGGAGATCGATTCCCAAACTTTACGAAACCTAGGGTTTCTGAAATTGGAAATTTGAAAGCTGGAGAGTTCAATTCGACGACGGCGCCGGTCGAGCTACCGGTCGCCGATGGAGAGTCGATAGAAAAAAAAAGGGGGCGAATTTTCAGAGGGAAACGAGAAGCAGCGATGGGGACCATCCGAACGGCGTTGGTTGCCGGCCGCCGGCTACCGACCTCCGATCGGGAGCATAAGATCGGTGGAAGAGCGGAGGGTGAGAAGTCGCAGAGAGGAATCGGAGAGAGAGAGAGATGAGTGTCGAGTGAAATGAGAGAGAGAGAAGAGAGGTGGGTGTTTTAGTCTAGCCGGGTCGGGCCCGGGTCGGATTTAGGATCCGGGCCGAGTAGTTGGGCTGAGGGGAGCTGGTTGGGCCGGGTCTTCCATTTTCATGGGCCGGATTAAATATTCACCGGGGCCGATTTTATGATTTCCTTGGGCCGGATTAATTTAGTTAATTAATTCATAAACCCAACCTTAATAATTATGTGGTTCAAGAATCACTAATTAAATTATATTACACCTGAAATTAATAATTCACAAGTGAATTATTTTACGAGCTTAAAAGAATCAACTTATAGAAATAAGTTATTAACCAAGAAATAAGTTTATTAACTAAAGGTTAGTAATCAAGACGTAATTGATTAAGCTAATCAATTATACAATTAAAATTAATTATTGGGAATTGTCTCAATTAATTTTAATTCTAAGTAAATAAATCAATTAATTGATTTATTAAGAAACAGTCGAACCAACCGTTCGTATAACTTGAATAATAATTCGAGCTTAGTGACAACGTCACTTAAAAATTTAGAATGACCTCCGAGGAGACATAGAGCTAGAATTATTTCGATAAGCTATTATCGTTCGAGTTAAGAATCTTACTGTATTCTTTCATCAAGGTCGAGCGAAGAAGGAACAGTAGCCAAGACGAAGTTAGAATTCAGTAACAGTTAAGCAGAGTAAAAGAGGTGGGCTTTCTTTTAAAACAAAACATGTTTTATTAGTTGATATAGCTCTTTTAAAAGTATTGTCATTCCATAAAATATTCTGTTTTTGTATGATGCCTATCTGCTATTGGCTATGCCAATGTTATTTAATCGAATTCGGGTCCCTGTATGGCCAGCTGCTATACTTGGATTAGTGTACACAGTGGTCGAATCGTCTAGTGTGACGATCGATCAGGTGACGAGTGAGGTGGCCACCTCCTCGGCACCATAGATCGGATATGGTTGATTACTAAAGAAATTTGACTGCAGTCACTTTTGAGAAATAAGAGATTTTAGTGAACATAGACTTTTAAGAAAAACCTTATGTTTCACTCAGTATATGGATGACAATAAAATCAGTTTTGGGCAATGTGTTCACTGAGTACAATTTGTACTTAGCCCTGTACATTGTTTTTAATGTGCAGGTTGAGCAGGTTGAAGCGGAGTGACCGGCGGAGCTTTTGTCAATTTAGCGAAGATTTAGTTGTTGATAACTCTTGGTAATACATGTCTTCATACATGTATTTATAGCCATACTTCCGTAGCGTACACTCTGATGTTTTTAAAGTTCCTTTCGATTTAGATGTGTTCTGAGTCAGAATCATGACAAGAATTGTCCTACTTTATCAGTTATAAGTATCAGATTATCTAGAAATGAGATGGCCCTGAGAGTTGATTCAAGAAATGTTCATCATTTACCCACTATTTCAGATTCATATTTTATAGTCACGAATTTACCAAACTTAGCTATCGATTAGCAAAGTGCGGTCGTGATATTTTGTCTTTCAAACATCTATTCTAAGAGGAAACAACTCAATCCAAGATCATTCAAATAATATGTAA
This sequence comes from Mentha longifolia, assembly GCA_001642375.2. NCBI lineage: Eukaryota > Viridiplantae > Streptophyta > Magnoliopsida > Lamiales > Lamiaceae > Mentha > Mentha longifolia. The sequence continues at coordinate 35,385,809 of CM038114.1, forward strand.
AAGTAAAATAAGCTGAAAATAAAAATAAAAATATTTGAGCTTCTTGCTAACCGTAATGCATAAACTAAGAGATCCAAAAATCAATTATGAATTCTTTCCATTAATTGGTGAAACTACCCGCATAAACTAAGAGAACAAAAAATCAAGTATAAATTCTTTTCATTAATTGGTGAAACTATCCGTTAGCTCAAATGCTTATCATAATTAAAAAAAAAAACTAAGAAATAATTCATAATAAAAAATAAGAACTGTTTCACATTTTTTTAAAATAGTAGTATATCATAAATAATGGCTAACTAATTAACTGGAATTTTGGTGAAGATGTAGTGAAAGAACAAGAGAGAAAGAGAAAAAATAAATTACTTTTGATAATGTATTTCTATTTTTTGTTATATATTTGAGAGTCATTTTTTTTACATAGTCCATTGTATGCATCATTTCTAATTAGGCTCAATCTATCACCCATACTTTTTGAAACCGGTTTGATAAGATTCTCCCTCAACTAAATATCCCAACAATGCGAACATTTCATTTTATGACGAGGAATCTCACATAATTTGTTTAATTTTTACCATCATGTAACAAATTATTTAATAAAAAAATCTTAATGGATCCATATTTCACAACTCACTAATTCATAAAATACACTACTATGGATTGAGATCCAAACTCAAATACATTTTCATTCATTATAAAAATTAAAACTCGTGAAACAAATCTATGCGCTTTTTTTTACAGTTCAGGGGGATTTTTTTTGAGGTTGTCATTTTTCTTTTCCGCCAGTTAGTGGTAGCATAGGTATTAGATTAGTTTTTAATTTATTTTCCTTCGTTTTTTTACAGAGTTGAGGTTTTATTGATTTTTAGAGTTTCATTACTTTATCAATTGCTTGCATTCTGGATCTACCGATTGGAGTTTTTGGTGACGATTTCTTTCTTCCAGTTTTGCAGATTAATTATTATATGTGCTTTATTTATTTTTGGGAGAGAATGAATCCTTGAATGGATCCTTAAGTATGATTTGCAATATCAATTTCATCGTGGTATGCACTTCCAAACAACCTAAAATATTTAGAGATAGTTAATTATTTATTTTGTTATTTTTTGATTTCATAGATAATTAATAATTATAGATACTTTACCTAACGTAACTTTTGCAATCACATGCGTGATGGCAATATTTGGCTTTTACTCTGACATGTTTTGCAATTCTCTGCTCTCATTTGTTGCCAAATCTTCCAGGGACATACATTTATTTCTTCTGATATGTAAAAATAGAAAAAAAAAGTTATATACTATATAATATGGAATAAATTAAGAGCATAAAATATGTGGCTTACGTTTTGTTCCTGATAGTAATGTTTCTCAAAGTCCAAAATTTTCCTTCAATTTTTCCATTAATGACTTTGCTTCCTTGTACTTGTACCAGAGCTCCTGTAATATCTGTGCAAAAATTTAGTCATATATACTTTTTTTTATCAAGTTTCCTAAGGAACCATACAACATATAATATTTGTTGAAAACTACATATGAGAAAATTGAAGCTTAATGATTAACATGTGCAATTATTTTATTATTAACATAAAATTTGTATTGCACTTACCAAACTCTACTTTTTCAATTGTTGTTTTTATATCTTTGAACTCTATAAAGTTATATATTTGCATATCGCATTGTATGTTTTCTTTACAATACTCCACCTTTTGATTGTTAATTCTTTCTCGAGATGGATGCTTGGATACTTTGCATCAGCCTATTTAAAATCTTCGTTAGTTATTGAATATATTTTGTTGGCTTCAAATTTGCTGATGAAGCACCCTATGTCATCGTTTACAACTCCAATCTGGACACCCTGCTGTAAATAGTGTGATTGGTGTTGAGTTAAAAATCACATGTTTGTTATATTTCAAGTAAATTAAACTCTAGAGTTATGAATTTGGTTTGCCATTTACCGCGTTGTCCATCATTATCAATTTTTGGACTTTTGTATTTGAATTACTTCCACCAATTAGTTCACATCCATTCGTAAAATCTTCAATTGTATTGTAAATGATTTTTGATTTACACGTAAATTTTTTATTGAGAACTATATTGAATCACTTGACATCTTTTAATATATTTTTACAAAAAGAAAAAAATACAATTATATATTAAATGTTAAAACTTGTATGAGGAAGAAAAATACGGAGTATATAACTATATATATGTTAAATGCATTTTTACTATATATAATATAACAAAATCAAGTATTTCTAAGATATAATTTGTATCACTGTAATATTGTAGAATTCAGTACATACACATAATTAACTAACTTAAAATTTGTCTGATAAAATAAATAAATAAATAATTTTTTTAAAAAAAACACTTCCTTATAGATATCTATTTAGTTTAGAATGTGTGTGCAAATTAAATATGTTTTGACTTTTTCTTATAGAAACGTGTAATTTGTTAAATCATAGTATTTGCTTTTTTTCCTTATGAATTCGTGTATAAATCGAATTATAATAAAATTATGTTTGACTTTTTTTATATACAAACATGTAATTTTCTAGATCACATATAGCAGAGATTGTGGCCTAATTATATAAGAAATCCTATTTTATAAAAACGTGTAATTTGCTAAAGCATGTTTATGTATAATAATATGATATTACATTATTGACCTTAAATTAAACTATATAAAAAGGACAAAATAGGTAAATCAAATTTTGTAAAACAAGACACTTTTATAATAGGGTATAGATCAAAGTCGAGCAACAATAAATTAATTATAAGTTTTCGATTTTTTTTTTATCAAGCATATATAAGAAATTAAATCTGAAAGAAGTTGACGATGAGAGATGATAATTGTTGCAGAAATCTTTTATTATTGATTTATTGTAATTGAATGCAAATCTAATTTTCTCGATTAATAGTTTATGTGCTCAATATAGAAATAGTATATACTAATGTGAGTTGGGTGCGTTTAAGTCTGAATTAACGGTCTTGGTCTTTTTGTGGTTAACTAGTGTTGCTCCCGTGCGATGTACGGGTCATACAACAATCAAGATTATAAGAAAAGTTAGTATAATAAAATGAAATATATTATATTGAATGATAAAAAAAATACTTTGACGTTTGATCTTAACACTCTGTAAGAGAACAAATGTTTGAAATTTTAGAATTATAAGCTTTTCTAATCTTTTCTCATACTCTAAAAGTGTAAAACCTCAGTTATACATCTACAAACCATTAATAATAAGTATCATGTTTATGTTTATAAAATAATTTCTATTTTTTCGATTCAGTGGATGCAATCCAAATTTGACTGTTGTACACTAAAATAAAATAAAATAAATATATATAAGAACCAATTTCTTTAAAAAATATGTATGAATCTCGAACAAAATTATATATGTAGTTGGGTTGTTTTGGTATATGTATATCTCTTGCAAACGTAATATAACACTATTAAAGTTGCCTAAAATACAATTGTGATGATAGAACAAAATCAAAGAAAACAAATATGTAACACGTATTTTCAGAAGAATAAATTGAATTTTGGACAAGAATCATACTGTTTTTTAGGAAAAAAAAAATACTTTAAAATGAGATAGTTATGATTCACAAAATCAAAGGAAAGTAACGTTACAGTGAGAGATAATTTTATATTATGCAAAATAGTATAGAAATTTTGGTGAGAATAATTAATGATGCTTGCATTTAGAGGGAAAATCATTCATCTAATGCCTAATTGGAATTCTAATTTAAATAAGATATTGAGCTCCAATTTAAATACCAAAATTAGTATCTATTTTATTCATTGTGTATTAGCTTTTAGGATATTAGATTACTTTGACCTATATTTTAATAAATTATACATAGGTAGTTAGTCAATACTTATATAATATCTTTTGGATATAGTTATATAATTTTTGGAGGAAAAATGACAATGTTGTAATATTTTACAACAATTGAGCTTCTGGTAATATGTCTTTCTACCCAAATATTAAGTGGGTATATATAAATTACCCATTCTGAAAATACATATGTAGAAAATACCCATTTGAATATATTAATGTTATATTGTTGAAATCAATGCACAAACTTTGCAGAGGCGCAGAGTTGGTGCCCCACTTTTTATACTTTTTATCTATCTATGCCCCCATCGAGTTTGATTTTTATTTTTATTAGAAAATAAAATTTTTGGGGTGAAATTATATCACCGACACCAAACTATTCTAAATTCAGTCAAATTTATTATGATAGGTGAAACAGTAAAATTATTGAATGGATTCTCTGAAAATTCATATTCACAGACTAAATAGTGAAAATAATAATTGTATTCGGACAAATTTGACTAGTTTATCAAATTTATTTTCACAGCAAATAATTCATAATTCATACCTGTTTTATCCTATAAAGTGGGTAGAGTTCGCTCACAACACCTTAAAAATTATTTTCTTCATTTCTTAAAAGCTTACAATTTGGAGTATAGCGCTAGAAGGCAATCAAAGACAAATTACCGGTGGCAAATTGAGGAGGAAGAAAAAGCAAACGGAATTGAAAAAACTCAGTAAATTATAGCTTTTAAGGTACATTATGAAGTTAATTATTCTATTTTTCAATTTTATTTTTGGAATTTACATGCTCAATGTTATATTGATTATGCTCAATGTTATATTGATTCTTATGTGTTATAGTATGATTTTAGCCGTAAGATATTTAGATAAATATGAAAGTGTACTGTTTAAATTATTTTAATTATGGTATGATTAGGGCGATTTGTAAGTGCTATTTTATTTAAATTATGCTTAAGTTATTAACTCTGAATTTTAATTTTAGTTATTATTATTATCATTGTTATTATTATTATTATTAATTAAATCCCATGAGACATTTTTTAAACTATGTTAATACTCTTTTTTAATAAAATAATTTGTTAATTCAGAAAAGTCTTTCACGGTTAGACTAGAATTTAAACCGTAAATTCACAGTTTAAATTGTAGTCTAACCGTGAGACGTCTTTTTAAACTATATTAATACTATTTTTTTAATAAAATAGTTTGTTAATTAGAAAGTTACATCACGGTTATATTAGCATTTAATACTATATTAATACTATTTTTTTTAATAAAATAGTTTTTTTAAACTATATTAATACTATTTTTTAATAAGGCCTTTCACGGTTGTTCCCAATATCCAACCTTTTGCAACACTCTGGGCCACAGTTTCTGGATTGGGTAGAGCTGGACCAACTGATGCATTCTATCTCGTGCATTAGGGAGCGTATGTAGAAGTGAGTCGTATACCTCCATCGTCCACTGATCAGTCAGTACTCGGCAAATAACCCAGTGATCGGTGACAACGTGGCAAATAAACACAAACTGCAAATTAAAACAGCACATGACAAATGGGAAACAAGTTCATATTAGAATTAGTGACTCAAAATCAAAATAAAAGATCAACATATTTATATTTTTTAAACTACATCCACACAGTTTGCTTCATAAAAAAAAGATCAACACAAGATTTTGATATTAATCACACTACTCACGTTAAATCTCACAATTCCTTAAAAATTAATTTGAATAACACTAAAATAAAATAGATAAAAATTCGTATTTTTAATTTATGTTTTCTAAAACATCTTATGCATTTAGTTTTATATAATTAGTATAATGCATTTAAGCACTAATAATAATACGTAATAAAAACTCAAAGTTCAAATGAAGAAACTTACACAAGTTGCGTTCATCCAAACATCGTATGAGCCAACGCCGTGAAACCAATTCCCGAGATCATCGGACAGCTTGTAATCACGATACTTTAGATTTGACTTTGCCATTGCCGTTTGATCTCCCTTGTGAAAATCCATCAGGGCCCTCCTCAAGTCGTACTGTCAATAAATATCTTAATTTAGAGATTACAGAAAAAAATAAAATAAAAAAATATATTCATTTAAAATGTATAAAAAAACTCACATATACGCCCATTCCAAGGAGAACGGTCCATCTGTCATTTAGAGACGGACACAAAGAAAGTCCGTCTTGGAGTCGACTCCACCAATAAACAGTATACAGGTCCATGATCTATAATCCACACAGAGTATTAATGAAAAAAAAATATTGGACTGCGTATCATAATTAATAATAATATAAAGTAAGGATCGTTCTAACATCGGCTGAGAACTGAATATGAGGGTGTTCGATCTCATCAAACAAAGACTGGTTCATCTGAAAAGGCGGGTCCTGCAGGTTCCAGACGCAGGCATTCGGCCCACTTAGTCTGAATTCTTGATACAGCTGTTTGATCGTCGTACCGCAATACGGTGTCGGAATATTCAGGACAAAGGGGCTCTGTAACGACGCCGATGGCCTCACGGTCCGCCGCCCAACACGGACCCGACGCACAGGCGTCACTCCTGCAATATCTGAATCTGCGTCACTGTAGTCACCCCCCTGCAGAGTATCCGAGTCTGGAATCACCGGTTGATGGGCAAGCACTGGCTGCAGTACAGGATGTACCCAATCCATCAGGGGCATCTTCTCCAGGTCCCTGATAGAAGACGAGTGCAATGACTCCGCATCCTCGACCTCAGCCTCTCGAAATGGAGGCGTCCTTGATCTCTGCCCTACTGGCTCTGTAAAAAACCTGAACATGTGCTCGAAACCCGGAGCGGCCTCAGGGGTAGGTGCCCTCTGCTCAATGTGGCCCCCGTCATCATCGTAACGAGCTGCGTAAGCCCCGTCAACTGAATGTCGGCCTGCCAAGGGGACGTGGCTAGGTGCCCTCTGCTCAATGTGGCCCCCGTCAACTGAATGTCGGCCTGCCAAGGGGACGTGGCTAGGTGCCCTCTGTTCAATGCGGCCACCGTCATCATCGTAACGAGCTGCGTGGCCCCCGTCAACTAAATGTCAGCCTGCCAAGGGGACGTGGCTGCCCTGTGATGGTTCTCGACGACGAGAATGCATGCCATGGCTCGAGGAAGATGACGACTTCCCGAAGATCCCCTTCAGGTGCCCTGCCATGAACTTGGCAATACGAGCCATGACGCCGGTCTCCGACGTATCCCGAGCCAGGCGTTCCATTACCTTGTCGGCCCACGCGTCGTTATCACATCCTCGAGGGCACGGATCCCCGTGTACGCAGCATACGACACCTGAGGACCTATCGGGGAGTGAACTATTCACCCTCGGCCTCTTCGACATACTCGCACGAGCCGTGAAGGCCGGGATAGGTGCTCCACCCTCTGAATTTGCCCGGGTGGCACGAGGATGGCGACGTTGGGGCTGGCCTACTTGCCTCGAATCACGGCACCTCAACTTATCAATCACTCGAGCCCTATCTCTCGCATCCTTTGTTTGCCTCTGCTCCGGAGGCGTTTTTTTTCCACGAATGGCGTGTATTCGGGTTAAACCGAACTTGTAACAGGTCTTGGCACTCGAATAGGGACTGAAAGTAATAGGAGGTTCGTTCCTCTTCATCAGGTTCGAGTGTGGGATTGACTTCGAGCTGCATAAACAAAAAAAATGCATAACCATTATCAATGTTCCAATCTTCACCTATCTGAAATAGCCATTTTTTTAACTTAAAGCATGTTACACGGTTTGAACTTAAATTAAACCGTGAATTCACTGTTTCAATATAGATCAAACCATGAAAAAGCACATTTTCACGGTTTAAACTAAATGTAACCGTGTATTCACGGTTTAATATAAGATCAAACAGTGGAAAAACTATTTCACCATTTAAATAAAAATAAATGAAATTTTAAATTAAATTCGAATACAAACAAACAATTATTATAAATTCGAATCCAAACAATTATTATGAAATCAGTATTATTATGAGTAATTAACTAATCATTAATTAATAAAATGTACTAAAAACATTTACTTACTTTAATTATTGATAAACTAAATAATCCATAAATATTATTTTAAATGATTAACATAATTAATTAATGCAGTAAAAGAGTAAAAAGAGAGTATATACCTCTGGATTGTCAAAGAAATCAACGAAGTCGGCATTCGACGACCCAAGTTCCCATCTCCGAAGTCGTGGCATGAGGTGCTCGTTGCGACGAACCCCAATTGCTTGTCCTAAAGCAGGAATGGCCTCGACGGCCCAAATGAACATCGCCCACACGGGCCCGTAGAGATGGTAGGCTCCCCTATTTTTTTGGCCTCCTATTTCTGTGGGGTCCTTCTTGGCCACTCCGAGCTGGTGGCACATGATCTGAAACGACCATGATCCCCACGGAAATTCCGCCCATCGCTGTGGATCTTCTACTAATGTCCATGCCCAATCATCAACATGTCTGTCAGGGTCACGACTTAGTAGCACGTAGTAGTAGACAATGAGGTTGGCGGCGCTCAAGTATTGATCCGGAGTCCCTATGACGATTGAAGCATCTTTGAAATGATTCAAGAGCTCTTTGACTTGCACCTGATGTCCGCTGAAATAAGTATGAAAGAGGCTCGACTGTGGGATGACATGATTGCGACCGTGGGGATTAAAGATCGTAGGGCCGAAGCATAATCCAGTCACAAGGCAGAATTCTTGAGGCCAAAACCGAATATGTAATAGCCGTAAAAATCCGTATTTGAAAATTTTTAAATTTCGGAGGAGGAAATAAATTTTTTCGAGTATTTGAGATCGAGCACGGACGAAAATGAGCTTATGAGAATTTTTATAATATGTTGGAATTTTTTTTCCAATGAATCTCGAGAATTTTTGAGAATGAAGGAATTTTGGCAAGGCAAGAAATTATCCGAAATGATTTTCGGAGAATGTTATTCTGTAAATATTTTACGGAAATAAGATGAGATGTGTGACTTAGAAGTAAGATTACATATTTATAATAGTGCAAGTGGGAGGAATTAAAAGGAAAAGAAGGATGAAATTGTGTAAGTGTGCTAGTGTGTGTGCGTGTAAGTTGAGTAAAAGAGAGGGTGGTGTTCATCTCACCACCACTCAACAAGTTATGCAAACCACACACCCACATCATCCTCCTCATAGCTCACCACCCCAAACTTAGTGAGAGAAAGATAAGCTCTCCCTTCTCTCTTCATCACCATTCCCGCAGGCCACTATTGCCGTCACTTTCGAGCCGCCGCCGGCGACTCCTCCGGCCTCCGATCACTCCCAAAGTTCGCCCTCCCCCACATTTCGACCCATAGAACAAGAATCCGAGGTCGAAATCATGATCAAGAAACTCTAAGTTCGACTTGCAAGGTTCGAAAGTTGGGTGATCAAACAAGTGTTCGAATTTCATCAAGCTTGAGGTAGTTCTTGTTTCCTCTTGTTGGTTTGAACTTGATTCCGTATTGTATGATATGATTCAAACTCCCCTCATCATGATTAAGATTCGGCCTTCTCAAGAAAAGTTCATGAATGATGATAATTCTTTCATATTTGTGTTCCTCTCATCATTTGAAGATCATCTATGTATGTATTGTTGAAGCTCCCTTCGATTTCCTTCATAACCAAATGAGTATAGCTATTATATGAACTTCCTTTATGATGTTCTTGACGAATCCTTGCTAAATTGATAGTTCAATGTGTGATAGAGTCGAATTCCTAAACATTGATCACGTTTTTAAACTAGTCATTTTATCGAACAGTTGGCGTGCACGTTTTGTTCAGCATTTTCGAACCCTTTCCCGACTCTATCTCATTTCGGGTCCAAAATGAAAGTTGTAGCTCATGTTCTCAGCTATCCATAGCCAAAATTTCATCTCGATCCGAGTTCATATGCATCCGTAGCGTCGTTTTGAAGTTGGTATGTCAATCTGGAAAATCTGGAAAAAGTCAGCGAACTTTCGAGCTTGATTTCGAAACATCCTTAAACGATATGAGTTAAATTCTTTCACCATATTAAAGATTATTGTCTCAGGTTTCCATAGCCGTGTCATGTGCCCAAAACCAAGTCCGTATGCAAATACTGTGATGATTTGAAGTTGACACGTCTTAAAACTGTTTTTGAGAAAAACAACTTGAGTACTGATTTTTATCCTCATTTTTGGCCATGAACTCCAACACCATTTCAGAAAATAAAAGCATGGTGTTGTAGCCTGTTAAGCAAGCTTTCAATTGATACTCTCTGTGTCCATATTGGTTGAGTATAGCTCAAGATATCTTAGCTAAAAATATGACCCTTGACAATGAGTTCCTGCTTTTGAAATTCACATCCCATCTCTTTTGAAATCTGGAAATCAGCCCACTTGCGGGCTAAACTGAGAACAGCTCGTTTGAAATTCGACATTGATTCTTCTTCCATGTTGAAGTACGTTCCTTTTGCTTTCCATAGATATTTCGTTCACTCAAAACGGAGTTCGTATGAATTTACTATGATTTTTCAAAGTTTGTATCTCCAATCTGGAAATTCCGACGAACAACTTCTGTCCCGTTTTTCCAACCACGTTTTGACCACTTTGCTTTGGTCGAATGAAGAAAAGTATAACTAGAAAGTTGTTCCTTGTTTTCTGAACTTCAGTTTTGATAGCTCATTCATTCGAATCCATCAAGAAACGAGTGAGAAATCCTCACTCAAAGTTGGTACCAGAATCTGCCAAATTTCCGATTTTCAGATTCCGAGTTCTGGGAATAAATGCTTCAAACTCCCAGCTCACTCATGGGAAAATTCTGAAATTTAAACATGTCATAGCCCTATGTGTTATCTTTCCAAATCAATATCATATGCTCTGTTTCGATTTATATTGAGTGAGAAACAATTATTCTCCTAGAGGGTCGCAGAATTTCCAAATTCTCTTAGAATGTTGAACTTGTGTTTTTCATATGACGGACCTTCTATTGCTTTGTTAAGCGTCTTGATCGAGTCTTGGGACTAGTTCGAATGGAGAAATTGAGTTCTCATTTGAATTAGTCGACTTTAGCTGATTTTAGATAATTTAGAATTATCAGGTAGACTTATCGAACGTCGAGGGCATGTCGAATTTTCCGGGTGGACTTTTCTATCTTCTCGATTAATATATTTCTAAGACGCGATACGAACTAGAAGCGGTTATGATTTCCTAAAACTCTAATGAGAATTCTAGTAATAATGTATTTCTTCTAAAACAAGACTTTTCCCTTGAGGTCAAGCAAGGGACGAGAGTCGAGGAACGTGAAGAAGAAACCTGGAACCGATCTATCACTTTGCAATCAGGTGGGTGTTTCTTTCAAAAAAAAAATGTATGTTGCTATAAGAAAGCATGTTTTGAAATGAAATGCAAGTTTACTGAAAACTATTCATGCATAAAATGTTTATGGTTTTATGTATGATGCCTCTATGTGTTGGATTGCCAACGTTATATCGATCGAGCCTGAGTTAGACAAAGGTCGCTAGCCAGGTTATGTGTATGCAAAGTCAAAAAAATGTGTGCTCAGAAAGTGAGCTGGTTATGTAAGGATATGTCCGGGAAGATGGCTACCTTGCCTGGTATATAATTACAGATATGGATAATATATTATAGATGCGAAAGGGGTTGTACATCTGAACAATATATTATGGATGCGAAAGGGGCTGTACATCCGAGTAAATATGTTATGGATGCGAAAGAGGCTGTACATCCGAGTGATATATTATATGGATGCGAAAGGGGTTGTACATCCGGATAATACGTTATGGATCTAAAAAGGGGTTGTATATCCGGATAATACGTTATGGATCTAAACAGGTTATGGATCTGAACATGGGTTGTACTTTTGAACTGTTGTGAAGGAAATGATGTTTGTTATGCACTAGTTATTTATCTAAAACTTTGTGCGATATTGTGGTGAATGCTTGATTAATAATTGTTTACTATCAAATGTTTTCGGTATAACCCCACGGAGTACATCAAGTACTCAGCCCTGCTCGTGTTTTCCAAAAACTTGCAGGTTGAGCGAGGTGGCAAGGGCGGCAGTGTTGAGAGGAGATTCGCTTATCTTTTGATTTCGGTTCAGAAAGAGATACATATCTTCATATATGTATCTATTTTGTTTAAGACTTCCGCTGTATGCTTCAATTATCTTATTTAGATAATTATGTTTAACTGGCTTCATGAACCAGTAAATCGAGAACTACTCTACTCATATTCCTTCACGAAAATTTGATTATGTTCGACCCTACCGGGTTTCTTTTCTTGGATGAGGATGTAACCTTTGAGCCTTGAGCTTCTTCGTAACTTGTTTGTCTTGCTAATTATCTATTGATCGAGTTTATTCAATTGTTCATTTTGCTAATTACTGAGTTACAAGTCGTTTTCCCTTTCTTTCCCACTTCTTATATCCAACCCCTAGTCACGGTTTCCCGTCTTAGCTATCCTTAGCAAAGTGCGGTCGTGACAGAATATCCCGTCCACCTACGTGGAACAACCTCTCGAATTCGTGTTCTTCACCCCTCCACAACTCCCTAGCCAATAACTCGTGCAAGGCACGCTTAGCATTCCCGACCTTCCTAAGCGCGAGAACCTTTCTAAATGGAGATTCGTTGGCAAATCGTCCCAATAGATCCTTTCCACCAATGCGTATTAAATGATACATTACACCTTGAAGTACATTGATTCTGTTGTAACTATTTATTTCACCGGGGAATCCTTGCATACGAGGCCTGTACCATGTATACCTAGGATGCAAAATAATAGATCAAAATGATTCATTAATTTAGTGAAGTATCAAATTTTACAATCTTCTCTGCAATTAAACGCAATAGTATGAAATTAAACAAAACCGTGTTTTTAAGTAATTTCACGGTTTCTTTTACAAACAAACCGTGACTCACGGTTTCATTTACCTTAAACCGTGAATTTTGATGACTGAGCAAATTTCACGGTTTCTACTTAAATCAAACCGTTTTTAACAGAAACCGTGAAACATGTATAATTTAAATCGCAATAAATCCATATATATTTCAGATTTTGAATTCATAAATTACCCAATAAATCCCAATAAATCCAGATTTCTTGCATACCAAAATTGAAATATTAATGCATTTTATACACATTATAATTTATAATTCTATTCCAGATAACATAAAATCATTAAATCATTACATACGAATTGATTGAGGAAACTAAAAAATACTAAAAATTCAAGACTTTTTAAATAACAAATAATAACAAAGAAGAGACGAAGAAAATTATAAAAATTACCGGAGGATGCGGATGAGGAAAGTTTCGACGTTCTTCCATCGTCAGAACGCGACGCGCTTGAGTCGGGACTCCTTCATCTTCGGAATCCGAATTGTTATTGGTGGCCATACTTTTCTCTTCTTTTCTCTCTATCTCACGGTTGAAAAAAAAATTGGGGGCTAGGGTTCACGGTTTGTTGAATCGTGAGAGTGAGAGAGATTGAGAGAGACCCGTGAGATATCTCACGGTTTAAAAAAAAAAATTTGGTGGCTAGGGTTCTTCAATCGTGAGAGGGGCGAGAGAGATTGAGAGAGACCGTGAGAAGTGGGTGGGAAAAAGGGGGAAGAACCGTGAAAGTGAAAGGGAAAGGGGCAAAATGAATTTTAATTCTTTTAACTGAGTATAATTCTTTTTTTATTTTATTTTATTATTATTTTTTTTAATCTGTCAAGCCCAGGGCTGAAATTAAGTTGTCAAAGCCGGGCCCTTCTGCTATTTTCTACCCCTTTGTTTTTTTTTTTTTTGAAATTATACTTTTATAGTGGTCGAATTGGGTAGCAGTCAAAGTAAACAAAACAACAACAAGATAAAAAAAACAAGCACCGATAAAATAATGAAACTTTGCAAAATTCCATGTGAAAAAGCGGGCCCCACAACCATTATTTTAACAAAATGGGTATTTTTTGCATATGTAAATTCAAAATGGGTATTTTGATAATCAACTTCTTTAAATTGGGTATTATTAATTTCCGCCCATTGAGCTTTTAGATATTGTAATAGATTTGCACATAAAATTAATTGTCAACATCACTTGTAAAAATTTAGTTCTAATAGTAGTTAAATTTTGTGGTAAATTTAATTATATAAATGTAACATTGGACCAGAAAAATGGAACTGATTTAATTTTGTGGTAAATTCAATTGTCCCCCTAGCACGTGCATATGGCAGGAAATGATTAACAAGAAATTGAAAATTGTCATGCAATGGGACACGCCATTATAATTTATAATCTTATTTTTGGTCCATACCACTATAGATATCCATAGCACTTTGTCCATTTTCCTTTTATGACTGCAAATAAACACAAATTATAGCATATGTGAAATGAGTAAATTACGTAATTTTTTTTTATCAGAAAAGAAAATATTCTATTAAAATAAAAAGAGAAAAAAAGTTACGCGAAGTAACCCAAAAAAAAGAACATGATTAGGAAATCACATAAAGAAAATGATAGTTAGTGTTATGATAACTATTTATTCTTCCTTGGATATGTGGATAGGTCATTTTGTTAGTATTTTGGAGATGGTCATTTTTGAGATAGGATCCGGTGCGGTGCTGTGCCTTTTTCCACAGCACGCCACGCTGCGCATATTTGAGGCTCAAAACTGTGTCGTTTACTATTTTTTTTTTTCTTTTTCCTCTATTTAATGTATAATTATATATACTTTTTGAAATACTAAGAAGAACATTGTAGAATTCAATAGAAAAAAAAAAACAAGTTACTAATATATAAGATAAATCAAACTATTAATTTGATGAGGGTTCATTTTCTTTTTTTATTATTATATTTTGTTTTAATATTTTTAGGATTAAATCATTTTTATTTCGATTGTTTTTTTCATAGTTTAGGTTTATTGATATCATTCATTTTTCTAAATTTTTAGTTTTTTTCGGTCTATAATTTTCATAAGATTGATTTTTTAAAAGCTAACTATTTATAATTTAGTATTGAAGAAATGTTTATTTTAAATCTATATCAATTTTTCTTAATTAATAATTGAATTATACATTTAATATATTATATTTATATTAAAAGAGCAGAAAAGAAAGAAAGCAAATGCTTAAACGCTTAAACGACATAGTTTTGAGCCTCAAATATGCACAACATTGTGTGCTGTGGAAAGAGCCACAGCACCGGATCCTATCCCGTCATTTTTGGGCTATTCTATGTGCATTGTTGCTTTATTCATTTTCTCCATTTTCGTCGAGAGTTGGATCCCCTGTTGATCCTTCTCACTTTAGGGCAGATGTTTCGGTCTATGTTGGAGGTAGCACTCATTTTTAGTGTTATTTCCTCCAGGTGTTGTATATTTGTTCATTGAGGTATATACTGGTTGGGGGTCTGCCTAACCTCTCACCCCTCCGGTGTTTTGATAAAAAAAAATGATAGTAATATTAGACATTTATTATTTAATTATTTTTAAATGTGTCTATAACTCAAAAAAATAGGTGACCTTATATAATTAAAAATATATTAAAATTATTGCAAATGATAAGATATTTTAAAAATACGAATGTGATAAAAAAAAAACTAAGGGAAAGTAGCAAATAAGTCTTTAGGGTGCAAGCCCCTAATGCGTGTATCACCCTAACGTATCGTTCAGGTTGTATCCCACCCTAACGAGCATTAAGTAAAGTAAATCATCCCTTCTGTCTAACTACTCTTTAATGCAATTTCTTTCAATTAATTTTTGATTTTTTTTTTTATACTTTGGATGGGACCCACTTTTATTGAAGCGGGAGAGATGAAAGGGAGATGACAGACGAAACGAAGTACTAACAAATTCACTCCACAAAAGAAAAAGCCCTCCTGCATAGAAGAAGAAGGAAATATGGAATCATAGAGTAACGCGCTCGGAGATTTCTTCACATGCAACAAAATGTATGCAAAATCAACAAGAAATTCGTTTATTTGTTTATTTCATCTATTTTGATTTTGTGCTTAGATTAAACTAGTGTATATTGAAAGTCTGAAAAAATCGTTTCTTTCATCTATTTCTTCACATCCACCAAAAGTTCTTGAGGAGGGAAAGTGAAAAGTTTGTTTTCTTGATAGTACTCAAAGTACCTATGTATTTCTTGTGATGAAAGAAACGAAGTACCTTATGAGGAAACAAAATTCAAATTCATTGCACAAGTGACTATCATGAGTGGCGATTATGAGGAATTGGAGGGATTAATTCTGGAGTATGAATTGGGGAATGAAGGTCGCGGAAGATGATTTAATTGAGGAAGAAGAAGAGGGATTTGGGCTGCTGAATTAGGCTTTTGAGTTAGGCTGTGGTGGAATTATTATTATTATTGGGCCTGAGAGTTATGTTTTAATTATCTTCAATGGTTTTTAGGAGACGTACTTTTTTTATTTTTTATTTTAAAGAAACGATCCATCTATATCAAATCAAACCCCTTTATGGGGAGAATGAACAAAGTTTGTCGCAAAGGCAAACCAAAAGTGTTCACCCTCCAAAATACAATTCAATCACCTACTATAAAATATTCACTCAATCATGTACTTTAGTATTTTTATTCAGCGTTTTTAGTTTCTTTTCCTTCAAGCCAGTGTATTAGCTACCGTATAAGAATGAGTTATGTATTCAATAAACGTAAGTAATGAAATATCTCTTTTCTATCTATTCATCTCGTCTCTCTCTCTCTCTTTTACTTCCTCTCTAATTTATCTCTGCTCTTCCTCTCTCTAATCTTCTGCACCATCTCTATAAACACACTAAAAATCTGGAAATGAGTAGTGGGTTCACTACAATAGGTATACTCGAGCCAGATTCACCATCATGGCAAAAGTTACTCGATTCATAGATCTATATAAATTACAAAACAAGCTGGATCAGTTTCAACATATTTAGAAACAGATCGCAGGTATTGACAAAAAATTTGAGCATGTCACACATACATTGGCTGAAATTAAGCTTCAGTTACTTAAATTAGTTCCAAAATCTGGGTTTAGAAATGATTATGTATTAGGGGCTTTTTATCAAACACCTGGGGGTATATTTGTTGCTAGTCAAAATTATGTCCATACTCCTTTATCTAGGATGGATTTCCCTAGATTTAATGGAAAGAACCCTAGAGCTTGGATCTTAAAGTGCAGTAACTATTTTAAGTTAATGCCTAATGTTCTTGATGTACAAAAGATCAATCTAGCTACTAAACATTTTGATGGTAAAGCTTTGATGTGGTATCAGAATTTAATGAAGCTTTGATCCAACCAAGGATCTTACATCAAGTTATAGAGTTAGGGAATAAACAACTAATTACCTTGGATGCTATCTCCAATAAGCTGCAGTAGCCTGATGCACTATTCTCAGGTTCACTAGCTAGTTGTGGAAGGGATGAACCAGCCCCACAAGGTAGTTTGAAGCCAAATGCAATTCCTAAACCATCAACGAAGTTGCTCATGGCTGCTAAAATTTCTGCACAAATAGAAAAGGAGTTATGCTCTAATTGTGAGGAACCATATGTCTTTGGACATAAATGCCAAGCTAGAGTAAGCTATTAATGATGATAACAGCAGCAGAAGAAGAAGAAGAGTTGTTTGCAGCTCAAAAGGGCAATAAGTTAGGAATTCCAGAGATGGAATCACACTTGGTTCAAACTGTGAAAGAAGTGCACAAATTCTGGAAACTCATTAATGCACTTGAGGTTGCAGATTTAGAGAATTCAGATACACAGGGTGGAGAGACAATGGCCAAATTGATGATATTTTTGAATTACATGATAAAAGCAATAAGGAATGAAATATCAGTCTCTCTCTCGTTCTTCTCCTATCTATCTCTATTTCTCTCTAATTCTCCCCAATATCTTTTTGTTCTTCCCCTCTATTTCTCTAAATCTGGAAATCTGTAGTGAGTACACTACAGATTTACTGCCATTATCGGAAGAATATACATGAATTTTTGAAGAGTCAGTGGGGCTGCTTTTTTCAAGATAAATGGAACATCACATTCAGTTGAAGCCTAGAATCATCCCAAAACCCCAGTATACCTACATAACTTCACATAGTCACAAGGATGAATTTAAAAAGGGTGTGTGTTGGGAACCCTACTCTGTTTGAGTTTTGATGATGTTTTATCGAAACAACACTTAGATATATTTTTACTCTTTTCTAGAGTTAGGTTGATAGGACTAAACTGTTCTTGTATAGCCAGTTTAGTTGTCTTAAATTCTTAGTCAAAACAGCTTGTGTTTTGCAGTCCGTCATCAACTAATTTAGAGGAGTTCAGCACTTGCCTTGAAGAGTTCAAGGTTGATCGAAGATTGAAGGAAGATTGCTGAAGACTCTAGTTTGATGAGGTTACTTCAACCTGCCTACATAGGTTGATCTAGTCTGGTCCTTACCTCCCCCGAAGCAAACTGGATTGCCTCAATGAGAAGAAAGTATAATGTGTTAGTGTATGGATCTGACATATCCAACGGCTAGATTTTAACTCGAGCCTATAAATACTCCTTCCCACATCAGAATTAGACACGGGAAATTTACGCATTCAATCCAAAACGCTGCAGAATTCTCAAGCAATCAAAGCATCCACTCGACACTCGAAACCAAGATAATTTTCCAAGTGTTGAGTATTTTAGAGAGTTCTATTTCCTTGTATACTTGAATGTTCGCTGCTGTTCAAGTTATACTTAGAGAGTCTTTCTACAAGTTCAAAGCTAAATATTTTGTATAGAGATTCTTGTTTGTTAGTTCTGTCCACAGAGTTGTGTTAAACTTTGTGATATAATAGTTAGCAGTTTTAAGTTTGTGTTAGCTTGAAAGGAAAGGTTGTAAGAGTCACAACTATAATTTGTGCTTGTATTTTTTTTCAATTTAGAAGAAAACTCAAGGCTAGTTCTCGACCAATATAAAGAAGAGAGAATGAAAATCCGAAGTAAGGGATTTCAGATCGAGTAAGATCTGACGTGGACGTAGGAGGGTTATCTCTGAACCACGATAAAATCTCGTGTGTCAATTTCTCTCTCTATCTCTCTCAATCTTTATTTATACTTGCACTAAACTAACTGTTATAAACTACCCAACACACTGCATAAGCATTCATTCATCAAACTGATAGTTTAATCCAAAAAGATTTTTCTAAGCTCAGTTTAGTTTAGCAAGCTCAATTGTTTGCAGTTTGAGTTGGATAAACTGAGCTCACTCTGACCCAGTTTACTAAGACAGTTCACTTGTCTCAGTTTGTATTAAAATTCAAAAACGGTTGGACATTGGTGTATTTTCCCCCTCCCCCTATACACCAATTAACTTTTTCTGGGACCAACAGTGTGGAAGGGTACAATTTGATTTTGGTAAGATATTGGTTCAAGTTCTACACTCCAGTCAAGTTGGACTATATCAACATGATTTTCACAGCACTTCTCAATGGAGAGAAAGTTAAGCTTAAGTCTCTCACCACAGCAGTAGACAACATATCTACTACTGAACATGTGTTTAACAGTCTTACACATGAGGAGATAACATATTTTAATGATATTTTTGTTGAAGAGCATGAGGCAGTGCATGCTAAATCAACACTTATGCTGGGCTTTCTATCAGGAAGGCACTCAAACTCTTTCCAAGAGGAGTATTCAAATGAATCTAATGTTTTCCTTGTACAACACATCACACCTCTAGTTCATCTGAATGTGGCTTTAAGTGTGAGGAATCCAACCTTATCTTTCTATGAGAATGCATAAAGAAAGTTTAAAAGGGGGCATAGGAACAAAAATTATACATGCGTTTAAGTATCTTGAGCATGATGTTGCTGGAGCATCGTTGCTGAGAACACACTTCGCCACTGGAAGAGTCAATAAGGTCCTCCAAGGTTTTACTGATAGGGTTCAATTGTGGCTGGTGAACGTTGCGACTAATCCACCAACAGCTGGGCCAATTGTAAAACTCTATGCGTGCATCTCACATTGCCGAAGTGTTATGGCTTTCTACAGCACACAAGAGTACAAATAATTTCAGAAATCTGTATAAAGAATGGGGTTACCAGAAACTGATAGAGATGAAAACTTTAAGTTCGAATCTTTACTAGTTCTGGGCACTCACGTTCTTACTAAGAATGGGGGAAATTTTGCCCAAATCTTGCTTCATTGGTTGACGGCAAGGCCGGAATCTGCTTCTGGGGAAGTTAAGAACTGTCTTCGTCATAAGTTTTCATCTTTGGATCCTTGCGGACAAGGATCGTCTGCAGCGGGGGAGGGGGGTATTGTCATGGGCTATGTCAAGGAAAAAGGGAAAGTGATTGAAGTTGGAGAAGGGAAAAATGAGGAATTGGGGTGTTGAAGGTGGGTTGATAGCAGAATCTGCGCTTGCAGTGTCGGGAGATTTGAATCTTATTAGCCGCAAGCTTCCATCTTTTGATCCTTGCGGACAAGGATCTTGTGCAGAAGGGGGTATTGTCATGAGTGACGATTCTAAGGAATTGGAAAGATTAAGGGGGGTGTATTGGTTGTGGAGTCTATAAGATTTTTTTAGATTTTCAAAATCCGGGTGTATTCAATCCGGATTTTCAAAAGTCTTTAAAAATCTTGAGGTATTCAATACGGATTTTAAAAAGTCTTAAAAAATCTTTAGGTATTCAACAATCTATGAATTTTAATAGTCTATGGATTTTCTTTGATTCTATTCAAAAAATATATACAATTTTCACTCTTCAAAATCTCTCATCACAACTAGAGATTTCTATGGATTTTAAACTTTCGGTTATTTTCTAAAGTATAAACAAACCTTCCGTGTTCTTCCATCAATTTCTCTCTCTCCATCCCACCATACCTAATCTATTTGAGAACCTTAACTTCTGTACCCAAATTTCCCAACCAAATCTATGCATGGCGACAACGCTAAACGAGAATCTGGATACTTCTTCCGTCGTAGATGCCGCTGCCGAGCAGAATCATGAAATTCCAAATTCTGAATTGCCGAATCACGGGTAACAATTCAAATTTTTGCTTTCTAGTTGTGCTGGAGTTTTCAGTAATCTGGTAGTTGTTGATAGCTTTGAACTGATGATAGAAAGCTTGGATTCCGGCGGGATTTTTGCGGCTACCGTTGCTGGACATGCTGGAGCTCAACGATAATACATGCCGTCAAATTAGCAAGCCTGATACCGTCCAACAATTGGATCACAGGGGAGATTCCTCCGGCGATTGCGAATCTACCGAATCTCGTGATGTTATCTTTTGACATCAACAAATTCTCCGGTGAGATTTCGCCGGAGATTTTCGATCTGAAGAAGCTCTCGCAGTTGAACATGAGCGCCAACTCTGCCCTCCTCAAACCAGCTTCTACGCTTCAGCTTCGTCACCATCTCAAATTACTCATAAGTGAGTTGGTGATCATAGTACCCGAAGCAAACTCCAAGCCACTGATAAGCCAGCGCCAAGAACTGCATATCTGCAAATTGACCAAAAAAAACACCAAACTCGAAACTCACCACCACATATTGCATACACAACTATCGCGAGAGAGAGAGAGAGAGAGAGCACCTGAGGGGTCGTGAGGAAACAGAAGAAGAAAACGATGAGCAATGCATAGGCAATGGAGTGAAAGAAGTAGCAGCACTAATGCATGTTTTCCGCCATTTCCAATTCATAGATAGAATCCATGGGTTTAGCACCAACAACATCACTCGCCTTTGCTGTTCGTGCTGTTTTTCCTTTTTTTTTGGTAATATATTTTCTTTATAGACTTTGTACATTTTTGCTGCACAAGTCACTGCTCTGCTATTACTCTCTACTGCTTTCTTCATGTTCAGGTGGCGGGCTGGCGGCGATCGGAGAAGCAGAAGCCCACTGCGTTTCAGGGACTAGACTTGAGAGCCGAGGATGTGCTCGAATGCTTGAAGGAGAAGAACATAATCGGAAAAGGAGGAGCTGGAGTCATTTACAGATGATCGATGCCTAATGGGATTGACATCGCCATTAAATGCTTATGTATGCTTGCAGGTTGTAGGTGTAGTGTTGTTATGTATGTATGTGTAGTAGATAAATAAGACTGGTTTTTGATGAATTATGATAGTGTGTTGAGATATTCTATCTAATGTTACTTGATTGGATGAAGTCATGAAGAGTTTGCTTTCTTTCTATTATAAACTCAATCCAAATGTATTGTATGTTAAACTTTAAACTAAAAAGTTGTATTTCACAATCCTATCAAATCTATTAAAATTCATGTAAATCAATAAAAAATGTCAGCTAAACTCTGCATAGAGTCTATGAATTTTCTAAATCCACAGACTTTTTAAAATCCAAAAAAATCCAACTGAATCCCAATTGAATACACCCCCTAATTCTGGAGTTTGAATTGGGGATGAAGGTCGCGGAAGATGATTTAATTGAGGGAGAAGAAGAGGGATTTGGGCTACTAAATTGGGCTTTTGAGATGGGCTGTGGAATTATTATTATTGGGCCTGAGAGTTATGTTTTAATTATCTTCAATGGTTTTTAGGAGACGTACTTCAGTATTTTGTTCAGCATTTTTAGTTTCTTTTCCTTCAAGTCAGTATATTAGCTACCGTATAAGAATGAGTTCTGTATTCAGTAAACATTTGCAATGAAATATCTCTTTTCTATCTATTCCTCTTGTCTCTCTCTCTCTCCCTACTTCCTCTCAAATTTTTCTGTGCTCTTCCTCTCTCTAATCTTCTACACCATCTCTATAAACACACTAAAATCTGGAAATGAGTAGTGGGTTCACTCCAGTGACTTGCGCGTATTTCTTTCCTCACAAGAATTTCATTTATTTCATGTATTTAGATTTTCTACAAGAGTTTAATGATGGATTTTGTTGATTTTTTTTCTTCGTCCAAAATGTTTGAAAATATGTTACTCCCTTCTGTCCCTTGGTATTAGTTACATTTGGTTTGGGCACAAATACCAAGGAATGATGAGATATGTGGCTATAATCAATTCTAAAGAGAGAGAGAGTTAATTGTAGCCAAGTATTCTTTGACATTTTAGAAAATATAACTAATAAATGGGACGGACGAAAATAACAAATGTGACTAATGAAAGGGGACGGAGGGAGTATTTGTATTCATTTTGGTAGATATTGGGTAAAAACAAATATGATTTATGGTGTTTTGATGGATTTGATATAGATATTATGAATGATGAGTCACATAAAATGGCATATGATCGGATTGTTGCAAAGTGCGTGTGTGTGTGTGTGTATTTATTTATTTTATTTATTTATTTTTTATTTTATTTTTCTGAAGATGATTGTTGCAAAGTATGTTGACTTGGTATTTTTTGATTTAAAAGGTATCTATGCCTTGATCATGATATATAAGAGTATTGTAACGCCCCGACCCTCAGGGCATGTAAAAATATGCCTCGGAGACCGGCGCACTACGGGTGGAATGCTTAAGGGCTCATGAATCAAGAAGGGATTGGACTTGACTTATGAATAATCAAGGATAAGATGAAGTGAAGAAGGCGAATTTATATTAATAAAGTGACTTAGCACATAGAAAGGATGATGGGAATGATGTCAAAGAAGGTCTAAGAGGCCATTCAATTAATTACATATGATCACAAGGGTCTTGGTTACAAAACATCAACTTGAGGAAACATTACTCGTTCAAACATTCCATGAAGAGCTTAACTTATTACACCTGATAGCGGAAACATGGTTTTGACACATGTGTGAAGACACGTGTCACGGGGCTTCAACCATAGTATCTCTCTCCTCGGCCCGCCTCTCTTCACTTCTAACTTCCAGTTAACCTGCACGTTTAGAAATACACACAGGAGTAAGTACATTGATTGTACTTAGTGAGCTCGTCCCAAAATCAATGCCACTTAAGGCTATAAGAAATAGAATTGCCCATTTATGCAAACTTGGGGATTTTAAGAAGGAACCTAAGTTGCCCTTGAAAACATCATTTGCATGCTCTTACATTTCTATATGCTCATTCATAAATGTGTGCGGCCGCAAGCAATCATGGCATACCTAAGTCTATGAGTTAGAGTTGTGCCGAGAGGTTAGCCACCCTCTCAAGCACCTTACCGTTCTTCGTGCGCACACCCGCTGATACCTTCATCAGTGGGCCGATATCGTTCATCTGCAACGAGTAGACTGGTAGAATGCATGCTAAAACATGGCAAGTCTAACCTTTATAAATAATCTTTCATGCATAAAAAAAAATACAGACTTTCATAAAATATTTCATATATTGAAAGTAAAGCTCATTGTTATTAGCACAAGCAAGCACATATTCTCCAGCTCTCCTCGTCGCTTGTCTCCTATGCTAGCAACCTATTCACACATAGCATATTAATACTAGCTCATAGCTCAGATACTATACTTATATTTACTCTACCCTTTCATCCTTAGTACTTCTTATACTTAGCCCATTTCATAAATAATCTTACTCAATTAATCTTCTACACTTAGACAACTTGGCTATCATTTAATAATCTTATACTTAACTTATCTTACACTTATATGCTTGACCTCATTGACTAGGATTAGGGTTGTAAACGAACCGAATCGAATCGAATCAATATTACACTATTCGAATCGAATTTGTTAATTTTTTTGCGAATTCGAATCGAATTCGAATATTATGCGAATTTGAAATCCGATTTTTATTTGAATTTCTCGAATAATTTAATGAATCCGAATCGAATACCGAATCACTTAGATTCTGTATATTCGTTTAAAAAATGACACGTATTTGAAATTATTCGATTGGATAATAGCTTAAATTAATAGGTTGAGTTTGGAGCTATGAAATCTACAAGCATTTTAGAACTAAACTCCTAAATAGGCTTATAGAAATTACTAAGTATAGTACTATTTCTGTCTCACTTCGTTAGTCACATAGATTAAAATTAAGAAAAGAAAAGACGTTGGAGTGATTCCTTGTTAATCTGTTAAGTTAATTGAATTTTCCTATATTGTCATTTTATTCCTTTCATTTTAGTAATCAATAAAAAATTAACATCTAGACTTTGAGCTATGAGCTCTTAAAGTACTTAAAAATTTAGTTTTTAATTGGACTTGATAAATTATCATATACTACTATACAAATATTTACGAATATCGAATCGAATATCATAATTTATTATTTGTATTTGAATATTAATCGAATTATAAAAAATATTTGTTTTCGAATTCGAATCGTAAAATATCGAATACGGGCTAATCGAATACGAATCACGAATCGAATAAAATTATTTGATTTGTTTACAACCCTAACTAGGATTGTGAGAAACTGTATTACAGTAGAATAGAGAACATCAATGGGCTTGGAGAATCAATAATCAAAGCTCAATCAAGAACATAGATGATTTAAGAATGAATGCTGGTTGATCACTTGAAACATGATTCGACAGAATTGCCACACTTGGAAGATTGGGCTATAACTCGAGCATATGAACTTCCATAAAGGTGTAATGCATATAGATGGAAAGTCAAGGCAACAAGCTTTCCATTGTTATCAATATCAAGTGCTGAAGATAAGTGGATCATGAGTTATGAATCAACATTGGCTCGGTTCAAATTGGGGAAGTCAATTCTGCTACACTCTACAAAATAATTTATTTCTTATGATTGGCTGGGTAAAATAGGGAACCAATTATTAGTTTGGAAGGCCAAGACATAAGGCAACAACATATTCAAATTCCAGAATTTATGCTCGAAGGGATTTAGGGTAACAATCAACTCATTAGAGGACTTGAATTCTGGAAACTGGAATTGGATAGATTCAAACAACATATTTCGAGCTAAGATATCTCGAGCAATACTTAACTATTTGGGACGTACTTTATATCAAAAGAAAGTTGAGACAATGAAGAACAACTTTCATATTTTACTCGAATCAATATAAACTATGGATCACAATGAAATTCAAGGATCAAAATAAGTTGTCACACGTTTTCCTGGTTTTCAGCAGAATTGATACATCAACTTCAAATCGACATTGCGAGCACATATGAACTTGGATGAGGGCGGGTGACCTATCATTAGAAACCTAAGATAATGAATTTTCATCATGGAAAGATAATCAAGCTTAACAGATGAATAATTCGTCCGGAATCTAGCTCGCAAGTTCAGGGGTACAATCTGAAAATTCTGAAAAGTATGTTCTTGGGAAACAATGAATACGATCCTCATCCTACGAGCTCTAAATTGATGAAACGAAGTTCATATTAAAAAGAATAGACTAAGAACATCATGATCTCAAAAGTACAGAGGTATGGTCACGAAGAGGTTCGAGCTTTCACCGATTGATTTCCATGATTTTTACGTTAATGAGTTCGAAACAAGATGTAGATCATAAATATGAAAGAATTTAAGTGATTTATCAACATTCATCACAAGGAAGAAAACTGTATCAATCTATATAATCTTCATATCATCATCTCTAGCATGAATTCAAGCTTATAACATCAAGGAAGAAGTTTTTACTGATTGTTCTTGAAGAAAATTCGAACTTGAAGGCTTGATGAAAATTTTGTCCCTTGCATGGAGGGCTTAAAGTCCTTGGATGAAGAAATGGAGGCTGAATTCATGTTTAGGAGGTTGAAAAACATGGGGGGGTGCAAGGTATGGTGAAGATCGGTGGTGAGAGAAGGGAGAGCTTCTCTCTCTAAGGGTGGTGTGTTGGCTGCAAAATGAAGACTATTGACCAAGAATCCTATTTATATTCCTCCTTCAAGCTATACATGTTGGACACTTGTCCAACTCTTTGAGATGTATTTCTCCCCACTTGTTTTGTGACTTGGAGAGCACTCATACACTATTATTACATTTCTATGTATCTAATCCTTATCCTAAGAATGTATATAAACACATAGGATATTTGATTAATCAAACATCATCCATATCTATATAGTGATTTTCAATCACTAGCACATAAATAAATCATGTACACTTTTAATCACATAATCATTGAATCACATAGTCAGATAATCATGTCATGAATCATTTAGGCATATAACTAACTTTGTTCATCATCGTATCATGCCCGAGTACTTAAGCTCATAAAATAGCCTTGTGTGCCCTTCTCCATAATCAAATCAAACTGCTTTTGTAGCTCGTCATAATTCTATATTATTGATATGCTTATATAAGCTTGCTATACTTTAATTGTTCGTTCGTATCTCATTGTGCTAAGCCCTTAGGCTAATAACATATTGTTGCTAGAGTTGTTATTGAGCTTAGAATTTAGTATGCATTATACTAGCCGGATATTCACTTAATAAATCGTGGTTCACAATAGCGCGAGGCGGCCAAATCATTTCCGTGCTAATTCCCTTAAATCGTCAGAATATCATATATCTTCGAGCTCATTAATCAATAATTAATTATTCTCTATCATGAATAAAATAAAATAAGACTGAACGCGTTATAGTTATAAAAATTTCAAAAGGCTCGAAATTTTCCGGTACGGATTTTTCGGGGTGTTACAGGTATTGCTAATGGTTTGTATTTTATAGATAAGGAGTCTTGTAAAAATGTATAGCAATGTGCTGAGATAATTCATCTCGAATGCATTGATATATTTATTGATAATGAATATGTGGATATGCCACCTGAGATTTCTCATGGAAGATTATCTACTGCTGAAGATATAGATAGAGTAGGGAAAACAAGTGATCAAGTGAATAGAATTATGGTTAATTCTATGGATAAAGAACAATATATGGTAAAAGTAGGTGAACATGTTTTGACTGAAGGGGGTCTTGAAAGTGTAGAGGAAATGTTTGAAGAGGAAGGGCAAGAGGATATAGGGGAGTGTTGGGAACCCTACTCAGTTTAAGTTTTGATGATGTTTATCGAAACAACACTTGGATATATATTACTCTCTTAGAATTAAGGTTGATAGGACTGAGCTGATCTTGTATAGCCAGTTCAGTATGGTTAAAGTCTTAGTCAGATCGTTATCTTTGTAAAGGTTAAGGTCTGTGTTTTGACCTGACCTGATCTTATCGATCTGCATAATATCAGCTCACCTGTGCCAAAGAGTTCAAGCTCAAGTTCAAGGAAGACTGTTGATATTCAAGTTTGAAAAGGTTATCTCAACCTGCCTACATGGGTTGAACTGGTCTGGTCCTTACCTTCCTCGAAGTTAACTAGACTAAACCCCAGAAACCTACTTTCTTTTCTGACAAAATCAACCAAGCCTAAGCGGTCACGACAACATCCAAAGGCCACCTTTGGATTCTTAAGTAGGGGGGAAACCTCAACGGGAAGAAAGTACTGTGTTAGTGTACGGCTCTGACTCACTCAACGGTTCTATTTCAAATTGCGCCTATAAATACTTCCTCCCTCACCAGAATCAAGCATGGGAAATTCAAGCAATCAAGCTACAACTCTGCAGAAATATCAAGCATTCAAATCGCTCTTCAACACTCGAAAATCCAAGATATTTCCCAAGTGTTGAATCTCTAGATTTTTTTATTCTGGAACTCAGTTCTTTAAGCGTTTACTATTGCTTAAAGAACACTTAGAAATTCTTTCTACAAGCTTAAAGTTGTATTCTTTAGTAGAAGTTTTTCTGTTAGGAATTTCACCATTGTTGAGCCGAGTCAAGCTCTACAAGTGAAATAGTTTGCAGTTTAGTTTTGTTGGGATATTGTGTTGAGAGAGAACTTTGAATTAAAGTTATAAATAATTTATTTTGATCCGATTCCAAAACTTCGTAGTTATTTCCCTTATTATTTTTGATGATATAGTAATTGTGCTTTGGATTTCAATTTATTTAGTAAAGCTTATATGTTAGGAAGCTTTCAGTTTTAAAGCATAGGTCTTGAAGCAGTTAAAGAGTGAAAAGCATCAGTGTTGAAAGCCGCAGTATGAAGTCTCACAGAGCGTAGACGAGGCGCTTTCAACATAGGAAAGCTTAGAGCGTGCAGACAAAGCTAAGCGCTTTCAAGCAGTCAGACTTAAAGCATCTCGGTTTTGAAGCCGTACTTAGAGCGTCCAAGCAGTCTTGCAATAAGTTGACTCGCACTCTAAAGTTTGAATTTCAAACTTACGTCAGAAGCTTCTCCATACGTATTATTAAATGCGCCGTAGTGGCAGAGTCCACGTGTCATCGCGGGATTACACAACGGAAAGTCATTACAGAAAAGTCAAGAAAATGTGCTGCTGGTCCATGCCTATACTCAACCACCATGCTACTAGGGTTTTGTTTTTTTTCAACAGAAGCGACATTCCCCTAGTATTGCAGTTTATAAAGCACCTGGCATTAATGCGGCTTTTTCCGGTCGAGTAAGGAACACACACCGCTTCTCTCTCTAATGGGAAGTAGGGTTCCTCCCACTATAAATAGAAGGAGTTGCTCACACACAAGGGTTACACATATACACGCATAAGCATTCAACTCGCAAGCAAGAACTCAAGCATTCAAACACTTGAATTCTCTCTAGTTCTTCAAGTTTTTAATCCTTTAGTGTGTCCTTAAGAAAACCTAGTTTTCTTAAGTATTAGCAACTACTTTCTATCTCTAGGTTCAACCGTTTATATCCAAAACCTAGTCTCCAGAATCCTTATTCTTTACTTATGATTTTCACTGTAAAGGATTCTCATTTCAAACGAAAACAAAACCCCAAAACCAAGTCTATTTTTCTTAAATTGAGTTGTAAGGTTGTAAGTTTATGTTTGTTTGAAATCTTGATTGTGAAGCTTAAGTTTGCATACTTAAGTGGAAGGTCGTTGATTTTGTAGAAAGTTGTAGTTGTTGTTTGGTCTCTCAAGAGCCCGGAATCTCTTGAGGATTTAAAGTGAGTTTGTTACTAGCTCTAAATCACTTCCCCTTGGAAGTATAAAACAAGGAATACCAAGTGAAGGTACTCATCCCATCGAGGACAAGAGTGAACGTAGGAGAGTTGCTCCGAACCACTATAAAACTCTTGGCTTTACTTTATGTCTTTACTTTACTTACAAGCTTTCGATTTATCATATATGCACACCACACTCTAAATAAAAAACACAGTTTTAGCTTGCAAGAAACTCTAACTCTCACCACATTCCACACAACACTCATACAAGCTAGAAGCTTTGAAAGCCTCATTAGCCTTCAAAGTGTCTACTTGTAAAAAAGGACTAAAAAAGCAAGAGAAGTTACACACTTCTCTACATACGTATTCACCCTATCCCCTCTATGTGTGTAATTCACTTTCGGGACCAACAAGTGGTATTAGAGCAGGGGTTCTAACAGACCTCTGTTTCTAAATATTGGTAGCGTGAAAGCGTTACAGTACCTGAACCGATCTTTTCAAAACTTGCATTAAAACCAAACTCACTGGATCTTGCATTTTTCTAACATTCTTCAAAGTATGTCTTCCTCAGCACAGTTGCCTCAATTCTCAATTGAGGTCTATACCATGTGGAGCTTCCGGGTGGAGTCCCATCTTGCCTCTCTACACGACTGCATGTCGGAAGTGATAGAGAAATGACCTATCATCATCATGAAGTGTGTGATGAGGAATCGCGAAAAGGAAAAGACCATCGACAAGGACGAGAATCCAGTTGATGAGGATGAGAGCGCAACTATCGATACCTACGTGGTAAAGCCACATGAAGAATATATGGCTAACGACTTCAAAGCCAATAACCTGGATCGCCTTGCCCGCAATGTGATCCAATCTACCGTCTCTGACGCTTATCTACCAAGGATCATGAAATACAAAATGGCGAAATAGATGTGGGAAACACTTGCCCTAATCTCTCAGGACATAGAGAAGCTAAAAGAGAATAAACATTCAATTCTCATGCAGGAGTTCGACGCTCTCATTATGAAAAGTAATGAAAACATGGAGTCGTTCGAGACTCGCGTTCTGGGAATCACCACCACTGTGGCTTCCCTAGGAAATGATCTCACCTTGAAAGAGATCAATCAAAAAAGTCATTCGCGCTTGATCGCTCTACTTTTGAGGTAGATAAATGCAATAATAATCGAATAGTATATCCGAGTCGAACACAAGGAATGTTTGTGGCATAAGATTTCAAGCAGCAATCTAGTTATCTACTCACTATCCAAGCTACAAGTAGACATGTTTTTGGATTTTCTATAAGCTAACAATGAAAGTAAATAACAACTTCAAACTATATCAAATGATAAAATAAGTAAACAAACGATCTAAATTGAATAGGTGACAAGGGTGATTCCAACTATACTTCGATAAGGTTTAAGTGATGGGCGATTAGAACTCTAACTAGAACCAACAAATTTTAATCTACATTCATGTGGGAAACATTATATCTATGTTTCACTCAATTCTCATTGCAATGAAAACAAGTTGATTAATGAAAAACCTAATTCCGACTAGGACATCAAGTAATTCATTAACTCCCAATAGCATAATGAGTTCCTTAACCCTACTATCTCTAGCATGCAATTCTCTTGTTTCCTAACATCTAATATAGGCCTCCTAAGCATTAGATCAAACACTTGATATGCAACTATGGTGATCAAGCATAATTACATAATAAAACATGGCACCAAGAGAAATGAACATGAAGTTTAAGGTAAATTCAACAATTAAAGCCTAAACCCATTACCTAATCCTAATCTACATATAATTAAAATCATAAAGGAAATTAGCTAGACATGATTAGAGGGAATAAACCATAAGAAATAGATGAAATCATGCTTAAAAGAAAGAGAAATGAATAAGGAAAATGAATATGGTCTTCAATCTTCACTCTCCAAAGTAAATCTTCACAAATCTTGAAATTACCAAAGTAGCAAAGAGGAAATGAAAACTAGGGTTCTAAGTATGTCTTGGGTGCTAAGAATACCTAAATTAGGGATAATTGAGAGTTTAATACATTGAAAAATCATCAAATCTCAAAATTAAAAGTTAAAACCCCAAAGAAGTGAGAAAAGAAGGGAAAGTCGCGGCCCACGGGCCGCGGCCTAGGGTGCACTTTGACCACCCCACTTCTTCCTCATATAATATGGCTCATATAGCTTTTTCTGCTCTTAAATCTCTTCTGAGGGCTTAGAAGATACTTCACTCACCACATGAATGGCGTTGCATTGTTGCTTCGGATTCACTTGAGCTTTGCTAGAAGATTCTCTGGCCTTTTGTAGAGAATACACTTGGTTGGCTATTTGCTTCACTTGTCCTTCAAGCATCATCACTTGCTTAACAAGAGTCGTCACCGAAGTAGCAATTGTTGACACTGAATTCTCTAATGCATGCACCTTTTGGCCGGTTTGACTTATGAAAGTGCTTTGATTGTTCACCAATTGTTGCATTAATTGCTCCATAGAAGGGGATGTCTTCTTAGGTTCTTCAATCACCCCTTGAGAGATGGAGAATTCGGGAGGTGGAACTTGAGCTTTGTTAGGATTTCCATAAGAGAGGTTGGGATGATTCCTATTGTTAGGGTGGTAAACCGGGTTACCCCTTTGGTTGCTATAAGAATATCCACCTTGGTGATTCCTTTGAAATCCTCCTTGATTTCCTTGAAATCCTTGCTTGTTGTAATTGCCATAAGGCCCTTGATTGACATAGCTCAATTCTTTCCTTCCATTGAACTCCAAATTCACTTAAGATTGAACACTTTGAACTTGGGCTCTCTTTTCATCTTTATACATTTTCTTCATATTAGCAAGTTTCATTGCTAATGCCTCATACCTCTCGTCCTCTATCGAAACAACCTTTCATGAAGGGGCCATCCCCATTGGCCATTGATAGCTATTAGCCTCCATCTCTTCAATAATTCTCAAAGCCTCCTTAGCATTACGATTGACAAGGCATCCACCGGAAGTAGCATCTACAATGCTTCGAGTATGAGGCGTTAACCTACTATAGAAGTTGGTTATTTGTTGACCCTCATTGAAGCCATGTTGAGGACATTTCCTTAGAAGCTCCCTATACTGTTCCCATGCCTTAAACAAAGTTTCGTCACCTTGTTGAGAGAAGTGTGAGAGATCGGAGATAAGCCTTTGAGCCTTGGAAGGTG
Organism: Mentha longifolia; assembly: GCA_001642375.2. Classification (NCBI taxonomy): domain Eukaryota; kingdom Viridiplantae; phylum Streptophyta; class Magnoliopsida; order Lamiales; family Lamiaceae; genus Mentha; species Mentha longifolia. The sequence goes on from CM038114.1 coordinate 35,418,616, forward strand.
GGAAGTATTTAGAGAGAAAAACCTTGCACAAATCGTCCCAAGTATGGATATCGGCCTTGTTCAATCCTTTGTACCAATCTTTAGCCCAATCTCTTAAAGAAAACCCGAACATCCTCATGCTAATGGCATCATTGGAGACTCCATTTTGCTTAACGGTGTCGCAAATATCAAGAAAGGTACTAAGGTGGGCATTTGGGTCCTCCGTAGGCCCTCCTCCGAATTGCTCGTCTTTAACCATTTGGATAAGACCGGATTTGAGCTCAAAGTTATTGGCATTGATCGTCCCCCACTCTCCTCCTTGGAATTGCTCCGTAGGAGATTGGAACATTTGATTAAGATGAGGTGGTTGAGCCTCATTTGCCCTTCTTTCTTGCTCATCTTTCCATGCTCGAAATTCTTCCATTTCCTTCATAAGAGCTTCTATTGCTTGGTTATTAGCTCCCATAGCTTGATCCTCTCGATGTACTCTTCTATGTCATTTTTCAAATTCCAAGATCAAAGGTTCAACAAGTCTTCCCTTGGATCTAGTGTGCATACACCTATAAAACAAAAATCAAAAGAAGCAAATGCTTGAATTAGCAACTTAATAACCAAATCAACTATTGAAATTCAAACTAAACATTCCCCGGCAACGGTGCCAAAAATTGATCGCTCTACTTTTGAGGTAGATAAATGCAATAATAATCGAATAGTATATCCGAGTCGAACATAAGGAATGTTTGTGGCGTAAGATTTCAAGTAGTAATCTAGCTATCTATACTCGCTATCCAAGCTACAAGTAGACATGTTTTCGGATTTTCTATAAGCTAACAATGAAAGTAAATAACAACTTCAAACAATATCAAATGATAAAACAAGTAAACAAACGATCTAAATTCAATAGGTAGCAAGGGTGATTCCAACTATACTTCGATTAGGCTTAAGTAATGGGCGATTAGAACTCTAATTAGAAGCAACCAATTTTAATCTACATTCAAGTGGGAAACCTCCTATCTATGTTTCACTCAATTCTCATTGCAATGAAGACAAGTTGATTAATAAAAAACCTAATTCCGACTAGGACATCAAGTAATTTATTAACTCCCAATAACATAATGAGTTCCTTAACCCTACTATCTCTAGCATGCAATTCTCTTGTTTCCTAGCATCTAATCTAAACCTGCTAAGCATTAGATCAAACACTTGATATGCAACTATGGTGATCTAGCATAATTACACAATAAAACATGGTACCAAGAGAAATGAACATGAAGTTTAAGGTAACTTCAACAATTAAAGCCTAAACCCATCACCTAATCCTAATCTACATATAATTGGAGTCACAAAAGAAATTAGCTAGGCATGATTAGAGAGAATAAACCATAAGAAATAGATGAAATCATGCTTAAAAGAAAAAGAAATGAATAAGGAAAATGAATATGGTCTTCAATCTTCAATCTCCAAAGTAAATCTCCACAAATCTTGAAATTACCAAAGTAGCAAAGACGAAATGAAAACTAGGGTTCTAAGTATGTCTTGGGTGCTAAGAATACCTAAATTGGGGATAATTGGGAGTTTAATACATTAAAAAATCATCAAATCCCTAAATTAAAAGTCAAAACCCGAAATAAGTGAGAAAAGAAGGGGAAGTCGCGGCCCATGGCGTGGCCCACGGACTGCAGCCTAGGGCGCGCCATTGGATAGAAAATGAGCTCCTCGGGCGTGGGCCACGGCGCGGCCCACAGGCAGTGGCCCAGCCTGTGCTATCTCCTTTCCCGGTCCGGTCTTTCGCCCTTTTGGTTCTTCTTCTGCTTTCTTCTTCCCTTCTTTTGAACCGGCTTTCAAACTTTGATTTCCAACATTCCTTAGCTCGTTTATTCCTCATTTATTGCTCTCAATCCTTAGCTACATGATTGTTCCTTCCGATTCCTATAAAATGAATCGAAAACCCGAATGAAACAAAAAATGTATAGAATATGCTAAAAGTCAATAAACCCTAGCATTTATATCAATTGAGCACCCAAATTAAGACATAAACACACATGAAATGAACTCAACATGCACATAAAATACGTGTTTATCATATGTCAGGCAAACGACAGACAATGAAGGAGCTCTTTCTCTCATCAAGAGAACTTGGAGACATGTCTCCAAAAATGATGTTCTCAGAGTTCAAAGCGCTCGAGTTTGATCTAGTCAAAAAGGCACCATGAGGATAAGGAAGAGGCTCCAGCACCATCCAAGGGAGTGGCTTTCAAAGCCGTTGTGGAGTCCACCACTACTGAACCAAACATCTCCAACAACGAGGTTGCAGGATTGTCAAGAGAAGAGTTTGAGGAGTATGCCCTTTATCTCGTTAGAAGGTTTAACAACTCCAACGCCATAGTGGCCAAGTATAAAATATTCTACAAATCTCAAGGCCAGAGCTCTTGTTTTACCCCACAAGATGGGAAGAGGGATGACAAAACCACTGCCATCCCTAGGGACAAAGCTAACGTCGAATGCTTTGAGTGCCACAAGATGGGGCACTACAAAAGCGAATGTCCCAAGCTCTCAACAAAGGAAAAGGATGAGGTCAAAGCTTGTCATGAAGCCAACCATCGCGCTCTGGTGGTAGAAGAAGTTCCTGTTGAAGCCAAGAAGCCTGTTGATCATGATGAGGATCTATTTACTGATGATGAATACGATCTAGGCTGCATGGCAATTAAAGCTGAAATGGAGGATGTACCTATCGTTAAAACTAACCCTCTTCCAATTACACTTGGAAGTGAATGTAGCGATGGCAAGAACGAGCCTTTTAACTTGGAAGGTGATCTTTTTGATGACTATTTAGAGTTGCTCAAAAATCACGAATCCTTGCAAGAGGTGCCCGTTTGGTTCAGAAAGGAGAACGATAGACTAGCCAATATGCTCAAATCCAAAGAAAATGATCTCTTCGAGATGATGGCAAAGTTCGATGATCTTCACAAACGCCACTAATGTACCTTGTCCACTTCACTAGGACTCAGAACCACTCTCGACCGTCTCAACAGTGCATCTATAGCTATTGCAACGATTGAAAGCTCCCTTAAACTCTCTGATTGGTCGGCTTTGGATTCTCACACATAGCTTATACCTCTGCTGGTGTCCCCAAGTTCAAAGCAGCGTTGAAAAAGCTCAAAGTTGCTCAGTGATTAACACGTATTTTATGTGCATGTTGAGTATATTTTATATGTGTTTGAAGCTCAAATTTGGTGTTGAAATGCTAGAAATACTAGGGTTTCTTAACTTGTAGCATATTCTATACTTTTCTCATTTTCTTTCAGTTTTTAATCTACTTTTGTAGGAATTTGGAAGAGCGTTCAAGTAGCTAAGGATTGAGGGTTGGAAACGAGGAAGAATCAAGCTAAAGGAGGTTAAAACCGGAGTTGGAAAGCCGGTTCGAAAGGAGGAAAGAAAAAACCAAAAGAAGAACCGAAGAAGGAGAAGAACCAGACCGGGAAGGGAAGATGGCGGTTTGAACGACAGTCTATCAAACCACCGATCAAACTGCCGATTAGGTGGCCGGCAAGCTGCATGAATGGCGGTCTATATGGCAGTCTGCCAGACTGCCGATCAAACCGCCTTTGGTGCGTGTCCCTCTCTTCTTGACCGAGTTTGGTTCGACCAACTCGGTCTAACTCGACCCAAAACTCAATTTAATGTATTTAACCTTTTTAGATCTTACCCAATTGGGTATCTTTAGCTTGAATATTCACTCTAGAACCCTAATTACATTTCCCTCTTTCTACTTTGGTATTTTGATGAATTGTTGAAGATTTACTTTAAAGATTTGAAGATCCTTCCACTATTTTGTTCTATTTTTAATTCTCTATCTTTTGATTATGATTTCATACATTTCTTATGGTTTATTTGCTCTAATCATGTCCAGCTAATTTCCTTTGTGATTCCAATTATATGTATATTAGGGATAAGTGATGGGATTAGGCTTTGATCTAGGAATTTACCTTCTAATTTCATGTTCATTTCTCTTGGTGCCATGTATTATTATGTAATTGTGCTTGATCACCATAATTGCATATCAAGTGTTTGATCTAATGCTTAGGAGGTTTAGATTAGATGCTAGGATACAAGAGATTAACATGCTAGAGATAGTAGGGCTAAAGAACTCCATAAGCTATTGGGAGTTAATGAATTGCTTGATACCTTAGTAGGTGTAGGTCCCGATAAATAGATATTGGTGTATGGGGGGGGGATACACCAATTAGCCAACAGTTTTGACTTTTCAAAACAATTTGATCTTACTGAGTCGTCACTTCAGTTAATCAGAGCAGTTTAGTTTTTCCAGCTCAAACAGTGAACTGCTGAGCTTGCAAAACTAACCTGCGTGCGGAAGTTTGGTGGAAAGGTTGGCTTACAGTTTTCAACACAGTTTTCAGAGACAGTTTTCAAAGACAGTGCACATGC